>VZTZ01007989.1:123616-279279 GCA_013400955.1 Drymodes brunneopygia | reverse complement strand
CCTCAGGCTTCAGAATGCCCCCGATCCCTCCCTCCACCTGCCGCGGCCCCCTGGCCCCCGGCGCTCCCCCGGGCCGGGGTCGTGGCTGCGGTCGCGGCGCTCCCCGCACATCGCTGCCGGCTCGCCCGCGGCAGCGCCGCTCCTTCCTGCGTTTGTTTGTTTATTTTCCTCCCTCACGGCGCTCTGAAGTGGTTGCTTGGACACGGGGATTTTGTGGTTTTGGGGAAACTTCCCTGCTTGCTCAGGTTGTCGGGGTCTGTCTGCTCTACCCAGAGCCTTGCTTTGGCTTTCACACCGAGGTAATAAAGAAGGGACAGTAAATGGCCTTCTCGTTGGTATGTTTTGGCGAGCAGATGTCAATTATTTTGCTTTCCTACTGCTTCGGTGCTCATTCTATTCAAAATCCTCAGAGAAAGCTTCCAAGGTAAAAGGCTCATTCTGAAAATCAGCGTGAAAGTTCCCCTGAAACACTTTCTCCCCCAGGGTTTCAGTTACATCACTGAACTTCAATGAACTTGTAGTATTTCCCCACTAGCTTGGTTCGTTTGCTGTTAGATGAATGTTTCATGTGCAGTAAACTTTCTGTGGCGTTATTTCTGTGGTGTCTTGCAAACCATGCACCAGCTCCACAGATTGCATGTGTTCCGTGGCAGATTTGGGGCCTGACACATTTTTAACTTCACTGCTAATATTGGAAGCCTTCATAAATGGGCAATGCTTTGTAAGAAACAGGTGCTTAGAAATTAGACTTTTTCAACAGAAGTTGAAAATTTTATTGAAAGTTGCTTCTCCACAGAAAGCTGAGGTTTCCTAAAGGTGATTGAGCAGTGTATGTTGATGTTAATGTCAATAGCAGCAATCAAAAGAAAGCTCATTACATTACAGAATATTCAGTGAAAGATACATTTCAGACACATTCTTGGAGTCCTGTATCCCTTTCTATTTGATAAATCCCCCTCTCTTTAGTAATTCCTTATAATACAGAAAATCAGACTTGGTTTTAAAGGTGACTCAGCTGTCTGGTGTTCATCATGTCTTGTTGAACAGAGGTTATTTTTACCCACACTCTTCAGATCTCAAGTGTCACCCAGCAGCCCTGACTGTACTGGGAGTTGGGCTGATTAGAACTGCCAAATCGGCCTCCACCACAGAGGCGATAATTGCATTATATACTTAAGAAGGTTTTGGCGGGGGAAAATCAATATGCCACATTCTTTCCTTCAGATTTCTGCCTGGGTGAACACATGGTTGATGTTTTTAGTAACACTTTCAGGCTTCTTCGATATTATGGCTTATAAAAAGTTTCTGTTAGCAAGTAGGAAGGGATATAAAATACTGCTACAGATTAAAAAACAATCAATCACCACCCCCTGCAACAAGCCTCAACTGAACACAGCAAAAGCTGTGTTTATCTAAACAATATGTTTGAACAAAACATAAAACATTGGAGCCAAACTTAACAGAAATTATGGATAAAAGTAGCAAGAGGAGTGGGAACCAGCTTGTGTGATTTTTGAATTTTTTTTTTCTACTAAAAAAATGTTTCATCCTTTTGACACTACCAGGAAGATATTTCAGATTTAGGAAAATGTTGCCCTCCAATGTAAAAACTTCTTGTTTAAATTGTGTTATGGGCATTCACTGGGCAGAAGCTTGGCTGAACTTATGCAGTACCAGTGAAAATAAAAGCAGTCTCAGTTTCTGTTGTTTCCCACAGCTTTTCAGCCCATACCATTCCTCAGCTTAGCTGAGGATTCACCTCAGATTTTATTTTAAATTCCCATATAATCTAATAGATACTTGGGTATTGTTTCTGGGATGGCGATTCTAAGGGGCAAATGTAACATTTCAAGTGCTTTCTAGGATAAAACACTGTTGATAAAAATCTGCTATTTGCAGATTGAAAGTAGCAAAGCTGTGGTTTTGCAGTTCTTCACTCAGAAGGAAAGTGAAAAGATACAGACAGGTTGTTGCTTGGCTGAAGGGAGATGTTTTTGTTTTGTATTAGGTTAATTTTGTGACTTATTTTCTTAGGTTATTGATGTATTACCTAAGTGAGCCTCTTCCTCTTGAGGTACCTGCCTCTTCTTGAAAGAAGATACACTGTTTGTTGGCCCTGTTATAATGTTCAAGAATTTTAAAAAGCACTCTAGGTTTTGTTAGCCATGCTAAAATTCCACATTGCATTTTTGCTGGAGGAGGTTTTTTCCCTTGTAAGAATACTTCTCAGTATTTCCTCACATCTTCTCATTTTGCCATTTAAAAATATGCTCCTTGCTGCAGTTTAACTTCAGCATCTCATGTCATACCTGGTCATGCAGCAGCTCTACACTCAAGTGTGTTTACCTATATTAATTGTATATTGATCTTTTTCCTGTAAGTATGTGTTGTGATCTTTAAAATACACTGCAAGCCATCAGACCTGTGAGTGTTAGGGTACAGAGTAATTTTATTATTTTAGAGAAAGATGCTGATGCCAACTTCCAAGGACCAAGCAGAGTGGAATTGTCAAAATCAGATCTTTTCCTGTCGGGGGTGCCAAAGAAAATGAGGGATTGGGAGTGAGTAGCTCCCTCTTCTTCTGGCTGTGCAAAGCTTAATGTGGCAGCTTTTGCTAATGTGGCTTTTGCTGCCCTGTTTGTCACTCTGTCAGTTGTGTTGTCTGGTCTGGGTTTGGGTACTGCATGTTCCAGGGAATATAGGCAGCTTCACTGATAGCTCTCTAAACTGGTCGAGGTTCTTTTTCCATGGGCTTTAAACCTTCCTTGGATGAAGATCTGGGAACAATGTCACCTTTGTGCTACAATGAGAGTCATTAGCTGAGAGACTTCGCTAGAAGCACAAGTGGCTATTTAGTGTATTTTTTCCACGTGGATTAACTGTAGCATGGTGATCTTGTCAGAAAGGTGGTATTGTTAGATATACTGTAAACAGATGAGAAATCCATGTCCTTAGATTTGGCCTACTTCCAACAGAACATAGTAGGATTGGTCCCTGGAAAGTTGGCAGGAACAGAAGGCAAATTTCTTTGCACTTAAGAGACCTAGTGACACTTTTTAGTTTGCTTGTCTCATAAGATGAGAAAATATGCTCTTTTATGATTTACATTTTAATTACTTTTTTGAGGTTTTTTGGTGTCTTCTAGAAAAACTGTGTTTCTCTGAGGAGGGCTCCTACTCCAGTTAGCCATTCCTTTGTACAGGAATTGGAGAGGGAAGGCAGGCTTCCTACAAAACACAAGGCTGGGCTAGTGTTGAATATTGCTTCCTCCAGGGACTGACCCTGCAGCTGTGGGAGCCAGCAACTTCCCTTCAATTTGGCTGGCAAAGTCCTGTACCTCTCATTATTTGTATCTGAGGTGCCTCCTGGTGACTTTTTCCCCATCTGACACTGTGCTGGAGGTTTCCTCTCTCCTGTTTTGTCCACTCTGACTCTTTTGGTGGATGAGCCTGACCTCGTGTTCAGTAGGATGCAGAAGATATAAAGGTTGTATTAAATAATATTTAGTTGTACTATTATTTGTTTAGAAGTACAGTACTTAGCTTTGGAAATTCCACCTTTTAATGTGATCCTGGTCTCAAAGACCTCTGATCATTTACCACAGAATTATAGAGTCTTAGAATATGCTGAGTGGGAAGAAACCCATGAAGGTCATTGAGTTCAACTCCTGGCCCTGCACAGGACACCCCAAAAATCCCACCATGTGCCTGACAGTGTTGTCCAAAAACTTCTTCAGCTTTGTCACATTTGATGCTTCCCTGGGCAGCCTGTTCAGTGTCCAACCACCTTCTGGGTGAAAAACCTTTCCCTAACATCCAACCTAAACCTCCCCTGACACAGCTCCATGCCATTCCCTCAGGTCCTCACTGGTCATGAGAGTGACACATCGGGGGGAGAGACAACAGCTGGAAAAGGGATACAAACTGGAGTATAAAAAGGGCTGATGTGTGAGCTATGGATGCTGCACATGGATGTGCTCTGAAACCTTCCCTGCAAAGGGCATTGGTGACAGCCCCAGCACAGCTCATGAGCCCAACACGGTGACAGGACCAGGCAGTCTGGCTCCTTAGAGAGCAGGACTGTGTTTGTTTGAGCAGCTGAAAGTTTGGCTCTGCTCTGCTGGAAAACCTTGCTGCTGACAACAGCTTCCTTTGTGAATCCTGCTGACTTCATTTTTGTGGCTCGGGAGCTCTGTAATGGTTATGTTGGGACAATTCCCAAAGGCTGAGTTGAGCTGATGCTCTGCTGTTTGTTGTGCAGTTGAGACTGAAATCCTTGAGAGTCTGGAGTATGTAATGGATATCAGTGATTGTATTGCATAAAACATTCTAGAAATAAGCAGCTCCTGTCTGGCAGTTCCTTTAGTCAATATTCCTTGAAGAAAATCAGAAAATCACTGAGGCTTGTGTCTGTGGGAGGTAGGTTTGGATCTTGTTTCTATTGATGGAATCAGAGCAGCAGAGAAGAAACAAGAGGACTGAGCACTCCAAGAGAAAGGGAATACTCCAGATGAGGGTTTTGGCCTAGCTGCAAAATGACCTCCAGTGAGTGAGGCAGTGAATTGCCTGATGGTGGGTGATCACCTGGACAGTCAGAGCAGTGTGGTACTGTTGCTTGTCAGGGAGATACCAAGGAACATGGACAGGTGTTTTGCTGGCTGGGAGTGCACCAGAACACTCAGCTGGTTCACATCAGTGAACTGACTGGTCTTCTGAAGCTGGAGAATGGTAGCATCAGTAGAGGTTGTGCCTGCAGTGGTTGACACATGAGAAATAACCATGGTGCTTGGGAGAACAACCATCATGTGTGTGTGTTGTGCATTGCCTTGGGGTTGATTTAAATTTGAATCTTACTAGGTGTTTCCTCTTCATGTGTCACTGACCATCCTGTTATCCAGAGTGATGATGAACTGGAATATTTTGGGTAGCAGAGAGACTCGAATTTTGAGGTACCCAGAGTGTCAGAGGATAAATACAGAGATGCAGATGAATGGACAGTGCTGGACCTCTGCTGAATTACTGTGGAACCATAGAATTTCCTCTCAGCTTTTCTCCCCAGCTTTTCTGTTCTGGAAGCACAGCACTGTTTTTGTGACCAACAGAGCTGTACAGCCAGGGCTCTGCACAAAGCAGAATCTCTACACCTGAGGTGCTGTGGATGCAGTGCAGGTGGCCCTGCTGGGGCTGCAGAACTGGCTGGAGCTTGGCAATCAGCTGTGGTGGATCTCAGACTCCTCTGCCAGTGGCTCACACAGTCTGCACCTGGACAAACTGACCCCAAACAGTGGTGATGGATGGATGGATGGAAGTTCTGTATCCCTGGCTGCAGATTGGAAGTGCTCCTGACCCAGTGTTAGTTTTGCCATTGTATTTGCTCACCAGCTGTGAAGCTGATCCTGCCCGTGCGTGTGACTTGTCCAAGACACTGCTTTGGAATTCATATGCTCTGCTCTGTGATTTATACGTGGGAGTGAGCTATCCTTCCACCTCTTGGAAGGGTGTTCTGGTTTTGGTTTAGTGGCTGACTGGCCCACATAGCTTTTTTTCTTCCCAGGAAATGTTGTAAGTGCTGTACTGGATTGGCCTTGTCCACGTGCCCCTTAGGAGCTACAACAGAGGTACCAGAAATCTTTGTTAAGCAGCTGTGAAATAATTTGCTTGTAGGGCAATATCCAGTGCTATCCAGTGCCATACAAGTGCTTTTGTAAAGGAAGAGCAGGGGAAGGATTCCTTTTACTCTTCAAGTAAACAGTCCAGTTACTGGAAGCCCTGTAATTAATTTCCTGCTTCCAGGTCATCTGTCCTTTCTTTCTCTGCCCAAGCCAGCTCTTCTTTTCTCATCTCTCCTCTTTCACCAGTTCCAGTAGTACATGGCTCCTCTTCACTGCTTGTACTTATTTTGACACCAATGTTTGTGTATGTCAGTGTCTTTCCATTCCTTATTCTGATTCTGTTACTTCTCCCTCTGATCCTTTTTTCACCTGATGACAAATTTTACCCTCTTATTATCCCTTTTCTGGTTTCCTTTAGTCACCATTACTTTCTTGTCACCTTTGAGTGACAGAGGACAGTTGTCTAAAAGGCAGACTTATGCCACTGTTCATACCCCATGTTTCTTTTGAATGTGACTATATATATTCTTGGCCTTAGCACACATTTTTTGTGTTGATTTCCCCACCCCACCCCAGAAGTAAGTACATTTATTGCAGTAGAAACTTTAAAATGAACTTTTTGTTTGCTGGAGCCATCTCTATCTCCTTTTGTGTTCGGTTAATTGTCTGTGGTTTGCTGTGGGTTTTTTTTTCCTCCTTGTTTCAATGTAGGTAGTACTGGTACATGACAGAGAGACAGGCTTTCTTTTTGTTCCTCATGGTAAATTATTATGTGTTGTTGAGATGAATATTAAGTGCCAAAACATCTGTTGTTCTTTTTAAGCCTGTCCTGAAATAAAATATGTGTCATTTAATTAGACTATTGTTGGATTCAGTGCAATGTGGGTATGTTAGGGATGGTCCTGTTACTTTTCCAAATGTATTAAAGATTGGATTGTAGTTGTACAGCAAGACTCTGGTAATCACAACCAGATTAATTAAAGGTGATTCCTGATGAACAGACACCCAGAGCAGAGCCTGTAGCAGTTCTGTGTGGGCATGAATTTTGTAGGGAAACACTCTCATGGAAACCATGGCAGAATGCACAGAGGAGCCAGCGACCCTGTGTCATAACTGGCACATTTTGCTTTATATATGACAGGATGGATGAGCTTTTCATTCTTCATATTTGAGTGTGGAGACTTATGGAGACTCAAGGTGTCATTTTACTCCTCTGTGATACTGTCTTAGCAAATTTTGCCATTGTTCCAGAGGATGTAAAGCAAACTCCTGTGCAGGGACACTGTCCCGGAGTCTGCAACTGTTTGCCATGTTAGGAGATCACCACAGCCCTCGTGTTTGTATAAAGTCATTGCTGTCTGAGCCACCTCAGGAGCTGGAATTGCTAAACCCTAAATTTCCCTGAGGGATCTAAGTGGTTCGTGAGGGTTGGTAATGGGATGGAGGTCATTAGTTCAAATCCTGACCAGGTTAGTGGTGTTTGAAAGCTGTTGGTGTCAGGTGCCACGAGCAGTGTGAAATGAGGGGCTGATCTCTCTCTCTGTCCTCATGGACTGGCACTTGTGTTTGCCAGACCTCTCACCCACCAGCTTCCTCACTCTGCTTTTGAGTCTGAGAGGGAGAAACTTGTGCATTTTACCTCTCTTTCCCTGTGACTTCTCTGCCTCTTTCTTTCCTCCAAACATGAACTGGTGTCTAAATAAGTAAGAGCAGTTATTTTTCCGTTTTTCAAAATACTTTTCTCCCTGGTGTGGACCGTGTGTTTCCCTCTCTGAATAAAGCACCTGGCATACCATGCCACCTCAGCAGCAAAGAACAGGAAGAAATACAGTGAGGAGCAATCCCTTTGCCTTCTGCTTAGAAGGTGAGAAGACTAATCCACCCCTGAATGGCCTTCTGGGCAGTGATGGAGCCTGAGCAAGTACAAGCTTCTGCCCCAACAATGTCTTCAGATGAGAGTGATATGGGAGACAATGATGATACATTACTTTATCCTAAACTTCACACTACAGGTCTAGTGCATCCTCAAACAAGAGTGAGGGGGAAAAAATACCCAGCTAATGTTCCTGGCTTTGTCTGTCAGGACAAGTTATGTTTTTCTGGTGTAAAATAGTGTCTCCAGTACTTAGATAAGCTGTCTTCCTCCAGCATAAGCTTTCACACATATCTAAAATGGATGTCAAATACAGAGATTTACATGCCACAGATCATGTAAAATATAATTTCTTCCAGAACTGTTTGTCTTAGATCACAGGCGAGTGTTTTTTGAGCACCAAACAGGGGCCTAATCTTTTATTCAGCCATCTACAAAGGTGTCTTTTTCACACGAGCTTCTGTTTTACTGTGACCTTTCAGGCCTTTGAACAGTCTGTCCATTTCTTTCCAAGCTGTGGGAGAGAACACTCTGCCCGTGTTCTCTTGGAGGAACAACTGTTTTGTTAGTAACCACAACCAACTTACTCAGACTCCACATTTAGCTCCTATACTGAAAGTGTCAGATTGTTGTCATAGGCTGCCTCAGAGATGCTTCAGTGGTCTTTTGGATTCCCTCCAGAAAAAGGGAGAGTGATCTCCAAGAAAACAAAACTTTAAACAAAGTTCCTGAGACCCCAGGGTGACAACACTGTGTATTTTTATTTAGACTGGGAACCTCTAGGATCCTCTTGTAGAGGACACATCCATGACTTTCTCACAGGAAGAGGTGATGCAGAAGGATTTGGAATGCAGGATAGAAGAGCAGGCAGCATGTATGTGTCTATTAGGACTTGTTCTGGAGATAATGGTCCTTACTTTCATATATATATTTATAATGCTGAGGTGCCTATGAATGAGTTTAGTTCATGCTGTTCTTTGGGGAATTGAACATGAGATGTTCTGTACTATCCAACAGCACAAACACACTCACAATGGAAGGGAGGTCACAGAGCTTCTGAGAGGCTCAATCTTTGTTGTGCACCACCTACTCAAAACAGTACATGTTAGAGGGCTTGAAAAAATTGATCCAACACCAATGAGCAGATGACTGAAAGTCCTCCTGGCAGTCTGATATAGGAGAGATCTTAGAGTGGTGGTAAAATTGAACAAGACCCTGGCAAGAGCCAGCATCAACACCCAGCTTTAAGGAGAGCAAAAAGTGATGCCAGGTTGTGTTACTGAAGTGTCAGCATTTGTGATCAGCACCAGGAATATGTATCTGTATTTCCTTTGTAATGCCCTTGTCTCCAAGCTCTGTAGTTGCATGAATGAAGAGAATCCCTGATAGATACTGAAGAATGCACAGAAAAGTTTTTGTTAGCCAATTTTAAGGGCTGTGAAGTCACTTGAGATCTTTTTTTCTCAGACAAGATTGTGATCAATTGTAGAACTTGCAGCAGAATCCCTGGACCATCAGCTCTGCTGTGTTTCTGATTTGGAATGATGTTCTTGCAATCAGATGCCCACGAGAAATTCTTCTGTTTCAAATAAATGTTTGTGCTTATTTCTATTCTTTACAAATTTCCATGCCTACAAATTTCTGTGGATTGGGCACTCAAGTGGAATTTTTCAAGACTGACTTCTAGATTTCCAATTTGGAACACTCACTAATATGTAGTTGCAAAGTAACTAATTTCAAAGAGTTTCTATAGGCTCTGGGATGATGTGTTATGAGATGTGATATGATAGGGAAGTTTCTTAGAGGATCTATAGTGTAAACACCATAATACACTATGAAAGCCATATTTTAAGTGCGTGCCTGATAACAGAAAGGGCCTGCAATTCTTGGGATTGTTCTCTGTGTCCTTTCTGTCCTGTTCAGTTCCTTGCCTGCTGTGACTGTTTGTGTCATTCCTTGCAGGATTCAGAGGGAGGTCTCTATGTGTGCATGAACACATTTCTGGGATTTGGAAGGGAACACATCGAGAGGCATTACCGGAAAACAGGACAGTGTGTCTATCTGCACCTGACACGACGCCTGGTAGAGGTGAGACTTGTGCCTTCCCAAGGAACAGTTCTTGTGTCCCTTGTACTCATTTGGGTGATGCATTTCTGGCATAGACCAAGTCCTGAGTGTCTGAAATGCATGTGTGCATATTTGGGGCTGGATGTCAAATCCAGGTGCTTGGATCCCAACCAATCCTGCAGCTTCAGCTGTGAGATGAATCAAAAGCCCTAAAGGGTCTCAAAAGCTGCTCCTTCCTGACTTCCACTGCTCTTTTTCACTTCTCATTTCTGTGTATCACATACATATTGTCTGCATGTTATGTGCACACTGTGCATAGCTAAATACTTTCCTGAAACCTGCCTTTCAAGCGTACAATTACTGTGGTTCAGATTTGGCTGAGAGTTTCTGCGTTCCATTTTTTATATGAGATTTTGTCTCAGGGTGACAGAACTACTTTTCATCCTAAGATTCCTGTACAGTTAAACCCTCACCTGGCCTGGGATTTTAAGCTTAGCTTAAATTAATGCTGGATTCTAGAGGCACACACTGCCCCTCATTTAGCCTTCCCCCACACATGGGTGTGCACTTAGAACATTATTTTCACTCTTCCATACCATCACTGCATATCAGCAGTCACTCATAACCTGTGCTTCATAACCTCTGTTTGTCTGTGGTTTGTCTGGCATCTTTACAGGACTGTAAATTCTGACCTGAGCTACATGGAAGGCACTGGGCTTGCTTATAGCTCACTCTCCATAAGCTCTGTCTCTATTGGCAAGTTAGAGAGCTTAAAATAGCTGCTTGGAGTGGGTTAGAGTCCTTGTTTCTAATTCTACAGCAATGTTTCCCCTGGGTGATGGAGGCCTCGAGTTATGTCAAGCTCCCTGACCACTTATTTCCAGTAGAGGACTGTTCATATTTTATCAGAATTAAGGTGAGGTGGATTGTATGTCTTCCAGGATGAGATGGTAAATTATGTTTGTTATACTTTAGAATTTTCTTTCCTTCTAATGGCAATACCAACATTTTCCTTCACTCTGTTAACTGAGTTTTTGGAGAGCCTACTCTGGTTTTAGCAATGGTTCTTCTGGCTGAATGTAACGCTCCTGAAAGATCCTATCTAGAGACAGCTGGGCAGAAATCCTGTCAGCTCTCCTGGTATATAACTTTCTTCCAGTATGTTAAGGTAAACTGGAGTTAAAATGGGGCCTCAAAAACTCCTTTCCTGATAAAGATTAGGCTGAAGAACTCCAGAATGGAGAAACAAATACCCCAACTGTTGTTTGGTGTTGCAAACCCCTTTGACTGAAGGAGATCAGTGGTTCCTGTTTTCCTCCTGGTGAATCATGATGTAGCAGAGGGGCTGGCTCTGTGCTGGAAGGTGGCAGTGCACTGGTTCTCTGGGTCATGTGGCAGGAAACAGGGTCTGACTGCACAGTGCAGGTGAATATTGCATCATCTAATAGGGCTCATAGCCAGGATTCCTCATATATTAGCTGTGGATTTCTTTTTTTTGCCGTGACTATTTACTTCTTAAATGCTGTCCATGTTTTCCTTTGAATGTGAAACATCAAGCGTTTTATGATGTGTCTGGCACATGCTCCATTGTGGTTTTGGTTTTGGAAGCCAAGCTTTTAATGGTGTAGGACACAGTAAAGCCAAAGGCATTGGATATGCTATCTCAAGATTCTTATAGTGAGGCTGCTATTCCTGCCCGTGGTTCCCTTGGCATCACCCTTGCAGAATGCACTGCATTGCTGCAGAAATCCTGGGTTGCTTCCCAAGATGTTTGGAATAAATATCAGTTGTGTATCTTGTCACAATTCAATTAGAAAATGAGGGTCACTTCTTCAGCCTGCTGGCTCAAGTGGAGCTGGAGCATCTGCCAGTGGCAGCTCAGCACCAGAGGCATCTGCTGAATCATCAGAAATGGGCACCAGAGCAAGTTATGGAGCACCCTCTGGTAAAATTCTTAGCTAAATAAAGGAAATTGATTTTTATTTCTCCTTTTCCACAGAGTTACATTCTTCTGAATCTTTAAATCAGCCTCTTTCCTGTGGTTTAGGACTTGTGTTCAGCTGCCTGGGTACTGTTCATTTCCAGGCAGAGCTTTAGCTTGGTGCTGTAGTGATATCTCAGCCCTGCTGAAAACCCTGGGCAGAGAAGCACAAAGATTCCTACAGTGGTGAGGTCCTGGATGTTATCCAGGGATGGTGGTGTTACAAAAAATGGGAGAATGCAGAACAGGCTGTGCTGTCACCTTGACCAAGGAGCATCACAAATTGAATTTAATGCCACTGCTCATGCCTTGTGTCACTCCTGTTTGTTGGGAGTGTCACGTGTTAGAAACAAAAATGGGTTTGTGAATGGGGAATGTTTGCAGTGATTTCTGACAAGGTAAAAAGACTGTCAGGTTGTGGGTGTTTCAGGAGTATTAAGCATCTTCAATTCTGATGTATTTGTATTTGGAAAATCAAACTGAAATCATTACTAGCCTGAGTTAAATATAAATACTCCATGTGAATTCTTTTTCTTTGAAATCTCTAGTCTTAAAAACTTTCACAGTATCACACTTGGTGACATCAAAATTCAATTGGAGCTTCTTAGTATTGGAAAAAACATTTTTTTCAGTTCTGGAAAGATAGTCCTTGGAGCATGTGTAATTTATTCATAATGTATTTGCAATTGGGTTATGTTGTTTCTTGCTGCTGCTTTTTAAAAAAGATTTAAAATACATTTAAAATAGATTCCTGACTACTTCCTTCCCACTTGTTAAATTCCAGTAGCAATAAAGAAAGAAATGTTCTGCATGTTATTTTCACTTCATTGAGGAATTTTTATTTTTATTTGAACTGTTGGAGTTGCAGCCCTGACTCTTTTCCCTAGGGCTTTTCTATGTGGATAATGGATTCTGTTCTTAAATGCAGCCAAGGGGTGTTTGTCAGCATCTGCTCTTTCTAAGAATGGAAAATTTTCCTACGATGTATAAGACCTCACTGATGATTACAGCAGTTTGCTTAGGCCAAAGCTTTATTTACATGGTGAAGGGAGCCACCCAAAATATGTGACCCTTTTGCCTGCAAAGGGGCAGGGGTGAACATGAACTTTCCCTGCAGGCTGACAGGTTCTTGGCTGCTTTCTCCCCACCTGTTGTATCCCAATATTATTATTAAAATTAAAAAAAAAAAGTTACCTAACAACCTTGCCAGTTACACTAACATTACACACTACATCATGCATCATGTTGGCACCAAAGAGTCACAGGGGCTTTTTGGATTTAATTTGATTTAATGGTGCCATTTAATAAACAGCTTAAGGAGCAAGTGCATTGACTGTGACATTTCCTCAGCTAGTTGTGTTTTCCCTTGTAGTTTTAGGTATTCTGAACTGGAAAAGTGGTGAAACTTAATCTCACTTGGAAATTACTGATTTCTGCTATGGAGCTTCAATTAAAAAATACAATAAAATCCCCCACTAAACAATTGCTTGGGTGTTGTCAAGTTTTCTCCATACTTTCTAATATTTAGAAAACATGGTGGTAATTTGGATTAATGGAGGCAGGTGTAGATCCTGATGGAAAGGGCATTTTTTTTCTGGGTAGAAGAAAATGAACTGAGCTAACAGATCTAAGCAAAGTGGTCCTACTGGAATTAGTGATGAAGTGTTGAATCCTTTATGCAGATAATAGCCTTTTCTTCTCCTCTTTAATTCAGCTTTAGTCATTAAGAAATACTGCTGGGGACATAGTGGAGAGAGTTTTGAGAGGTGCTGGGTGTCCCTGTCTTGGTGACAGATCAGCTGTCACCCTGTGGTGGCTGTGAGACACCCTCTGATTAATTGCCAGCAAACCAAGAGTGAAGGACTCAGGTGGAGGCTCCCTCACTCCATGGGGGTGGTGGGCACTGCTGAGTCCCAGTGTCAGGGCAAAGAGCATTTACATTCTTGCTCATCAAGGACTGTGATTTAATAGGAGGGGTTAATGCTGATCTACTGTTGTCTCACTTGATGGATTTTTAATTGTTTCTTTCTCTCTTTCCAGAAGGTACCAGGAGCATCTGGTGGAGCTTTACCAAAAAGGAGGAATGCTAAGCTATTTTTAGGTATTGTGAGCAGCTGCTTTCACACAGTCTTTTCCTGACCCTGTCTGCATGTGGACTTGGGTTCTGCCCACCATTGTGTCTGGCTTTGGGGCTCCTTTTGGGTTTTCTTTTCCTGCTGTTTGTTTTGGTTTTCTTTCTAACTTTTAGTTCTAGATTTTAAAGTTTTTCCAGGCAAGTAAGTAATTCTTAACCATTTCGGTGCATATTGAGAGATGTGTGTATATATACATGAAACATTTTAATGTAAAATAGATTCTCAACTATTCTGAAACAGCCTAGGCTTTGAAAGGCAGTTTTTACTAATTCTGTCCATTCTCTCTCTTCATGATTTCTACAAAGCACCCTTTTATTAAAATGTTTATCTGTTCCTAATGTTTAGATATATCAGGGCCTCAGTGTGGCTCTGTTCTGCTCAGCAGCTGGTCATAGGAAGGGTTGTTACCATTTTAAAGTTGTTACACAGGTAAATGTTCTTCAGTGATGTTGTGGTCTCTCCTGTAATGAATGCAGCTGCACATACATTATGAGCATCTCTAATTCTCTTGTGTCCACAGTTCTATTCCCTTGCTTCGTGGAAAGCAGTTTTCTTACCGTGCCCATATCATCCAAAATCCATTTATTCAGATTACCCAGAAAACCTGAGGGATTCATAAATATGGATGAGGAGAATGTGATGAAAAGCCTGTATTCTCTCTTCTCCCACAGCTTGTGGTATTTCTCCAATTCATCTATTATTTATTGTCTCTGTATTAATGGTGAATAGTGAATTTTTCTTCAGGTAACAAAGAGGTGAAATGTTTTCTTTAAAATTGCCAGCTCTTACGGCTAAAGGGAAACAATAGTATGACCTTGTGTTGGAATTGCTTTGATCTGTGGAACATGTCCCTAAGAGGCCTTTGCAGATTGTGATCGATTAAATTGTTGTTGTTAACGTAAGTAAGTCTTGCAAGGAGGGCTAAGAAAGAAAAAAGACTGAAAATGATTAATAAAAAAATTAAACTTATTTTGTAGGAAGAGGCTGATACATCACAGATGCTGCTCTAAATGCCATTTACTGCCAGTTTGCATTGAAAATCATGATTGTCACTGGATGCTTATAGAAGAATTGTTTCAGAAACAAAGCTGGCTGCACTGCAGCAGTGGTTGTACAGCATTAGCAATGTGAGAGTAAATACAAAGTACGAAAGCACATTCAATTTCCATTCTTTGCTGGTCTTCTGCACATACCTGAAGGCTCCTGTCACTGTGGTGTGCCAGCATGGAGCATACTGGCAGTGTCTCTCTGATGTGCCATGTTGAAATCCTCAAATTCCACCCTTGTGCATGAGCATTTTGTTCCCTTTGAGTAGGTCCTGAGCAGCAGTTCCAAGGGAACTCCTGTGGGCAGTGCAGTTTCACTGGGGTGGGTTTAGGACATGGATCTATCACCATTTCATCCAGCACTTCTGTAATCTAATGCACTTCTGAAAATGTATCTCATCTGGTCCATTGTTCTACTGCAGTCTTCATTGCAGCCCCTGCTGGCTGGGAGGAAACTGGTGTCAAGTCTGCTCTGTTCCTGGAGCTGGTACTTCCATGCATCCAAAGGCTTTGTGTCCACTTCTTTGGACCAGCAGATGTTGCAGCTTTTGCTTAAATCAAAGAACAAAGGATTATTCCTGTCCTTGTTCGTAGCTGAGGAAACGAAAGCACAGAGAAGCAGCTGATTTGATAATTTTGCATGTGACAGCAGCAGAGGTGGTTGGCAAAATTTGGCATCTCTTAATCCAGCATCTTTTTTATTGGTTCAGAGCTGCTGATCTTCTCATCTGAATAGGTTGTTTTAATTCTGTTGTTCTCGTTGTGACCTCGGGCACCTATCACCCAATGGTTGGGGTTGGGAGGGACCTCTGGAGATCATCGGGTCCAATCCCCTGCTGGAGCAAGTTCATGTAAAACAGGCTGCACACAATCCTATCCAGGCATATTTTTAATATCTGCAGAGAAAGACACTCCACGAGCTCTCCTGACAGCCTATTCCAGTGGTCTGTCATCCTCAAAATAAGGAAGCTTTTCCTCATATTCAGATATAACTTCCCGTGTTTCAGTTTGTGCCTGTTGTGCCTTGTCCTTTCACTGGGCACTGGAGAGAATCTGGCCCCATCCTCTTGACACCTGCCCTTAAGATGTTTGTGTGCACTGATAAGATCCCCTCTCAGTCTCTTTTCCAGGCTGAACAGCCCAGCTGATCCCCATAGGAGAGATGTTCAGTCCCCAATTATCTTTGTAGCCTTCCAGTGGACTCTCTCCAGTAGTTCCTTGTCTTTGTTGGACTGGGGAGCCCAGAAGTGGATGCAATGCTCCAGGTGCAGCCCCACCAGGGCAGAGTAGAGGAGGAGGAGGAAGAGGAGGAGGAGGATGATCTCCCTTGATCTGCTGGCCACACTGCTCTTAATGTCCCCAGGACACCACTGGCCTCCTCAGAGGAAGCAAGGGCACATTGCTGGCTCATGGTTAATTTATCCTGGCTGATACAGCCCAGGTCTGTCACCTGCCAGGTAGGGCTTGCCCTGGTTGACAAAACCAGGCAAGGATCAGTGGGAAACTCCAGCATCCCTGTGTTTCTGGGTGTCTGTCAATAATTCCCTGAAGGCCCGGAGATTTAAGCTTTGTGTACAAAGTCAATCCAGTTTGGGCATTTGTTACATTGCTTGTTATAATCCTCTTTGATGTAAAACTATTAAAGATACTAAACCCTTTTCAATCTCCTTAGTATTAGGAAAACATCTTTTGGATGCTCACTGATTACTTTCTAGCACTGCTGCTATCTAGTAAATGCAATAGAAACACAGACTGCTTGGGCCAGTCAACTGCAATATTTATCTTTCCCTAAACGTGGAAAGATTCACAGCAAAGTGTGTGTGCATGTGCACCTGTGCATCAGGTTGTGGGCATGTTTTGGTTTGGTTTTCTTTGGAGAAGGCTGGAGGGTGTTGGCTGTGTTCTGTGTAGTCAGGAAGCATAACAGCATTGTTTATTGAAATGTATGAACTGCCTTTAATCTGGCTGGTTTAGGTGTTGCTGGGCAGTGTGCACATTCAGCTCAGGCTGTGCAATGTTTCAGGGGATTTGGGGTGGTGCTTAAAGCAGACTGTCAGTCTTATTCAGTGCCTTATGTGTGAGTAAGAAAAACTCAGTTAATGAGAGGTACTGTGATCATCCTTATGAGCTCCTGGTCAAAAGGGGCAGCAGAATTAAGGGGAAGATTCTTGTGCTGAAGGGGTTGGAGGTCCAGTTTTTGCCGTAGTTACCAGCAGAGCCCCCCTGACCATGTTATCCCAGGAGTTATCAGCAGAGTCTTTCAGAATGTTCTAATTATGAAGAATTAATGCGATTGTAAGTGGTCTGGAAAGGGATTGAAAACTGAAGAAATGGAGTATGCTGGTTGATCTAAAATTGCCTAAAAGATTAAATCTAGAAGTGATTTTTTTAAGGTGTTACTGAGTAACTAAACAATAGATGAAGTAGTTGAAAGATGCAAAGAAGATGAGAGAGGTGCTTGGACTGTGTGTGCACAGGGATGTGGTCCAAGTTACCTGCTCAGAGAGATGGTTCTGAGAGAGAGATGGGGGGAATGTTCTCTGAAATGTCAGCTCAGTTGTTAGCAGCAGTGGGAGATTTAAGTGGAACACCAGTAAAGCAACACTTTCTATTTTGTTCTCTATCATTTTGCTTGATAAATAGGAAGTATACCTCTCTTTTGAATAGAGAAGCTGCATCTGTACACAGTATCTCCCCCTACTTCTTTCTCCAAAATAAACTAGAAGACACCATGCTCCCTCACCCCCAGCAAACAAAATACCCAGATAGATATTTTGTTGGTTAGTTAGCAACAGAAGAAACACGCGGGTTACGGAGCAGCAGTGGTTTCACCAGGCAGGACCGACCAAAAGTCCTGCCCTTTTTTATTTACCTATTTTTATAGGGTTTTAAGGACAGTTAAAGATTGGTGAAAGGGGTCAACACCCCTGAAGGTTTATAGGACAAAGACATGGTTAATTATTTTTTTCCACCCCAGGGAAAGGAATGAAAAACAATTCTACAAGTGCAAAACAATTCTGGTTGGTTAAGGAAAACAAGGACCATGTTTACAGAACAAGCATGGGAAACTACAGCTACAGTGTTACAACTTATGGGGCCCTGTAAAACCAGGGCAACAGATATTTGAGCTCTGCGTTGAGGGAGGAATCACCACATTTTTGCCTGGTTCTGGTGCCCTCTTCCTGAGCATCTGTTGATCCGTGCCACAGCCCGGACTCTGGGCTATACAGAGCTGGCAGAGTGGCTGCCATAAAACTTGTCCCTGGACAGATGGCCTGTCCCAGATTGGTCACCAGAGCATCATCTGCCAGTGCAGCAAGCTGTGGGAGCTCTGTTTTGAGCAAAGTCAGGGCTAGCTCAGACCAGCAATTAAAAGTGTTTTGAAGTCCTCAAAGGAACAGCTCTGTCAGCAGATCTGTGATTGCTGGTGAGGAGAGTGTCAGTGAGGAGCAGGGTCTGTGACACACAGCGGATCTGAGGAGACCTTGGAAAGGAAAACTTCCACTTGCAGAGGCTGGGAGAACTTGTGAACTTGCTGAGCTTTTCCTGGATGGCACCTCCCTGCTGATGGCAGTGGATGCACTCATGGCTGCTGTTTCCAAGTGTAAAGACCATTCCTAAGAGTGGCTGTGCTGGATTAGACCACAGCTTCACTTTGTTCTCTCAGGTCTCATAGGCAGGAGCAGAACCCTGTTTGCAGGAAGGATGTTTTTGTTTGGAGAGCTTCGAAAAAGGGCTTTTACCATGAGTGGTTAAAGTTTACACTTATGTGAGTAAGCACAAATAGAGTATCTGTATGTGAATGAAAAGTTGTAAATTCTCCAAGAGTAAGAGAATTTAAGCATTTCCTGACAATACTTATGCAATTTAGCCCAGTAAAATTGTGCATATTCCCCAGCAGCAGCAGTGGAACTGATCAGCTGTTGCTTTTTAGCTTTGCCATGTATGCTTGAATTGAGTATAGGATGCTAAGCAGATACGTCCCACTAATAGAGTCTTAATAGTTTGCTGGTTTAGGTAGAACTGTGAAAATCAGACTAGACTAACACAGGCTAATGCTGCTGTCAAAACAATTCCAAATTTGAATTTTCGTGGTTTAGTTTTGCTTGCTTAACATGTGCCTGTGCTGGAAATGCAAGGGATGAGGCCTTACCTAGAGATAGGAACAACATAAAAATGATTTTGAGATGTAGCAAGCAATTTGAATGTTATTTTACAAGTAGTGAATCAGCCAGATACTCCTTGTAGAAAGTTTTACTTTTCATTTTTCTGCAACGGAATACGTTATGACTGGAAAGTAATTTAAAAAAAAAATCTGCTTTATAATTCAACTGATGAGGTTAATATTTTGAATGTGCCTAAAAACAAATTAACTGAGTAGCTTATAGTTTGCAAAGTGCTGCTGCTGCAATTCAATAAAATTTAGAGGATTCAAGAAGAAATAATTTGGTTTAGAGATTCAGCCTCCACTTCCAAGCCAATACGAATTTGTCCATTGCTTTCAACGAGAGCAGGATCAAGCCCAGATTCCTAAGATGTCTTTCTAGGGTTTCCAAATCAGTTGTAGACTCACTAGTCAACATCCTCATTCAATTTTCATGTTTGTATTCCCTTTCACATGCACACAGACACATCCACATGCGCAGGAAATCCTGTTTGGGGGTCCTGTCTGGAGCCTCCCTGTGCCCCTATTATTAGTGCAGTCAGTTGGTAACTTGTCTAAATCGGATCTGGGCACATCCACTCCTTCCCTTCCCCTCGGCTGGCTAGGTTTACATTTCAGTACTGTCTCTCCCAGCTGCTGTTTTCAGTCAGCTCAGCAGCAGCACATTTCTCACCGTCACCCAGTGATGCCTTGGGAGGTGCAGTAAATTTACTCTACTGACCACTCGCCCAAAATAACAGCAAGAGCTGAGCCTCTGCTTTAAGGTGTCTGCTGCTTTGCTTTGCCTGTCCTGGCCTCCCAACACAACCCTTACAACCTGTGGATACTTTGTTTTGGCGGCCAGAATGGGAACAATGTCCTGTGAACACTGACCATCAAGCTGTCACTCCTCGGAAGGATTACAGACTGGCTGGTTGTCTTGTGGCTCAGTCTCAGAACTGAGTAAAGCTTTTTATTTTTTGCCTTCTACTCACCATGCATCTTGGAAGAACATCCTTGATCAAGAAACAGCTTTGGATGAAGTATGGTGCTTGCAAGTTCATGCTTTTCAGTGCCTTTAGTGTTTTTTAATCAAATATGCTCCTTTTGCATGTAGATTTCACCCTACCCCTCTTTCCTATAGTTACTCTTAGTCCTCCCTAAAATTCTGCACTAGAAACTACCTGCAGGCTGCACATGATGCCCAGTGGCTTCAGAGTCAAATTCTGCCCACATTTAGTGTGGGCTCCATTGCCTTCTAAAGTCACAGTCAATCTGTTTTTATTATTTCTGCCCTCGTGTTTTCTCAGCCTTGTTGGCCCTTGTGCAGCCACAGAAAATATAATGCAGGTACAATTTCTTACTAAACTTAACAGCTGAGTCTCTCAGCACACACAAGCCAAGATTTAAAAATGTGAGTGGTGATTTGTGTGTTTTCAACTGACATCATTATGGGATCCCTCTAAGTGTCCCTAAAAGGGATTAGTTTATATGGTCACCTGCTCTGTATGGAGGGATTTTAGTCAGTGACCTTAGAAGTCCATTCCACTCTTATGTACTGGGTCTGGACCCAGAGAAACTGTCTTCAGAGTGATAAGGCAGTGCTTTTTAATTCCTAGTCAGAGGGAGTAAGTGTTGGGTGGAAGTGTACCAGCTTTGCACAGTCACCTTCAAAAGGGGAATTTGAAATCCTCCTGGTGTTTCCCAGGACTGGTATGAAGCTTTGTGTATCCTTCTTTAAAATAACAAGTGGGATGCTGCTATATTGGCATGTGAGGCAGAAGGAGTCCCATGCTGATGGGACACTTTTCTGCTTTTCTGCTCTCACGAACGGCTTGAAGCCTGAGGAGGTAAAAAGGAAATTCCCTTCCGTGCCCATTGCACGCAGAAGGCTGGTGCTCCTAAGCATGTGAAGTCCTTAAATGACAGCAGATGATTGCTAATAGGATACTCTGTCTTTCATCCCTGGATCACTGGTTCAGCTGCAGGTCAGGCCAGCAGCAGCAAAGTCTCTGCTGTTTGGCTGCTGTCTGGCTTGGGGGATGAGCTGCTGTGTGTGCCTGGATTTTGACCACAGACAGCTGTATCACTGCTATTTCTATAAGGGCATTGCAAGTGCTGTAAGTTAAGGTCTATACCGCAAGGCAGTGAAGATCAGCGGGTCTCACACAGCTCCCCAGATCCCTGTGACTGCTGTGAGCTGGTGCCAGGTTCCCTCTGGTGGCTGAGGCACTGCGTGACCACAGCCCTGCAAGAACCTCACTGCCTCCGGACCTGGCTGAGCACACGCTGAGATTTTATCCTCTCTGAGGAATCTCTCTCCTATTTAGGAGATAGTCAGTACTTTTGGCTTTGTTATGCTGGCCATCATCGAATTTCTGGCATTAAGTGGAAATTCCCTGTGATGCGTTGCCATGTGCACCATCAGCTCAGAAATACTCAGTTTCCTTGTTCCATAGAGCAGAAGGGCTGTTAAAAACGGCATCTCTGGAGATTCACTCCTGTATCAAACACAGGACTGTAATACAAGTTGAGAAAGAAGCCTGGAATAAAGTGAGGGATCATTATGAAAATGGTGGGATTTGGGGAATTAGTAATGAATTAATACATTCTCTAAAAATGTCATGCTTTCAGTATGAGGAAACATCCATGCTTTTGTGCCTATGTTGGGCTGATGAGAAGGGGCTTTTTTTGGTTGCTGGTGAGAGAGAGTTCATGCTGCTGGAAGTCACTGACAGTGGGTGCTGTCACCTCAGGGCTGGCTGGTGCAGCAGGTGAGCCAAGAGTTGATGTTGCTCTCAAGAGTTGTTCTTTCCAGGTCAGGTTAAAACATATTTTGATACTTGTTTTATCATTTGTGTTGCTCAGTCTGTGATTGCCCACTGGGTAAATAGAGAGCTCAGTGTTCTGAATCTGGCTTCTGTCACCCTCACCTCTCTCCCAAACATATATTTGGGATTTCAGGCATTCCCAGGGTGCAGTGGTTGCTGCCAATGCTCGTTTAGGATCGAGTGACTCATTAAGCATCTGCATGTACTAGGGGGGGAATTAAGAGCCAGCTTTGGCTGCTGCTAACACATCTCTTTTTTTGGTTGAACCTTATTCTGTCAGTGACTGGTGCATCAGAATACAGTGAATCCCACATCTCCAGATGGGAGAAGGATCCAGAAAATCCCATCATTCCCTGGGCACTTGCACTTGCATCTTGTGAAATTTCTGACACGTGCATGTTTGGTTTTAACATTTTCATTTGTCCTAGGAAGAATAGAACAAGATTTTAACTCAGTCTTGCCACTATGTGATAATTAATTAATAATTATATTTTTTCATGGAGCTAGAGATACAAACACTAGCCTTTTAGTTCCCTCCTGCTTCTCTCTGGGTCTACCTATTACTGGGCAAGCATTTTAACTGACGTTGCTTGGTCAAGGCTCATATTTAAGAACAGAAGTCATTCTTACACTGGAAGAAGAATGTACACAAACACTGTGGAAGGCTTGATCTTCAAAGGAAAGCCTTAGTAGCTAATGAGTGCTTTTTAAACAAATAGTTACACTGATTAAGGAGTGGAGTTAGTAAGAGAGGGATATCTTTGGTGTTACTGTACTTGCTGTAGCTATTTGAGACTATGGATGAGACACAGGAATATTTCCAGCCATGGACATCTTTAGGGGAGGAAGGGCCACAGGCTCAAGATGGATGGGAGCCACAGCACGTTTCAGCCAGGTCTGTGATCTGGGAAATATGGGGTGCTCTTTTTATTGGTGCTCTGCAATTTGGGCATGTGCAGTGTGACCTGGTCTCTGCTTTATAGCATTTCAAGATCCTGAGTAAAAGGCACAGCATCCTGATTTTGTCAGGTGCAGAATGCAATGTCACTGCTTAGAGAGAGACCAAAGCAACTTTATCTGTGATTGGGGATGACATTAAGTGGAAATTTTCGTCCTCAGAACATTCTCTTGCAGGATGGTGAGATTTCAGTTTAGATCAGGATTTCACAAATATTTCTTACCAGAAAAAGCCACTGGCTGATGCCAGGCAAGCAGTGTTTATAGTGGTCACAGTTTTGGAACCTTTATCATGGGACAATCTCCTAACATTCCCCATCTTCTTTTCCAGATCTAGAGATAAACAGTGATCTCAACAGTGATGACTTTGAATATGAGGATGAAGCAAAACTTGTTATCTTTCCTGATCACTATGAAATCTCATTACCCAATATAGAAGAGCTGCCAGCACTGGTCAGTAAGTGTGTGGAAGTGGTCATAGGAATTGTCTCCTGTTTCTGTTTTTATCAAGATGGTGCCTTGTTTTCTTGAGTGCAGTGCTTGTTTGGACATAAAGATCTTTCTTTACCAGCCATAATAGAGTGTCAGTCATTTTTAAAAGTCATCTTTGTTTCTTGAATTTCCATTTATCTCCTGTATTCCTTCCCTTATTATGGTGCCAGCTTGTCCTAGGAAAGCTCACATAGTACATGTGCTTATTCTCCTGCTAAAATAATGACGACAGTCTAAAAGATTAGATGCATATTTGAGTGTATAAATAGTCCTACTGATAAGGAGTTCTGTATGTGGTTAGCTATAGGCTGAATGCCAAGTTCTGTGCAGCCACTGAGTCGTGCAAGGCTTTGACTGACATCCATTTGTCTTCCAGGTGACGATAGCTTGTGATGCACTGCTCAGTGCAAAATCACCCTACAGGAAGCAGGAACCTGACTCCTGGGAAGAAGAACTGCAGGCATCTAAGCACGCCAAAACACTTGTACAGTTAGACAATGGTGTTAGAATTCCCCCCAGGTGAGGGCAATAAGGTTTGTTCACTCCAGGGTAGCTGAAGCAAAGGCAGGATCTCAGCCCTCGGTTCCCTTGCGTGACTCTGGGCTGGCTGTGTGGGCTGGTCTGACCTGCCGTGATGGGAAATACAGGACTGGTTCCTGCCTGACACATTCCTGCTGTTTCTCCCTGTTTTATCTGCAGTGGTTGGAAGTGCTCCAAGTGTGACCTGCGGGAGAACCTGTGGCTGAACCTGACTGATGGCTCTGTGCTCTGTGGGAAGTGGTTCTTCGACGGCAGCGGTGGCAATGGGCACGCTGTGGAGCACTACAAGGACACAGGCTACCCCCTGGCAGTGAAGCTGGGAACCATCACTCCTGATGGAGCAGGTCAGCCTCCTGGCATGTTCTGACATGAGGTACCTGCTGGGCGTGAGGCTGGCAGTGTTTGTGCTTCCAGTGCAAGTGTTGGAGAGTGGGATATGGGAAGGAAACCCTGTGAGTCTGTGACTATTGGTCTGGGTTGGGGGAGAATGGCCCTCACTCCATTCTGAGAAAGTCCACACCTGCTTTATCTGCCCATTCAGTATTTTCTATCAATATTTTTGGAGTGTTTGCATAATACTAGGCTTATGACAGAAGAATGATGTTAGTATGAAACAACAGAATCTGGAGAAACAATATTTTTTAGTTCTGCTACATTTCCTAGGGCAAATGGTTCAACTTTCTGTAACAAAGAAATAACAACAGGGTAATGAGCTTTTAAATTTAAAAGTCTGTTTGTAACATGTGTATGGGTTTTTTAATCATAGTGGAAACTGCTCTTTTTCCTTGTTGAACAAAATGTTGCTGAAACAGTCTAATGAACACTCATCTTCATGGGGCTGCTGTGATGCTCATTTGTAAAATGTGTGATGATCTTGAGAGGGGAAAAAAGCTGTGGCTGTATCGTTGTTTGCATATTCTCCAAGTGTGATGTTCTGCAGTGTTGGTGCAGAGGAGATTATGGTGTGTGAGGATTAGATGGAATAAAAACATGAGGAGCTGAAAAAGTCATAAGCAAAGAGATCTTTTGTTGCAGCTGCATGGAGAAGTAAAAATGGAAGAACACATAGCATGATTATATTTTGACTTTAGTGCTTATGACTACAGAGATGAAAAATTGCTGTTTAGAGCAGC
This sequence comes from Drymodes brunneopygia, assembly GCA_013400955.1. NCBI lineage: Eukaryota > Metazoa > Chordata > Aves > Passeriformes > Petroicidae > Drymodes > Drymodes brunneopygia. The sequence goes on along the minus strand of VZTZ01007989.1, from coordinate 254,469 downwards.
CTCTTCTTTTAACAAGCATCAGTTGAGAGCTTTTCTAAGTCCTATTCAGTGTTGAGGAAAGGCGACTGCAGTCAGATTCCACCAGCTGTGCCACAGAAACAGTAAGCAAAACACATTTTTTTCTCTCCCAGATGGAATGTTATTTCTTTGCATGAGCCTGGTCTTGGATGATTTCTATCCAAATCTCAGTTATTGAAGGTGTTCAGGATTTGCCGAGCTGTAGGTTTCAACTGCATCTACAAAACAAACAGGATATTCTGCAGTGGGTTTTTCTTTCAGATTTTTTTCTGTTCTTTCCCATCTTCAGCAGCAATACTTGTTTCCTTATGGCTTCTGTCCTTGTGCCTCCCACTGATCAGCTGCTTCCTCTCTTATGTGGCCTTTGGGATAACAAAGGACAGGCTGTCATCCTTCCCTCTGAATGAGAGGCACCAGCTGTTCTCCACAGACCTTTGTTCTTCTGGATGATGTTTACTTGGTTTCCCTATAGAAAAGTCTTCCCTCCCCCAGCCTTCCTTGTTCCTTTTCAGCAATTATTCTGTCTCTGATCTGTATTTGTGTAGTACTCATAACCCCTCAATAGGGCTGGGTGATAGATGAGCTTCAGGAAAGAGGCTCTGTGGCTGGTTGTGACACAAAATCTGTCTGTTTTCTGCTTCCTTGGGCTATGGGTGAAGAGGTGATGGTAGAGGGGTCATAAGCACTAGGCCCTGTCCTGACATTATTTATTCCTTTTTCACACCAGTGGGAAGGGGAAGGAGGTGGTGCCAGTATTCCACTGACACTCACCCCATGTGTACACAGAGGAGAGCTCTTTGTCTGGCCCTGAGAAATCTGTGCTGTGTGCACTGGGAGAGTTTCTGAGGCTTTAGCCCCATTTTGTAGCATTCTGACAGCAGACACATCTGGGATCAGGGCAGAAATTGAACCAAACTTCCCTTCCACTCTTGTACCTTGGACAGGATGCACCAGGGAGTCAGAAAAGTTGTTTGCCTCAGGTGGCTGAGCACTGGGCAGACTGTGCTGCCTGCTGCCTCTCTTGGCAGTGCCACTAGATTTTATTTCAAGTCACTGTGAGGTTGCTTGTTTGGAATAGATTGGGGCATGGAATGGGGCACTGGCAGTGGGAAACTCTATGTGATGGGTACTTGAAGGAGTTGCTTTGTGGATGCTAACCTTAGCAGTTGTCAGATACTTCTGGGGGGATCCTGAGCCACTTCTTTCTTTAGGGCCAGTGTTACCATTGCCTGTTACTCTCTAAGTAGGAAGGGGAGATGCCTACCGAGCCAGAACAGGTGTAAACCTTGAGCTGTGGAAGAAAATGAAGTCAAGTAGCATTGATATTTTTCTTTCCTTAAAATAATATGAATCATAATGACTATTATCAGGAAAAGGTTTTTCACCCAGGGGATGGTTGGGCACTGGAAAAATATCCCCAGGGAAGTGGTCACAGCAGCAAGCCTGAGTTCATGATATGTTTTGACAATGCTCTCAGGCCCATGGCAGGATTCTTTGTGTGTCCTGCACAGGTCCAGGAGTTGGACTGGATGATACTGATGGGTCCCTTCCAACTCAGGATATTCTATGATTTTTTTTTCTCTGTTTAATAATATTCTGTGTTGCCTGTCTCAGATTTATCTTGGTGGGCTTTTTCCCTCCTTCCACTCCTCCCTCTTCCCCCTTTCTCACTCTAATGACACCAGGTCCTTGAGTGTCACATTTGCTGACCTGTCTACATTCCTCACCTACCAGAGTCTGTATGACAGCACTGCAGACCTGTGTTTGGCAGCTCTTATCTTCTGAAACAAGTGAATTCTGTCTTTGTCCCATGAACTTAAGTTGCACAGCAGAAAGCCCTGAAGTATGGCACGAGCTGAGCTTGAGCAGAACATTGTTCTGTGTTCCATTTCTGCTGCTCTGGGCCAGCAGTCCCAGGTGATTTTCTCTCTGCAGTTGTCAGAGCAGAGGGAAAACAATATCAAAAGCTCCCCCACTGCAAGCAGTCACCCAAGCTCAGTTGCTGTGTAATCTCGCTCCATCAGGTGTTTGAACTTTTCGGGCTCTTCTGGCTGTGCTGTGAGCTCACCAGAATGCTATGGGAATGTTGTGATGCTGTGTGTGGATGAACAGTCGTGTCTTCTGGGTGCATTTGCTACCACACAGCGGAATTCCAGCAGATGGACATGCCAGGAAGGTCATGGGCACCAATGTTAATGGGGCATCTGATGGCTGATCAGCAGCTGGCAGCACAGCTCAAAGCACTGCTCCCTGCTCTCAGAGGTTTTCCATTGGGCTGGTCAATGTTAAAAGTTAGTCTTTGAGTTCTTGGCTAGCCTTCAATCTGTCATTTCAGCGTGGGTTTGGTACTAGCAGACTTCAGGGAGAATGCCTTTTGTTAGAGGGGATGGGCTGAGGCAGAGCCAGCATCTCCAGCTGCCAGGAGAGGCCAGGCTAAGGATAGAAGTGATATTTGTGCTCTGAACAGCCTTTATCCATGCTCCTGCTGTCTCCTCCTGAGTTTGTCTCTGTTCCTTTCTCCTGGCCAAGCTTTCTCTGTCAGCCTAGACCTGGTCTTATGGAGCAAGGTCACTGTGAGAAACTGCTGGGCATGAAGGAAGCTTGCCTGGGAGAAATGCAGGGAGAGTGGCACAGGGGTTCTGGATTTTGGTATGAGGAGACACCAAAGCACTGATTGGCTAGAGGCAGAGACATCAGAGAAAAGATGGAAGGCCTGTTCAATTTTTAAGAGTACATCTCTTACCACTTCTCTCCTTGTATGATGCCTGCAGCTTATTGTTGTCTGCTCAAGCAGGTGAAACCTGCTCTGCGCTCAGTGTCGTTACAGGACTTGCTAGGTAAACTCTAAAAAAGAACATTTTTACTCTCAATTTTTTGTCCTTCTGTTGGATTTATTAAACTTGGTTTCATGTTGAAAATATCATCGTTAGACATACTGCTTCCCTTCACAGTCTGAACTTTGTCCTGCCAGGATGTTTATGGGCTTTTGCTTAAGGCCATAAGGGCCTGTCACAGAGAGCTGATGTCTTGATCTCTCATACAATAAAGCAAGACACCTCATTCAGAAAATCAGCCTTTATCCCTAACCACATGGTGAGACTAATCTTTGAAGTCCAATCCAATGGTGTCTAATCCAAAAAACGCCTCTTTATGCTAATAAAGAATTTCTCTGTTCTCCCTGCATCTCTGTGTGAAAAGGGCAAAAGTGGGTTTCTTACACTGTGCTAAAAATTAAAATACTATTGGCAATAGTGAGTTGGTGTGATATAGTCACAGCTTTAATGTGTCAAACTGTATCTCATAGCTCTACAAAAATTCGTAATCTCTTGTTGTCATGTTCAAAATGTGGACTGGCCACGTACCTGAGAACTTTGCATGCCCTGGTCCTTGTTTTCCTTACAAATTTCTTATTTTGAGGAGGAGAAATACTATGATCCCTATAAATATTTTTAGGTTTTAATACTGTGGAGGCATATAATATCTTTTGAGGAGAGTGCTTGAGGTGATAGTGTTATTTACTGAGCTGTGTGGGTGTCTGTGCACTTCTCTGCTGGCAAGAACCAAACTTGGAGAATATGAACAAGGCATTTCTTATAGGCAGCCCTGTACTGACAATGCAATGTTGGTAAACAGAGAGAAGGGATAACATTTGATACTGGAGCTCACTGGTTTCTCTCTGCTTTTGCAGATGTCTATTCCTTTGATGAAGAGGAGCCGGTTTTAGATCCACACATAGCAAAACATTTGGCACACTTTGGAATCGATATGCTGCAGATGCAAGTGGTAGGAAATCCATCTTCTGTTTAGCTTGTTGTGCACTTGTTTGTTCACTTGGGGGTGGGAGAGAAACAGGAGAAGAATGACACCTGTAGCTTAGTTGTGGCTCCTTCAGACTGTTATGACAGTATTCAGTTTGGTAAAGTTCAGCCAACTAATTTGGGGTTTGTTGTCTGAGTTCTGAGTAAATCACTGCTCTCAAATCCAGAAGTTGCCTTCTAAAAGAGGTATCTGCAGTTTACATTTTTCACTTTTCCTTTGTGATGTACCATTTGTCTTCAAGATTAAAAACCTCATTCAATTAAAGAATATCTAGAATATTTAATCACAGTGAGTGAAGGAAAGCCTATTGCATGTGTAAACAGATACAAGTCTTAAGCAAAATGAAGCCAAGCAATGGATAAGTTAAAAAGTGGCTGAAAGTTCTTTATGTAAATTTCAGTTTAGGTTTTGTCAATAAATACATTAGAAAATGAGAAAAATATGTTCTTTCAAGTCTAGAAAATAGCATGGTCTAGGGTGTGATATGCTAGAAAGGGACTGGGTAAAAAAATGATTCTCTATGTGTCTATATTAGTAAAGAAGCATTTTTAATAACTTGTGTCTTAGTGGATGTTGATTCCACTTCTGTTTAAATGATGTAAGAAATCAGAACAGGATATGCTTATAAAGGCAGATGGGTTTTTTGTGGTTATGTTGGGTTTTTGGTTTGGTTTGGTTTGTTGTTTTTTGGGTTTTTTTTTCACTCAAGCATATAACCTAGTATGACTACCTGAGAACATGAAAACTCATTAAAAAGGAACAGACCTGCTGCTGGTTGAGTGCATTTCATTGTCCAAGTGGTGAGAAAACTGATAATAATTGAAATTACAGAGAAGAGTTAAACTGTATTTTCAAAAGTCTTCATGGTACAAATAATATTTTTGGTATTCAAATGTCATTGCCAGTATAATGAATAAAAAGTTTCTTTTATCCAAATCTTTCTGGAAAGCCTGTTTTACTCAGCAGCCTTGAAAACCTGGTCTTAGCTGTTGCAAAGGTTTCACCTCTGGTCTTTGGTCTGTACAATTCTTTGAGAAATGACAGTAGTGCCAGCAGTAAATGACACTGTAGTGGCCTGCAGGCTGAAGGCTGAGTGTAAAGACGAGAAACTTCAATGTCACAAATTATTGGCTTTTACCATTTGAAAGAAGGGAAGAGCTCTTGAATCTGCAGCTTTTCGTGTGGTTTGTTTGTTATGAGCAGCTTCTACAGCAGGAGCTATTCCAGGCCATTACAAATGGAATAGGAAACCTCAACAAATGCAGTGTTTGATGCTGAGGCCTGAGATCACAGCCCTGAGAGAAGTGAAGCTCCCAGCTGGGACTGAGGTCACAACTGGGAGCACTTGAAGAGCCAGTGGCTGTGCTAAAGAGCTAAGGGTGTGTTGGAGGAACAAACTGCTGCCTTTCTGACCCTCATCTTGCCCTGCATGCAGGGTTTGCCTCCCCTTGCCCATTGATTGGGCTCTTCATTTTTTGGACTATAGCTCACAGAGTTGGTGGTGATGATGGCAGCAGCACAATTATGGCAGAAGTTGAAGAGACTAAGATGAAAATCTTGTTGGTTTCAGACAGATAATGGCCTAAGAGATAATGACATAAAGCCAAGAGTCTCGGAATGGGAAGTGATTCAGGAAGCTGGAGTGAAACTCAAGCCCATGTATGGCCCGGGATACACTGGCATGAAGAACCTGGGAAATAGCTGCTACCTCAATGCTGTCATGCAAGCCATTTTCAGCATCCCAGAGTTCCAGAGAGCGTGAGTAGCTCCAAACTAGTTCTTGTCACCAGCTGCTGCATTCATCAGTTCATTGTTTTTCCAAGGAAAATGGTATTTTAGTTTTTGTCTCACCTGCAGACAGGTCTCTTTCAGTCAGTTCAGTGGCTGCTCGGAGGATTTAGTGATTGTTTTGATCTTTTCTGGAAAAGGCTGGAGGACAGAACTCCTGTGGTGTTATCAGAATTGCTTCTCTTGTGAAACTCAATAGAATCATTCTTTTTACATATTTTGGGCCTGATACAAACCTGAATTTACTTGGTTACGTTGGTTGGGAGTAGAAAACACACAGGTTCTCAACTCAGCTCTGAGGTTTTGACCAACACCATCCTGCAGCTTTTGCAAGATTAAGGAATAGAATGTGAATTCCAGATGAACAAGACAGCCATGTCCTTTATAGCTAGAATCTTCCAAATAAAACCTCAATGTCCATTTCCTAATTTCTTTACTACTGTTTTTTCATGACAGAAGCACTCACTGGGGATAGATTGAATCATTAAGCTGCAATATTTGAATGTTTCTGCTTTGTTCTTACTGCCCAGGTATGTGGGAAACCTTCCACGAATATTTGACTATTCCCCTCTTGATCCAACACAAGACTTCAACACTCAGATGTAAGTGACATTTCTCAGTTATTTACTTGGTCAGGTTAAATAAAATCTACATGATTTAATGGCAGAGCAAAAGAACACCTTTTCATGAGCTCAAAAGTGAGACATGACATGGGCAAAATGGGGAGGTTTGACTACTTAATTGCAGGTAATGATGGTTCATTAAGGAGTCAAAAGCTGTAAACTTCACTTTTTGCTTGAAATTAGTCTTCTTTTCTGTTTTTCTCACATGTTTGTTTCCACCCCACCACTTTCTTCCTTACAGGGCTAAACTGGGACATGGCCTCCTTTCAGGCCAATACTCTAAGCCACCCATGAAATCTGAGCTCATTGAGCAGGTGATGAAAGAAGAACACAAGGTATTTGCCTGAGTTTGTACAGCCTGGTAACAAGGTAAAAGTGATATCCTGAGCAAAGGGAACAGGTGCTGGGCATTGAGGAACACGTGTGGATCCAGCATGGATGGGATGCTTAGCAAGGTGGAATGTGCAGGATCCTAAGTCAGGGATAAGTTAGTCAGGCTCTATTTGTGCAGCGCATCAAAGTAAGCCTTGGTTCTGCTGGTAAAGTGTTCTGCTGCTCCACTGATGAGTGCACATGTCCACAGAGCTTGCAACCAAAGTTTACCTTCTCTGAGGAGCAACAGCAACAACAACAACAGCAACGTTATCCAGTGAGTCCTGGAAGCAAACTCCTAAACCCTCTTTAAATTTCAGAAAGAAGTATAAAGAGCTAAAGAATTGTTTCCAGGAAGTGTCTGAGAATACCCCACTTGATTTCAGGAGAAGCTGTCTAGGTAATGCAAGATTAGGTGGTGCTGGAGGCTTTCATGGAGGTTGACAGGCCATGCAGAGCCACAGAAGTAATGCATGCTTCTGCCACAGAGGGATGCTGGTGGTTGCCATGGAAATTGATATTTTCCTCTGCCTTCTTCTCTCAATTATTGAAATAGGAATTTCTCCTGAAATCAGAATACCAGTAAGACTTTGGACAGATAGAGCATCTGGTACAGAGTAGTTTGCATGATCTGGAAGTCGTGTGGCTCCCAGGTGATTGCTTTGCACAGTGGCAATTCATTGTTTTGGAGCAGCAAATGAATCCTGCTTGTTCCCATTAAATGAAGTTCAGGACTAATCAGCACTCCACTGGGACAAAGGAATAGGGGGACAGATGTCAGCAAACCCCATACATTGAATTAGGTGTAGTGACTGACCTGCTTTCCTAGACACACAGAGGATGTGACTGAAAAATGTTGTGCTGGAAGTTCAGGGATCTGAATCCTTGGAATAAAGCTACACCTCCATGTTTAGCTCAGCAGCCACTATTAGTTGAGATATTGAGAACTCTTCAATGACAGATGGTATAAAACTCTGTCAGGTTGTGGTAGGAATCTACTGCCATTTAACAGCACTTGTGTTCATTAGTTCAGTTTAATGAAACTGAAGTTACATGCATGAAATGACTTCCTTATCAAGCAATTAATAGCATATATTAGGATTTGAAAGAGCTTTTACAGCTTTTGTTCCTTGTTGCATTGATGATTTATTTACAGAAAAAAATCAGATATAGCTATTTTCTCTATTCCTTCACTCTTGGAATACAAATCTGTGTTTTTTTCAGGTTGGGGATGCTTTTTTGTTTGCTTGCACAGCATTTTAGGCCTTAAATGTTTTTAAGTGCTTCTGCTTTGTGCCTGTAACATCAATTACTCATTTTACTTTATTCCTTTACTTTTTCTCCCCCTTCTACAGGCAAAGATATTCTCAATCTTTCTGAGCCTTTGGAATTCATCCAAAGTTTTGGGGAGTTGTTGCTTGTAAAAGCATTCATATGAGATCTGCAGTGGTCCAGCACAATCTATATTTAGCTAAACTGTTTTGCAACTGTTGATGGGGAAAGTATGCCAGGTATTCTGTATATATTTGTGGTGCTGTGGAGTAGAAATTTTTCACCACCGAAGTTTAGCCTGGAAATGGCAGCATTTTTCTTGGACCCACTTTAGGATTCAAAAGAGGCTGAATGCCTAAAGGGTCATCAGCCAGGACTTGATTTTCTGCTTAGAGCTTTAACATTTCTTCTCTTGGTTTTGGGTTTTTTTTGTTTTGTTTTTTTTTTCCCCTTTTTTTGTCCTTGAGATGAGATTGCAAGACTCAGTCCTCTTTTGCACACTGTCACACATGGCATGTTTCTCTTCTTCCTGCTCAAGTGGCTGAGTACAAAGTGCATAGGTGGAAACAAGGCTTGATTCCAAACTCACTGCATTATACAGCAGGGCAAGTGTGCCACATTCTTGCTTCTGGCATAGGAGGAAGCCTGGGATGTTGTAAAGTGAGCTGCTGTATGCATTTCTCTCCCCAGTCCTGGTTTTGATGAAAGGCAGCTGAGGACACCGAAGCCAGAATGCAGAAATCCCCAGGACATCTCTTTGTCCAAGCAATACTGAGACTCTCTCTCTTTGTGGGAGCTTTTAAGGTTCATCTTGGCCTAATGTGGTTGGTGGTGTACTGCCAGAAATTGAAAAAGCATTAAAAAATGAGAATCTGCTTCTGATTTCAGTGGGTCTAGGAATACTGCACCCTGGTAAAACAAAGAAAAAAATTTGCTCTTCTAGCGTATATTTTATATGCCCTCCACTTCATGCTGCTTTTTCTATTTTTATATTTATACGATAGTGTGAGTGTAGTAAGGATTGAGATTGGCTGAGTTTCTAACAGCCTCTGAGAGCTCCTAAAGGTTATACTCTTGCTTGGATTGTCTAGAAAATTATTTGGTTTCATGGATAGTGAGGGCAAATCTGAGTAATAGATTCTGACCTCTTCAAAAAGGATGTTTAAAAGGCGTAATAGCTAGTGTTGTCTTGAGGATCTGAAATGGTTGGAGAGGTTCTGAAAGTGGTATAAAGTATTAGAAAGTCAAAACCAGGACTCCCTTGAAAACTAGAGATTTTCTAATTTAGGGCAGTTTTCTGCTGATGTAACTGAATGGCCAGAGGCAGTAAGTTATGGTTTTTCAACAACCAGCACCTGCAAATTGCAAATTCATGTCTGCTCTTAACAACCCACCTGGGAATGCATGCTGCACACATTAGTTGTTCTCTGCTTGGTTCTGCACAGCTCTCTGGAAAAGTTTTGTCCTGAGGAAAGCTGCCAGCTGATACACCAAAGTGCTTCAATGCCCTGGCACAGGGTTCTGAAGGCAATATCAAACATTATAAAACAATGTAGGCTTTCAGCCCTTCTGAAAACTACTAACCTTTAAAAACCTCCAGTAATCTCTTTAAATTGCCAATTGCCAAAGGACAGGTAGAATGAGTGCTGTAGGAAATAAGCCATAAAATGTATTCTAAAACCCCCAAACCATGTTTCAGAATCCTTTCCAATTTTATTAAACTGGAAAAATAGGTGAAATGGAAACTATCATTCCTCCAGTGGCAGAAATGGGCCATAGATAGATCTAGTGGAGTTACTTTGAGATTTTTGGTCCATGACTGAATAAAAATCCTTCTTTAAAAGATTTTTTTCTCTTTTCTTTAGCCTCAACACAATGGAATATCTCCCCGAATGTTCAAGGCTTTTATAAGTAAAGGGCACCCAGAATTTTCCTCTAACAGACAACAAGACGCACAGGAATTTTTCCTACACCTTATAAATCTAGTAGAGGTGAGAAAATCTGAATTATATTTCTTTTTCTGGTTATAGTAGACAATGAAGGCAAAACTGTTACACAAACGGCTCATTTTTTCGTTATACTATTTTTAGCTTTAGATATGTAGAAGGTGGAGCTAATTAAAATGTATTTTGTTTTAGAAACATTTGCTTCCCTAATGATTCCTCTTCTTTACTTCACACTCTTGCATGGCCATGAACAGTGCTGCTGCTAACAAATATAAAGAGGTCAAGCATCGCTGTACAGGCTATAAGATTTATAAACATATGTAACCTTTGAAATTGTTGTTCCTGTTTACCATGTTGAGGTCTGTCATGGAATATTAATGAATTGGGTATTATGATTATTATTGTTATTGTTCCAAATTCATCTAATTGTTGGGAGCAAATTAATTACCCTGTCCAGCTGTTTTACAAATGCCAGCTGTATGTCACTGAATGATAGGAGAAAGGATTCCCCTGCTGAAAGCAGAGTGCCTGTTTGTCAGTTTAATATTTCTGTATAAAGCTTTAGTTCCTCCAAGCTCCAGCTCAGTGCTATGTGTAAAGGAATCATACTGTGAATTTTAATCCTGTCTTTCTGAAAAGGAATTTACAAATATATGCAGTTTTGATGTAAAGCATTTCTTGTCTGCCCTTCCTCCCTCGTTTTCCCATTTTCCCCAAGAATCGAGGCTGTTTATTCATGTGTTCAGTCTCTAGATGAAGTTACTCACATTTGTATGCATAATGTTCCACATCCCTAAATGCACGTACTGATTATAGGGTGGTTAGAAGACACTTTTCTGTTTCTTGCCTGATAACAGACATTAACAGGAACAACAAAGAGGAGGTATATTATTGGCATGACATTCCCATCTGGATAATGAGCTACAAGTTGCTTGTTCTGTTTCAGTGCGTATTCAGAGTGGTAGGAGTAATTCTATTTGCTGAGAGGATGCTCCATGTCATTTATCTGAGCTCTCTGTCTTACTGTAACTTGCCACCTTCCCACCTTCTGTTCACCTTGACTCAGTCAGGTTCTTTGGGTGCACACTCTGCAAGTTCCTGTGTGTAGAAAGATGCTGCTGTGGGTGCAGAAATTGTGGACTTCAGGGGTTTTCTCTGTGGGTACCAGAGCTCTGCAGCTCAGAGCAATCTGGTGTGAGCTGCGCTGCCAGATCGGTGTCTTTGTGCTTGCCTTAAAACAACCAGCAGCCTTTGGGCTTTCTGGTCATTTTAATGATGGCCACAGGAGTGATTTGGTGCAATACTCCTTTCAGAGGAACCCTGTGGGCTCAGAAAACCCCAGCGATGTTTTCCGGTTCCTGGTGGAGGAGCGCACGCAGTGCTGCCAGTCCAGGAAGGTGCGCTACACCGAGAGGGTGGACTACATCATGCAGTTACCCGTGGCCATGGAGGCAGCAACAAACAAAGGTAAAGGAGAAAACTGCCCTCTTTGACCCAGGGATGTGCCACACTGTGCCCAGAGATCCCCACCAGCACTGAATCTCCTTTGTCCTGGACAGTGAAACAGTTTGTGAAAACTTCTTCTTTATAAAAAAGGAACCGTACACACTAATGAACATCTTTTAAAAACACTCACAAAAAAAAAAACCCTAACCAAAACAACCAAAAACCCAAATCTGCTTCCTGTTCTTTAGCAGCAGATTATAAGATCTAACATGGTAATAGAGAATAGGGGTATAAGATAGTTTGTCATCTATAAATGCAAAATACACAATTTGGATATTCTGGGCTTTAGGGGAGGAGGGAAAGAGGATGAAGTGTTGGATGTTGATATAATAAACAGGAGTGTTTTTTTCTCATGCCTGTGGAAAGCACACTTGTTTTTAAAGGAGAAAATGGCTGAGGAGGCTTGAAGACTGGGAGCAGGAGGGAGGCACTGACAGGTTGTGTTTGCCCCTACAGTCAGTGGTGAAGAGCAGAATAACATAATATATGTATGATTGAGGTACAAGTGAGGGGGACATCACAGGAACATGAAAGGAGATGTGCCTCTGATTTCCTACATAATCTGAACAATTAAAATATTTTAAAACCAGAAGGATCTATTTTGATTGTTTGATGAGATCCTATGAAATATCACAAGGCAGAGAATTCTACCTACTTATTACCTAGCCCACAACTCCTTGCACTGGAAAAGAAGTTTAGGAGAACTTTGCATTCTTTGTTCATCAGTTTCAGTGATGATTCTGTTGCTTATAAAAGAACATATTATTTCCAGGTAATGACTCAGGAGACAGATTAGTTTGTGAATTTACCATATGGCACTGCTCAGCTTGTCAGTGTCAAGACTTTTTCTAGATCATACATAATCCTGGCCTGTCTAAAAAGTCAGATGACACAGATAGACAGCAATAACTTTCCAACTCAGACAGAGCTCTGATAAAGTGGGTAGGTGGTGTTACTGTTCACACAGGGTTTTGGCTGTCATGGCAAAGTTTTCATTGCTTGTTGCCTGGTATTTCCAGGTCTGTGTTTTCACCTTGAACAGAAACCTTGGAGATGTGGCTGTAAGTGTAGCTCCTGACCCCAGTACAGACAAAAAGATTTGATGTCTAGTTACAAGCATGTAAAACTTCTACTGCTAAGTAGGTTTTTGTATTTCTAAAACTTGCAAAAATAGGTCTGGTGAGGAACGCATAACCATGACAGTGTTCATTAGCTTCTAGTGTTGTGTGTGTTTCTCAGATGAATTAATTGCCTATGAATTGAAGAGGCGAGAAGCAGAAGCTGCAAGGAGACCTCTGCCAGAGCTGGTCCGTGCCAAGATCCCATTTAGTGCATGTCTGCAGGCCTTCTCTGAACCAAGCAATGTAGAGGATTTCTGGAGCAGTGCCCTTCAAGCAAAATCTGCAGGAGTTAAGTAAGTGTGGGTGTCTGGCTGCCTGATAGAAACCGTGCTCAGTGCTTCTTTTGCTACCTGAACATGCTGCAGAGAGAAACACACAAATGCACAGGGAGCTCTGGCATCACATTAGTGTTGGGCTCGTCAATGGGATGTGCAGATCAAGCCTTGCAAAGGTTGTAATGTTGAATTGAGCAGGAAAAAAATTGTTCTCACAGAGGTGATGCAGTCTGGTTGTTGAGAGCTTGAATTATAATGCTTGTAGGGTTGGATCATGTGTATCAACCAGTGATAGCTCATCTCAGTGTGCATGAGGCACTGGGATCTGTGCTGCTGGGCTTTCTGTTGCCTTGTTTCAATGAATTGTGTTTCTTGTCCTTCCCAGGACTTCCCGTTTTGCTTCATTTCCTGAGTATTTAGTGGTGCAGATAAAGAAATTCACCTTTGGCCTTGACTGGATACCCAAAAAGCTTGGTATGTACTTGTTCTATCTACCTTTCTCTCTGAGATAATTAATAAGGCATACGGACTATAATGAGAACCTGACTCAAATCTTAAGTTTGTACTGTGAACATCCTGATTGAACCTTCCTTCCTTTTAAAATAAATTAAACCAATCCATTATGTCTGTGGAGTTAAAACACAGTTTCATGTAATCTGAGCTAGTTAAATTGTGTTTTAGCATTCCAAATTTCTCAAAGGACTTTTTAGAAGGATAATCCTGGGTGCTCCTGCACCTTGAGTACCAGAGTCCCCTCTCTGAAGGGGTAGGTTGCACCATAAAGACATTTTGCTGTCTGCAGAAGCTCAGCCCTTTTCTCTGCTTTTGTAGATGTTTCTATAGACATGCCAGATTTCCTGGATATCAGCCACCTTCGGGCCAGGGGGCTCCAGCCAGGAGAAGAGGAACTCCCAGACATTGCTCCTCCCATTGTCATTCCTGATGACCCAAAAGGTATTTACTGACTTCTCCCCTGTATTCCTCTTTCCTTCTAGCACACAGGGATTCTCTTTAATCTTCACCATCTGGGATTATGAACAAAAACCCAGCTCTGTACTTCTGTAATTGAAGTTGTCCCTTCTGGACAACCCTAGTTCTTCCAGCTTTTCTGTTTTGGGGATTTATCATAGAATCACAGACTGTTTAGGGTTGGAAGGGATCTTAAAGATCATCTAGTTTTAAACCCCTTTCCATGGGCAAGGACACCTTTCCCTAGAAGGTTTGATAATTATCCTTGACTCTCTGCAGAGAACCTTCAGTGCATGTCCATGACTCCCTTGGAGCAAAGTCGCTGTGCAAAGCAAAGTTCCCAGGTCCAGCACAGTGCAACAACACTTAATACACAAAGGATTGCAATTGAAGATAACAGCTTTCCAGGCATAGAAAAGACTCTAAATTTTATTCATTTTTAAAATACAAGTATTGTTAGGCCCTAGCAGCTGTGCCTGCATGCACAGTCCTCTTCTCTGGATGTACATGGGCTGCACAGCCCATTAAAAAAAGCTCTGTCTCAAGGAGATGATGGCAAACAGCTGACTATAGTCTATAGACTATAGTTTGTGGAGCAGAAAGAGGAGTGATTAAAATGCTATGCTGTGTTTGTTTTTGTTTTCCTTAAAAACTGTGTCTTTTATGCTAAAGTTCAGAAACAAGAATATTAAATATCCTCCTTCTTTATTCCCTGGGTTTCCCTGGAGAATAAAATGGTTTATAGCAAGTAAAATCATGTTTTTATGGTGTGACCATAGACCCAGGTGTTTGCACTTTCCTCCAGAAGTTTGAGTGCCTCAGTATTTAATACTGTCAGCAATACAACTGCTCTCATGACATGAGTGCCCCATTTGCTTGGATATTTATGATAATGGTGGCATAATACCATGCTGTATGTACGTGAAAGAAAGCTAGTACCTGAAATTGTGTGCAGAGCAAGGATATGACAAACTTCAATTCTCTAAAGGTTTTAATTTCATCCCTTATCTATGTAAGTTCCTCACAAAGGCCTGTACCTTCTTGCCCTCTTGCTGAATGGACTGACCTAGTTTTAGTGTAAATGCATGGGTGATGGTACTTTATTTTTAACAGATTCTTGCTGAGGTCACACATCAGCTTTATTTCCTACTGGTTTATAGTATCAGTGACACTTTGCTCTGAACTGAGTTAGGGAAAACAGTTACTGAGCAGAAAACTTCAGGGAAGTAAGGATGAAACTGCCCTGTCTCCATGAGGTCAAATATTTCTGAGAGTTTAAAAATATGAAATTGTTTTACTCCTATGGATCTACTTAGCCTTTATATAAGTCCTTTTCCCTGTTTTTTCCCCCATTGTTAATTTTCAGATCGCATGACGAACCATTTCGTGGCGTGTACGTATCTCATTTTTCTACTGCTTAAAAAAATCATTTTGCTTCTTCTCAGCTGATGGCTTCTCTCCTCATAGAGATGCATGAAATCTTGCCCTGCATGCTCCCATATAAAAGCTGATTTCTGTGCTTGTTCAGTGTTTACTTCCATGTGTGCAGGACTCTCTTAGAGAGTCAGTGTAACCAGAATATGAGCTGCTTCTCTGCCTGCTGCTCCTCAGGAGGATCTTGCAGTTCTAGGGGTCACAGCTACTTGATCCCGTCTCCCTCTGCCCTCTGATCCCACAGAAAGCTGTCAGACCCTGTCATCCAGAGGCTGCCACATCTGACAGCTGTTGTTTCTCTAACCTGCAAGATCCTGCCTTTGAGAGATGCTTGGTTTTGGCTGCCATCTCTAGCTGAGCTCAGCACCTGACTTCCTCGCCCCTTGAAATCCACTGCTGAGGGTTTTTAAAACAAATGAAGTCCTGTAGGAATTAATCAAGGTTTAATGATCTGTGTGGGGATCCGTGTCTCTACTGAGACAAAAGATTATAAGTCCATAACAACTACTGTAATGCTTTGTACAAGGCTGTTTTCTCATGGCTGTGGGTTTATTGAAGTACTAAACCCAATCCAAGCAATATGTACTGTAATATATGGCACCGTGAGTAACAATAACAAATATTATGCAATGGATGAAATTAGACTTTAGTATTTTACAAGGTCCTTTCTTGCAGCCCTAGATATTGATGAGTCTTCAGTGATGCAGCTGGCAGAGATGGGCTTTCCTTTGGAAGCGTGTCGGAAAGCTGTGTACTACACAGGCAACCTGGGGGCTGAAGTTGCTTTCAACTGGATCATTGCACACATGGAAGAACCAGGTCAGTGACTGGAAGGCATAAGTTGAACTCAGCTCCTGGTTGTGGATTTTGGCAGTCAGTAGAAATTTTATAATACATGACAGAGAAACAACGGCGTCCCCCTTCCCCACCTGGGAAACCTGGAGGTGTGAGTGAATTTTCCTAAGCTGCTCTTGGGATGTGCAGATCTTGACCATTATGTGGTATCCTCTGCCTAGAAGAAGACAGCAAACTAAGCCTCACCAGAAGTCCTGTCCTCACCACTGGTGTGGGCCAGCTCTGTTTCCACCCTTTGGCTAGGTCCGTGCTGCTAAGGGGGAAGCTGACTTGTGACCAAGTGTAAGTACAAAGAATCCTGTGGCCTGGATGCTTTTCTTCCACATCAGCCTTCTCTAGCTCAGGCTGGAGTGTTCATGCCATACTTAGGCTGTCTAGTGATGGACAGGGCTGCTGGATGTTTTCCACTTCCTGTGTTCCATCCATGCAAAGTTTGGACTCATGGTTCAGCACTGGGTGCATCTGAGCACTCCCTGGCCAGGAAACTCCAGATTTGGTTGAGTTCACGCTTCACCATGAGCTTTTGTGTTGCTTGTGTAGATGGGGAATGAGTTTCACTTGGGCTTAGCTGACATTTTCAGGTATGGAATCAGTTCATTTTACATCTGTGCACTGGGTTGTCTATTATTCTGATGCCATCATTGCTTCCATACCAATCTCTGCTGCTTTCCTGCAGTTGTTTCACTTCTGCAACGTGCCAAGTTATTCCAGTCTGCTCAGTATGAGCATGAGCACCTCAATATTTTGTAATGTGCACATTCATTTTGTTGTTATTAAGGCTTTCCACACATCTAAGTCTGAATTTAGATGCCAGTGAAATGAATTGACATTGATTTCTTGACTGCTTTTGAGGTCCTGTGTGTTGTTTGTTTGTGTTTGTTGTTGACTTTCCAGTTCAGTGAGGCAAAAGAAGGAACTGATGGATGTTTGTTTGTTCCAGACTTCGCTGAGCCATTGGTCATACCTGCATTTGGTGAAGTTGCTTCCAGTGGAGCAGCTGCTTTAGGAGCTGTAGGGCTGGATAACCAGCCTCCTGAAGAGATGGTTGCAATTATCATTTCCATGGGATTCCAAAGAAATCTGGCAATTCAAGCTCTGAAGGCAACAGTGAGTTTGTGGGTTATTGGTAGCACTGGGGCTGTGTTTCATGTTCTGTGCTTTGTGCATGTGCATGCTCAGATGCCTTTGAAACACGTCTAAAACTCCAGTTAGTGGATGAATGAGCCTGGAACTATCCTGGCAAAGTGTGGGAAGCCTGACTTCTCTGGAGGGGGCAGGTGCTTTGTGTGTTTCAGTGGAATGGTAAAGTGTGGAAGGCAGTGAGGAAAACTTATCTGCTTTTACTACCTATTGGAAACTATCCTGGATGCCTGGAGACTGTGTGTCTGTGACATAAGAACTTGGGGCAGTGGGTCTTAGTTGTGGGATTATTTCTTTTCCATCTGTCAAGCTTTTGCAGAGTGCTTGCTGAATACTATTTTCCAGGGAGGTAGAGGTATCTCACAAGTTTTAATTGTTGGTAACATGGTCCGTACTCTGTTCAAAGGCTGATGATGTTAGAGAGTGTATTAAAGGCTGCTCTTTTGATTGTTTGACTGGCAGAACAATAACTTGGAGCGTGCACTGGAGTGGATCTTCAGCCACCCTGACCCTGAGGAAGAAAGTGACCCTGCTTTGGACATGATGGACATGGAGAACAATGCTAATGCCAATATCCTTGCAGAGACAGGGTCAGAGGGACCCAGGATCAAAGATGGGCCTGGAAGTAAGTTCTGCTTCAGCTTAGACCTGGCTGTCATGTTGTTGCATCACACCAACCCTGTTCATAGAGCCCCTTCTTGTTTTGAAAGTAGTTGTTGTGGGGTTTTTTGGACACAATCCAGACAATTTACTTCCAGTCTTGTTTCTGGGGCTGAATCCAGCTCTGTGGGCTGCTGAGTTCTGTGGGCCATGTTTGCTCAGAAGACTCTCTCCTTGGACTCACTGAAAAACCCGAGTCCAGAGTTTCTTGCTACCAGAACATACAAGTCTCTCGTGGCCTAGGTTTACTTTTTGTTCTGTTGCTATAAGATAGAGACAAAGAAAAGCTAGAATGTTTAAATCTTCAGAGGCTGAGCATCCTGAAGACAACGCTGCTGTTACAGACCACCTGAGTTTCTGTCCTCCGGTGGTCTGCTGAGCAGTTTGATAATCCCTTCAGCCGAGTTCCTGGTTCACAATATGAGAGGTGTAGTCGGTGTCCTGCATGATTTGTTTTCTTTTGGTTGAGATTCTTTGTCATACTGCTGCTAAATAAACCACAAGATGGGGCTAATGTACAGCAGGCAAAGCTGAGAAGTAGGCAAAGAACCTCCTGGAAGTGTCACAGCACTGGAGTACAAAAGCTCAGTGGCAGTGCTAAGGATGTCACAGAAAGTTTTTTGAAGGGTCTTTAGTGACCAGTTCTCATAACTGTAGTATGTTCTAAACTTTTAATCTGATGTTGAATGTAAAGGCCTTAGGAAAAGAAAATTAACAGACAATTTGATTTTTGTGTCTGTGGTTGCTACTGTTATATTGACATTATGAATATCAACCTTAAGTCTTTTGGAGACATGGGAAGCATTGATTATCATTAGGTCAAAAAAAACCCCACAAGCTTGGAATAATTATTTTTTGTGGTACTTAGCCTTTATAGACTGAGACCCTTTACTGAGTGCCTGAAATCCTGATAACCAAAATGATTCTGTAAAATGGCTCCCTCTCCACCAAAATCCAGGCCCCTGTCCTTGTGCAATATCCTGAAAGAAGGTGCCCTTTTACTTTTAGTGGTAATTTGGGTGAATGGCAGGAATGGGTGGGGATCAAGAACCAGTGCTGAGCTCTCCAGAGACTTTAAGCATAAAAATTGTCGTTGTGTAAAAGGAAGAGCTTTCTTTCCTGTCCTCTCTTTTATGGGCTGCTGAAATACAAACTTCTGGTTTTTTTGGTTTTTTTATTTATAGGGGATCTGTGATCACACGTGTAGGTGATTTGTGTGCAGAATGAACTCCCTGTTTGGCACTTTCTGTGGTGCTCTCTGTGAACTGGGAATGAATCAGTTGGTTTTGGTCCCAGTGATCACAGCCCTGCTGTATGTGCACAGGTCTGTGTGGGTTTGATTTGGGTTGGTTTGATGCTTGACAGTGAATCTGACCACTGGTTAAGTTGGGAACATGCTGCAGTGTTAACAGAAACTGAGTTTGGGGATGCAGAGTCTGAGTTAGGAGTCCTTAGCTGCTTCTCCATTATTAGAAAGAACATTTTCCCATATTGCAGTGGTAGCAATAAAAGACTTAGGGTGCCATTTGCATTTCTTAAAACAGGGTATGAGCTGTTTGGGTTCATCAGCCACATGGGAACATCCACAATGAGTGGCCACTACGTTTGTCATCTCAGAAAGGAAGGAAGGTGAGTGCAGCTGGGAGAGACACATGGCATGAGCAAATGTTGGATTTGAAGCATCTGTACAGAGCAGGGTGTGCTCATGGCAGACAACACGGGCTCTTACCATCTGTAGGTTTCCCACCAAAAAACTGAAAGTTGTCACAGATGTGATGAGTCAGTTCTGATCCCACTGAAGTCTGTGGTGAAATGCACCATTAACTCTCCTGTGCTTGCTATTCCAAATCTCTGTTCAATTTGGGGCATTGCTTCTGTATCTGGCTTAGTTTATCTGAGCTCTATCCAACTTCCTTTTGTTGCCAATCAACAGAAACCCATTGAACTATGATCTGATACTGGTGCTGCTGGTCCTGTGGTGCTGATCTTGGCTGTGATTTTTATATGCTCCCATTATTTGACATTGGGAATCCCTGATTTTCCTTAATCTGAGCTGTAACTACTCACGTCTCTGCACATCCCTCCTCCTTTTCAATTCCTGACTCTGCCAGCTGGTTCAGCTGTTTCTCTGATCCTTTGTTCTAGTTGCAATACCTAATTTTAGATTTTAAGCTCTTTGAAGTTTGGGTCTGAGAAGTCCCTGATAAAGCTGTGATGATTTTCAAAATACACCTGGAATGTAATCAATCTTGTTTTCCTTTCAGATGGGTGATCTACAACGACCTTAGAGTCTGTGCCTCAGAACGACCTCCCAAAGACCTGGGCTACATTTATTTTTACCACAGGATACCAAGTTAGGCCTCAAATCTATGACCTGGCCTTAAGAAGCCATAAGCCTTTTTAACCTGCCCAAAAAAAAGCGTACAATAAAAATCTAAAACCGACAAAAGAGCCCTTAGCCCTTGGACTACCAAAAAGCAAAGGAAGACATGGGATGTTTATAGTGTATTTAAAAACAATCATTTGATGCCGCCTTAAGTGTTAGATGGAAGATTTCTATTAGGTGCTGTATAGGACATTGTTTTAAATTTTTACCCCTCACAGGCCATGTGGATTCCTGGTGGAGTTTGCAGCTAGTGTGTGGAGAATGTGGAAGCTTCAGTGTTGAGCAAAAATAGCCCAGTTCAGCCCAACTCCTGCCTGTCCTGTCTGTGCATCCTTTGAAGAGCCCAAACAAATATTTGTGTCATTGGTGACTGGGAGCCAGTGCTTTCATCCAGAGTCCAGACCACGCAGAGAAATCGTTTGAAGGGAGGGGCTTTGTGGCTGTTCTTCAAAGCAGAATGTCTTATTTCAGAGATTATTTTCAGTGCAGTGAGAAAAGTCAGCTGAAGTTGTTTCTGTTGGATTTCAGTGGTTCAGTATCTTGGTTTGACTTTTCCATGCATAAGCCTAAGAGAATAATGGAGGCAGGAGCAATATCCTGTCAGTGCCCTGTACATTTTTTGCCAAAGAGAAATTTTACTTTTTGCAAACATAGGTTTCTTCGTCTTCACTTGAATGTTCATTTTGTAAGTTCTTTCAACAGATTCAGGATTACAGATGGCTAAAAGCAGCAGATTTTCTGACTATGACATTAAATACACACCCTCAGGAAAGGCAAGGCTGTTATTTAAATTTTGCTTTCTTCTGGAGGAGGTAAAGAAGGGTTTAATGTCCCATTACATTTGTGTCAGGGAAATATGTATCTAGACCACTCATATTCCATCTGAAATCAACTCCCTGACAAAGTACTCACAGTGCAATCCTGCTTTCTGCTACAGATTGCTTAAATACTGACTTTCATATCTGAGTGGGGGAAATTGCTTAGTACATTTGCTAATTTATTGATTTAGCCCTCTCTCCCTCCCTTAAAAAACTGAACCAAAACAGCAGCCAAAAAGAACAAAAACCAAACAAAAACCCCCTTGAACTGATATTTTCTCTTTCTTTAAACTTGCAAATGCACCAATAATCTGATCTCTTTAACAGATACCTTCTAAAAGGGGTTTGATATCTCTGGCAGGGATGATGGGGTGGGTAGGCAGGGGCTGGCCTTTCCTGTCCTTTTTTTTTGTGTGTGTGTTATTTAAGTGTTTTTCACAGGTGAAAATACATATGAGGGTTTTAAAATTATATTTGAAAACACCCATTGTAGAAAAATTACAATGGTGAGTGCAGAACCTTTCATGATTCCAAAAACAAGAGCAAATCCAAAGGTTCACAGTGTTGGACACTGCTTAGAGGCTGTTGCTGAAGTTGCCTGGTACAATGTTACCAAGCCCTCAAAATAAATTGCAGCAGTCAAAAAAAAACCCAAAAAACCAAACCTTTTTTGCAGAGTGCAAGAGAGCCAGAGAGGTGTCATTACATTTTCTCTGCTGTTAGTACCTGCAAGTTTAATGGCAAAATTCAGGCAGCTACACACTACAGAAGAGAACCCAAATTAAGCATCTGGTTATGAGAAGGGCATTTTTGCTTTTGCAGTGTCTGGGGGAAAATAATTTTCCCCCTGGTCATAAAGCCTCACACAGAGCCAAAAAATATTGTTGATATTTTAATCAGGTTTTGATCTTAAAAGACTGTGAGAGAAATTCCAGTGCAATAATTCTGTAAAGTGTAAAGGTGTCTAATTGCTGGGAAAGCTCCCTGCACTTAGAGCTCTTATTGGCACATTAGTGCAGTGTCCCAGCACATTAACGAGTGGCCCCTGTGAGATTCAGCTGCCTTGTACTTATTGAGCCACCCTTATTGAGCTGAGTTCTGGATGAAATAAAAGCTGCCAGTAATTTCTTTCCTTCTTCCAGATTTTGGATATTTGAGGATTTCACCAGAAAGTGGCACGTCTGAAAATGGGATCAGCAAATTATGCAGTGATACATCTTCTATTTAAAGTGGAAGAACAAAACCTCTGTGTATCTGTGTGTTTTTTCATTCTGGCAGAAGAAAAAGGAGAAAAGGCCTTTTTTTTCCCCCTTCCTTTAATTTTTAATTTTTTTTTTTTAAATTCCCAAATATATTCCAAGGAAGTTCAACACAGCAGCTTCCCTCTTGCCTCATGAACTTAAAGGGCTATTTATAAACTACCAAGATCTGGTGGCTGCTGCCTTTTTATTTAGAAATGTTGGGTAGATAAAGGCCAGCAGAGTAACTCCCATGTTCATTACCCAGCTGGAAGCATGGCTGGTCTCACAGGATCAAGGATGGAGCTGGAATCTTGCAAACTCTTTGGTGCATCCCAGGACTGTGCTGGCTGTGGAGCTGCCTGGTGTCAGCAGGCTCTCCTGGAAGGTGATAAACTGGAAATGGTGGTTGGAAGGGGAGGGCCCTTGGCTGGCTGTGGGTGAGTGAATTGGAGCAGCTCAGATCCCAGAGTTCTTTTCTGTTCATCACTTTTATGTTTTGCCTGCCCAAACCAAAGTTAGTCAGGAGTGCAAGGAGCAGTTTAGGGGAAAGGATTGCAGGTTTTCTAAAATTTTGCAGTTAAAAATATATTAGAAGTTCTTCAGTCAGGTGCTTGAGGAATTACTTCATTCTCTCCCAGAACAGTGGCCTCACTCCTTTTATCACGTCACAGCTGGTTAAGTAATCTCCCTTTTGTGATGGGTTTTGTGGAAGGACATCATGAACCTGGAGGAGCAGGATGTAAACTCCTGACTCCTCAGCCCAGTGTGAGGGAGAGTAGTTTGGGTGGGTTTTGGTTTCTTTTAAACTTCAGCATTGCAGAAGCCCCACTCAGACTGTGCTGAAGAGATGTCTGAGCTACCAGGCTGTGCCTGCTGCAATCTGAAGGTGCTGAATTGTGCCAGGCCAGGTCTCAGGGCACAGCCTGGGCACCCTCCCTGTGTCTGGGTGATGGGGGCTCTGTGAGCTGGGAGCTTCTTGACAAAAGAGAATGGAGGAAGAAAATTCACTGTGAGCTGTTTGAGACAATCTAACCTGAGAATCATGGCGAGCCAGGAGCTGGCAGTAAATAATGCTCTTATTTCTCAGACTTGTTTTTACTTTTTTGTATGATACATTTAGGTTAGGAGATTGGAAGGAAGAAAAACTCAATAACTTTTCCTTGATTTCCTCTTCTCCTCTCATTCCTAGCAGTGTGCTGGATCCATTAGATTCCTCATTCTGAGTTACAGCCTCCAGTCTCCAAAACACATGTAGACACAAACTCCTATTTAATCTTCCTAGCTAAAATACAATTAGGATAAAAAATAATTTATTCAGAGCTGTGGTTTTAAAACAAGTGTAGATGTTTCTGAACTCCAATCACTTGTAACTCTACTGGGTTCAGTGCCATTACCTCTGACTGACTTTGGTGTCAGGTGGAACCAACATCAACCCAGTTCTTTGATTCAGGCAGCCCCCACCAGGTCACAGAGCACATTCAGAACGTGGATGCATCCAGATTTGATTTCTTTGGAAACCTCTCCAATTGATTCCTTTTGTTCTCCATCCTGGCAGCAGCCATTTTTATCCTCTTTGCTGTTTTCATGCATTGGAAGCCTATGCAAAATATGTAACTGGACATTTTATTTTTTCCCTGTGACCCTTCGTACCTTAATGGCTGAGATTGGTGTCTGATTTCTACTCACTCTTCCGTGGTTTTACTGTTGTATCCTGAAGTGTCTGTCCTGGTTTACTTTGCACCATTCAGAGTTGTTTGCTTGAAGCACTGTTAACTTTCTGGAGAGTATTTGTCTGAGATGAGAAAGGCTGTGAATGACATTGTTGCAACTGTTTTAAATTAAAAAGAAATATTCTCACATCTGGTGACTGTGTGGATTCTTGCTTCTTTATTCCTGTCTGAACTGAAGAGGAATAGACAGAATGTGTTTTGATGCTGCCTCTCACTCTTTGTGATCACTTTTGGTGTTTTACTTAAAAAAACCCTGCAGAGGGAACAGAGAGGTTTGTGAGAGTCTTGATTTCTTGTGACTCACGGCATTTCTGTGGATTAAAAACAAAAAAAGTAAAATCCCCAAGCCCTGAGTGGATATACAACATGGCAAAAAGTAGAAAACAGGTTTTAAGTTAGACTGGTTTGTTTGTTTTTAACTTTTAGGCCTGTTGATGTTATTTGGTCACAAGAGTTGGCAATGTTTCTGTGGAATAGTGCTGTCGTTTCACCCCAAATTTCTGCTTTATCATGGTCTGTAATTCCTCATACTCAGAAATTCCTTCTGCTGCTCAGTAAAGGAGAAGTCTGTTTTCCTCACATGTAAGGATTTCACATAGAAATGTGACTATTGGGACCCTGGTAGATGCAAGAATAGGCTGAAAAAGAAGACTGAGGGATGACAGACTTTTACAGGATCACAGGACAGCAAGTGGAGGAGAGGTAAGAGGTGAATCTGCTGGGCTCAGTGACACTTCTTGACACACAAGTAGAGGACATGTGATGTGCTGAATGATAAGAAATGTAGAGATGGTTCATCTTGTGAAGTCTAAACTTAATGATCTGTTTTGGTTTCTCTTCTATCACAGATGTCCTTGGTGACCATGGCAACTCAAGCCACACTTTTTCACACCACTTGTGGCAACTGGAAGAGGTGGGAGAGTGGCTCCCTGTATGAGCTAACGAGCTCTGTTCAGAATTTCCAGGAATTTCCTGAGCAGGATTTGTGCCTGCTAGCTTTTGCAGGCTGTTTGTGGGAGGCAGTATTGGACAGCTGACAAGTTACCACTCTGTGCTCCCCCTCACTGGAGTGGGAGGTGGCACCTTTGTGTCCCTCAGGTGTTCTACAAGCTTAACCCAAAAAAGGGAAGTCGTGGTGGAAGACAAATACCATAAAATTACTGAAAACAGTTACTGCATGACTGACAGCTGTTTGCAGTAGGTGATAATGTTTTCAGGTGTCTTTACCAGTGATTTTTGAGCAGTTTTGTGTGTGGATTTGGTACTGATGCTTTTCTCCCACTGTCTTTGGCTTTAGGACACCAGTGCCATGTTCCTGGTCTGGGTTCCCTATGGAGCACATAGCTAAAGGATTTTCCTGCTGCTGCTTTGTCAGTGCATTTGAGCAAAAAGAACTAAACTAACCTTAGCATCTCCCAGCAAAACACACCAGTGTCAAAAGCCCACAGTTAATTTCATCCTAACCTAAGGGTTAGTGTGGTTTTTGTGTCTGTTCCCTTTTGTTCCTTGGTGAAAGGCTCTGGTTAAAGCCATAGGCAGGCAGTTGGTTTTTCTGACAGGGCTTTCCAACTGCAGGCAGTGCATGGCTGTGCCTTCTGTTTGTTTTTCTGGAGCAGCCCACACGTCCAAGGAGAGAGTGCTGCTTTTCCCACAGCCCTGTGCTGTCACTGCCACAGCCCCTCACTGGCTCTCAGCTTTCTGTCCCCAGCAGCACACTGGAATTTTTATCCCTCGTGCCTGTGCTTGTTTTGATGTCTCACAGCAAAAACACAGAGTAGGAATGACATCACCCTGTCAGCACTTTCACCTCATCCCATGAAAGACAGAACTGAAAAAGGCTGAGAGCCCCAACTCCTACGGTGGGATATGGGAAATTGCTTGAGTGGTGATTTCAGACACTGCATGTTGGCTTTGCTTTGCATAAAGGCTGGTTTGTGATATTATTACTGCTGTTTTAATTATTGCATGGTCTTCAGGAAAGATGCTTATCTACTTTTTTCCCATTTTCCTCGTATGGTCTGTCTGTGCAGAACCCTTTGGACCAGGCCTCAGCTGGTATAAGTTCCAGTTGTAAGTATAATTAAACAACATGTCAAAATAAAAATCAATTCTAAAAATAACTCTGCCTCAGAGAAACAATGAATTTCGGAAAAATGAAAACAAAAGCATCTTCTGGACTTAATTTTTAAGCAGAGGAGTATGTTCACTTTTAAACAATAGGATAGAAGTCCTCATTGAAAAAATCCTTTCAGCTGGAGACTTAGATCCCTCCTTTCAGTTTAAGGAATTGAAGTCAAGACCATTTTCAAGTTGAAAAGAGATTTTGAAATATTTGAAGCCACAGACAAAGTTTATTTTTAAAACATATTTAAAAATTGCACAGTTATAAATACAGGTAAATAAATACAATTTAATATGTGGAAAAGAACCCAAGGAAGGCATGCTTCCATTACAGTACAAAAATACTACATTAAGTGTGGTGCTCTGCAAATAGTCATCTATGACCTTAATAAATTTAACACATCCAGTATGCACATCATTCTGTTTTGAGGAAATAGGTTATTTTTAAACAGCAGTGCAGGGAAACACCAAATTAAAGCATCAGTAAACTCTAGGTCTGTGTTTAATATTGTACACAGCTGGTAATGCACTAAGCATACAGAGGCAGAGTTACCTGCAGTAAGGAACTGATCTGTTACCCCGTATGTTCTTACATTCGGATTCTGAATCTGGGTCAATATGAGCCTTGGGAAGGGAATGTAAACATTCAGGAGTCGGGCTGAGCTCCCACCTCTGCCAAGCCCTGCCCCTGCACTTCCCCACGGGCACCAGGACTTCAGGGGGCACTGGGAGTTTGTGCAGCAGCAGGGCTCTTCAGATGGCCCAGGTGAAAGTACCTGCCAACCCTAAAATCACTTCTTTCCTCTATGTTGGCTTAAAAATAAAGCCAAAAGAACTGATGCAAGATTGCAAAGGTTTTCAAACAGTTTACAGCATATAGAAGAAGCCACACAGAATGCCTCTCAAAACTATATAGTTTTATTTACTCTAGATATGTTATACTCTGATATATAAAATATATTTATAAATTTTTTTTATTTTTCTGAATTTACAATAGCTTACTGATATTAAAAAGGCTATTTAAATTAAAGGTTTAGCCAATGTCGATGGCATTCTGTAAATGTAGAAGGGGAAAAGAGATCAAAGCACATCAAGTCTTGACCATGCAAGCTTGCTCAATGGGCTGTCACATATTGCAAGCATTCGTAAAGTTACAGCATATTTTAGGAAAATTTAGATTCCTTTTGTCTCTCTCCCTTACCTAATGCCTTTTACTTTGTGGGCTGAGGCTCTGAAACTTCCCATGGATTCTCTGACATGCCTGTTTTTCATTTCACCTACGTTTGTTCAGTGTCAATGATCTCTTCATACATGGCATCCCTGTTCTCTGATTTATTTCACCAGTCTGAAAACCAGCACAACCATAATGAAGGAATCTGATTCTAGCCTAGGTAAGGTTTGAATAGTAGATAATACTGTATTGCATATCCACCATTTTTTTTTCACAACGTGCAGTGCGTTTTGTCTTACCATTTTTGTGAGTACTTGGTATATTATTAACATTTATTACAGAAATTCACTGCTAAGCTGACAACACTGGTGACCAGAAATCACATTTTTTTCAACTGTGCAGGAAATTCATGCAAAAATAACTAATATGACTCATTTTGCAGATGCATGTTTGGGCAAAGGAGGCCTACAACCAATTTCTGCTTTGCTCCATTTCTCACTGGCTCCAAAAGACAATGATTTAGGCCTCAGGCTTTGGCTCTGCCAGTGAGGACAGCAGTTGTTATTTTTGCCATGGAGGCCCGTGCTCTGTGGATGTTCCTGGGATCCCTGGCTGTTCTGTGGTTGAGACTAGAGATGGAAATGTGAAAATCCAAACAGCCCAGCTTCACTGTGAAAGCTGTGCAGATTTAGCTTTTTTAATTCTTGAGAGGGTACTAAAACATGTCTGCAAAAGCTGTTACTACAGATACCTGTTATTAATCAAATACTTGAAGCAAACATGAAACCCACAACACAAAGTGAATTCTAAGGATGGGACTTTAAAAGGGCTCTGCGTTTGGTCTAGCCTGTTCTGGATAATCTGAACAACTCAGATTTGAGTTTGGCAATGCAAAGGACTTTTAAAATGTTCCACAGATGAGACAAATCAATAGTTTAAGAATACCCTATGTGAGGGCCTCCTGCATGCATTCTGTAAACACATGCTCAGGTAGCATTGCTGCATGCTCAGGGTTAATATTGCATAGTGGTTACTGGTTAATGTAGTTGCATGCAATATTTTCATATGAGGTTTTGTGTCATCTGAACCTCCCCCTTGATATTTTTACAAGTGCTGTGATTGATCAGAGCATAAGAAAGTACCACTAGATACAGATGTGTTTATGTGTGTGCCTAAAAGTCAAATCGGTTCTTCAGGCTGACTTAAACCAGTCTGTGGCCACAAGGCTCTCATGGTCATTCCAGTTTAAAGATGGATCAGGCTTCTAGGTCTGAAATATTCCTAAAGCTTTGCAGAGGACAAGGGCAGTCCCAAGCTGGGGTTAGGAAAATGCTTTTTTAATTGCGTGAAATATAAAATAGAAAAAAAACATTCAAAAACTTGGAATCAGTTACCTGGCAGTGATAAATCACCTCTGGAAAAAGAGAGGAGTAACAAGAAAGGGAAACAGGGGTGGGACATGGTGATACACCATTGCAGCACTCTAAGTGGGCCTCACCTCACAGATGCTGTACAGCATCCTGAAATGTCTGAGTCTCTCCTCTGCTGGAATTGGTAGCCTGTGTGTGAAACTGCTTCGCTCGACCTGAGCAGCCCTGTGTTTGTGTTACCTTCCTGCCCAGGTGAGTGGTGAGCTCTCCCCTGCAGTGTGAGACAGGTAGTGCTCCCAGGTAGTGCCAGGAATGCTGGTTCTCATCTTCCTTCCTTCCTTGCACACCTGGGCAAGTCAGGGATGGCAGGAGGCTTTGACTTGGTCGGGCTCCCAGGGAGTGCTGAGAACAGGACCCAGATTTGCTGTCTCTCACTCTCAGGCTCAATCTGCTACTGTTCAGCACCTGCCTTATTTATCCCACCTCATGCTTGGTTAGAAGTAGATGAACTTTCTGTTCAGGTTGTTAATATGCTGCAACCTCCTCACACGTTTCCTCTCACTGTTTCAGGCAAATACACAAACTTGCCCTGAATATTTCAGGAACGCCAAGAGGAGGTCAGCTCAAAGCTGTATCTGATCCTGTCTGCTGCACTGACAGTGCTTGGCAGAGGGGGCTGAAGGAGGATGATAAAGCCCAGGATCCTAAGGAAGTGCCCAGAAGTCCCAAGAGTTGCTGGGCCTGCCCTGTTAGAGTGAGGTGAGCTCAGTCTCCAGGCACTCTCCCACCCTGACCAGGCCAGGACTGTGTGAGATGTGCCCCTGTCCCCATCAGCCTGCCCTGCTTGAGCCTTGCCCAGTGTCTCAGCCAGTGGCTCTTGGCTGCCAGGAGAGAGCAGCTGGGATCATCTCCAAGGCTGTGCACCTCTTTGGGCAGGCTTTGTAGCTGTGTCCTGTGCAGCAGAGCTGGGATGGGAAGGCAGAGTCCAGCCCTCGTGAGTTGTCTCAAGGTTACACACACAGCTTGTGCCAGTCCCATGGGTGTGGACACGTATCAGCAGATAAATGTGGTTTTGAGCAGTGCATCCCAGGATAAATCAAAAGCTACCTACTTAGTCTGTTCTTTTTGGAGAGGCTTGGACTTGCATTAGGTTTTCCTAACAATTTCTGTGTTATTCCACAAGCTGGAGAAGATGTTTGGTGAACAGCCATGAGAATCAAATACCCCTTGTCATTCTGACTCTGAGAAGTCCTTCTTCTTTTTTTTTTTTTTTTTTTAAATTTGGAAGATGTAAAAATAAAGTCCCTGAACAGCTAATTCCTCTGGGTAAGCACTGATTATCCTACACCACAGCACAAAGGATATTCTAGAAGAACTTGTGTGATGGCAGGGCATCAAGCAAAATCTAAGCACATATGCCTTTGCTTTACAGCCTCTTCTCAAAGCTGCCTCCCTTCTCTCTTATCACTTCCCAGATTCAATTGCACTGCACCTTCTGCTCTGCCTTATCAATAAAGAGCTGTCATCACACATCGCTGTCAAAGCAAAAGAGCAAACTGTTGTCAGCAGATATGCATACAGCAGCCCACTTAGCCAAAGTGACATTCCCATCCTTAGAGAAAGCTGCAGGAATCAGTTATGAAACGCCTGATAGATAAACAGGAATATATGTCTAAACAGTGAATTAATAAAGCACTCTTAAAAAAGTTCTGTAGCTGTTTTGGCATCTCAGTTCTGTGGGAGAGAGTGAGGGGTAAGCCTTTCCTTTTCTAATGACAATGATTTTTATTTAACAACCTATAGATGGTGATTAGATGCAGTGATTACACTGTCTGACATGGAATTTTCCTTTAAGTGGTGGCTCAAAATAACAGACAGCTGCAAGAAACTTTAGGTTTGTACTGGTGAAACTGTCCAACTCCCACAGAGCATCTTTCTCTGTGATCTGTGCAGTTGGATTTCTTTTTTTATCCCTCTGAGCTGGATTTCTCTCTTAATTTTGTTTATAGGAAATGTGTTATTTGTCTGACTTTAACACATTCCAGCAGCTACTCTGCACATTGAATTCCTGACCACAGATCAACACATCTAATTACACATTTTATCTTTCACAAATCAGGAAAAATATTTAAAATATCAGCAACTGAAAATCACCTCCTAAAAACGTCTCTTCTTTCTTTGATTGATGCATTCACCCTGAGCTAAATGTGTTTGGTTGTAGCTGAATCAGTCCATTCATCATGGACTGGTACTGCCCCAACCCTGCTCCCCATTCATCCAGCCAGGGAAAACTAAGGTGGTGTGCTTATATACACATTTGTAAGCAGCTACACATCCTGGTGTTATCTAAGGATTTTCTCTGGTATCATGGAGGTCATGGAGACTTTTGCTTGCCATAACAGCAGGATCAAGCCTTGGTCTCAATCCTACAAGCATTATATAGACCAATTTCTTCAGGGAAAGTTGTCCCTTGAGCATGGTCTGCAGGCAGTAACTCCCATGAAGATTTTTCTTAATTTGCAATGAAGACCTGTAGCTTACTATATTCTGAAATGACATCATTTGCATACAACATGTATGTGCATGCACATGCATGTATTTGTGTAGTACCTGATGGATGCATATTATAATCTTGCTAGTTTTTAATGCAGTTTATACTGTATTTGCATTTTTAAACACAAGAATATTGAAAACCCTCTCGTTACATTTCAGGAAATGATATTTGGTCATCCCTGCCAACAAGGCCATCCTGTACATTCCGTTGTTGGTAACTAAAATAAAAAGCACAGCACTATTTTACAAAAAGAAAGATTAAAGTGCATAAGTACACAGAAAGGTGCAGACCCTGCCACGAGCTCCTTCAGACTGTCCCAGATCAAGGACAGCTGCTTCGGACAGCAAAAATTCCAGTGCAAATTCCTTCTTCTGCTTCCCCAAATGTACCTGGCCTCATCCCACAGCTCTCCATGGACAATGTTCCTCTTGACATTACACATGACTTACGAGCCTGCAGAACTGGGCCCAAATTAATTAAGGTACCTTTGGAAGCAGAAAATTGATTGCCAGCTAAAAAACATATTCAAAACAAAACACATCCTTTCTACATGCATCTATTTTCAGAGCTGTGTTAAAAATGGACCTGGAGAAGATTTTTTCATCAAAGAAACCAAAGGATAGGGAATCCCCACTGTGGGGCAAGGTGGTGTCAGCATAGTGCAATGAGCTACTAAGCAGGTTCCTTGGATGCACTGCTTGCCATTCTAATGTGCAATAACCATTATCTAGGTTTCTTCTTAAGGTACTTTTCTTTTTACAGCTGTGTGTATATAGAGAGATATAGCTTGCATGGGATGAAGAATCTTCAGAAATTGCTATTTCATCTAGTTCAGGGCTTTGTCAGATTAGCCACAGCTCATTTCAATCCTTTGAGTTTGAATTTATTTACACTGTTTTTGTGCTTTTGAACTTTTCCTTTATGAATAATGTCTGAAAGGATTCCCCTACTGATCTACAGTCATGATCTTTTGGAAAATGTGGTCATTTGGGGATGAGTAATAAAAAAGTTCTCTGTTTCCTAATACAATTTAATCAATGTTTGAATCCTTTTTATTAGGGCTCTAGGTTAAAAGCTCTTAAGAGAATGTCTAGATCACCCACGTTGGCAGCTTGGAACAGTTCTGGCTGGTCCATCATAGACAGAGCAATCCGAAGTGCTGCCCAAATATTGCCTGATAGTGCAGGGTGGGGAACCTGCTGCTGATTCCTGCTTTTTCTTTGCAAACTGAGAGCAGTGAGGAAATTGCTGACAGCCTCTCTGTAGGGAAGAAGAAGAAGAAGAAGAAGGAGAAGAAGAAGAAAAAGAAACAAGCAATATAATTTGCTTAACAACTACAGGCAAGCTTTCTAAAGTTCCATGCTAGGCTCAAATACATTATTTTACAATGCAGTTCATCAGTGCCTTTGTGTGTTATTGCTTGATTCTCATCAAGCAGGAGGGCATGGCTTGGAGTAAAACAAAACTCAGGCTACTCAAACACTTGGGGTACTGTCCCCATTGCAGCAAAGTTCCCCTTCATCTTTCCTGCCTTAACCTGGAATATTGCCTTCATTCCTGAAGGATGCACTGCAAGTGTTTCTGGTGACATAAACTACTTGAAGGAGTTTAACTAGTTTCCCTTTTAAAGACAGGCTCTTATATTTTCTTTTAGAAAAGCTCTTAAGAGCAGGACTATTTTAAGTGCAAGAACAATCCCACTGATTATAGGAGTACTTGCACTTAGAGCTAAAAAATGCTTTTTAGTCCTTTGTGAAAAGTTATGACAACATCTTACAATAGCTGAGATTATGTACCTATATTCTGATTATTTTTTTCTTAGCTACCTCCAGCTTGAAAATGAATCTTCACTTGGTAGTTTTGATCCCTGACTTTTTTTTAATGCATTTTTTTAACCCACCTGTATGCCCCTAGGTTGATGCAGCTTATCCCCAGGTTGTATCTGGACCTGATGAAGCCAGGCTGTATTTCCAGAGCTCGTGTGTAAGCCTCCACAGCTTCCTCACTGCGGTCCCCATTCGCCAAGGTTGCCCCAAGGCGGTTCCACAATGTGTAATCCTGGTGAGAAAATGAGTTTTCTACTGCAGGTGTCAAAAAAACAGACATAATATCTCATTTCTGCTTTCAAGGTAAGGAGGAGTGAAGAAAATTAATAGTATTGTATCTCAACTGACAAGGAATGTGAGGTTCTGACTCGTGATCACAGGTGACTTTATATATCCAATGCCATTAATCAGCACACAGGTGGGAACTGGACATGCATAAATCTGCTTCTAAACAGGGCTGTCTTGTAATTAACATTTCTCTATCAGGTCTTGAAATTTTAATGGCAGAAGTGACATCTCATTAATAATAGCTTGATCCAGACAGGAGAAAGGAAATGGCCTGTAAAGCTAAACTTTAAAAAATGTAAAAGTATAAAATGTACCTCTGGTCTAACAGTTAAAGCAGCACTAAATGCATCTATTGCTCTGTTAAATTCTCCATTCAGGTGAAAAAGAACCCCAAGTCCCGTCTGCAGGTCAGGGTCTATCATATCACCATTCTGGTGAGCAGCCTCCAGGTACAAGTCCTTTACTTCTTCAAGCAATGAGCTAGACAAGGGAGAAAAATAACTTAAAGATCCATCATGCAGTTATTTACAAATATTTCAATGTTGATTGCATAGCTGGAAATTAAAATCCTTGTAGTGGGTTTATCAGAAGTGTCATACTCATAAAAATTTGTAAATGAGCTTCATCATAGCAAAGGTTTACTTCATGGTGCTGTTGTAAACTCTCCTCCGAAATAAAAAAGTTCATCTATGAAATGAAGTCAAAGTACAGCCGTAAACCCAGGTGGGATGACATGAAGGTTTACTAAAACTATTCAAATTGGATGAATTTCTCAGACATAACAGAATTCTTTACCAGCACAAATAGCAGTATTTTTAAGAGGAACAGATAAGGGACCCACCAAGACCCTTGAAGAAAGACACCAAAACATCAGACTTCTGTGCCCACTGCAGCTCCTTCAAACCTTTGCACTGACAGCACCAGATGTCAGCAGGATGAAGCCAAAGCAGAATAACACCCTTAGCAATTAAGCAGAACTTGCATATTTTATTTTCGCTCTTACGAAATTATCTTGTCAACCCAGGACTTGTAAGTGATAAGGGTAAACATAAGGCCTGTCTTCAAAATGACAAGCAGTGAGATAGCCTGAGTGCTTTAGTTCTGTAAATCATGTTTATGCCTTTAATGACTTTATTATGCATCTCACAGTCCAGAGGTACTTGTTTATTGACCTCATGAAACCATGATGAAGGGCTGCCAACTCATGGATTTTTTTTGTTATTTAAGATGCCTGAAGATAAATCAAATGGCAGTGCTGTCTCTTGGCTGGAATCAGAACAGCTTTTAAAGAAGCAGATGCCCCCTCTCAATATTCTCAGTGAACTCATGCTGTCCTGCAAAATAGTTCATTCCTGGATTCTGCTGGTTTGGGATGTGGGAAAATGGTGAACAGTAGGAAGAACACACACGTGTAGAGCTGGATAAAGGCTTAGAATGGATGTGGAGACAGCTGAAGGATGAGGGTGCAGAATGTGGGAATGCAAGGGCAGGACACAGGGTCAGAGGAAAGTGATGAGAGTTGAGGGGAAGCATCCTTTTTTTAGCTGTTTTGTGGCTTTTGGGGGGGGAGCGGAGTTGTAACTTCCAGGGATGGTGTAACAGATAAAGCTTTCAGTCATTAAACCAAGTGCTCTGTGTTGTCCTCTCTCCCCTGCCACTAGAGACATATTTTTCCATCACAGGGAACAGGCTGAACATCCACAGAGCAAGGGGACAGCAGGCACCATCAGGGATATCATTAAAATTTCCACCATGAGGATTTTCACTGCATTTACCTTTCATCTGCTGTCTTAGACATCCTCCTGGTAAGTGCTGGGGACCCTTTTTTGCTTCTCACTATGTACTTGTATTTTGGATTTTGCTTTATCCAGTTTCTCAGGGACTGGTAGGCTTCTTGCTGATGGCCAGTGTTGGTGTAACTCACAGCCAGGGCCATCAGAGCTTTTAGGTTGTTTGGCTGCAATTCCAAGCACCTAGGCAGAAAATAAAAAATACATTGAGATATTTCTGCAGCCAAGCACAATGCTTGAATTGTTCCAAAATAATCCATGTGAAGAAAATCACAATCATCACTGTTGCTCTTTTGAAAACTGAGCAAGCTCCTAAACCAGGAAAACCCTTGGATTTCTATTCAGGTAAGCTAGTAAGTGGCAGATAAACAAGTGTGAGTATCCTTAGGTGAAATAACTTCATGGTTATCAGTGCTGATGCAATTGAATATTGCTACAATTGGAAACATAAACACCCATTACAGAAGGATAACAAAAATAATGCTGGTATTTTGGAGCTGACATTTTATGTACAAGAATTCTTTGATCTTCGCATCTCCATCAACCTAAAAATGTTGGCAGTTTAGCATTCAGCAGCTGAAGGGAGCTCACTCCAATTAAGAAAACCTCTTCATTAAAGGACAGACTACAGAAAAAATGCCAAGTGGCTGGAATATAAAAAAGGCACTTCATTTGCATCATGCCTAACTCATATTTATTAGGCCATGTAACTTTTCTTTTGTGCATGTCCTTAAATTACTCCATGAAATATTGCACTTATTTAATAAAACGGAAATAGTAATCACTAGTCATCCCTCTGAAATCACTGGGAGTTTCTATATCTGTGTCAATGCTCTACTCAGCTAAATAAATGCTTCACATTCCAAAATAGGAATGACATTAAATATCCCCAGGTCTCCATTACCCAGCACTCATCAGAGCCCAGATTTAGGACTGATCTCTCTCTACCTTTGGAGGGCCACGATGGCTGCCTGCTCGTTCTCATTTTCTGCCTGTGTTATACCCAGGAACTGCCAGGCCTGCAAAAATAATCAGCATTTTGTTTGTTAAATACACCCAACTGCAAACAGAGTTACAACAAACGTCACTGTTAAACACAGGGTGAGGAAAAGCAGCAGATCTGTCCAGCCCTAACCACAGATTTTTGTACAATGTGCACACCAAAAGTCCCAATCAATGCAGTTCTGAATATCTTTGGTCCTAATAAGTATTTATAGTCAATGAATGCCTGGGTATTCTGTCAGTGTATGATCACATGCTGATTTTTTAAATTTGAGTTACTCTACATTTTAAGTTGTGCTACAATTTTATGGAAAATAGAGAAGAAGAATTATTAAGTTATATATTTTATATATATATTAGGGGATTCTAGGGGGCTTGGGGATTCTCTGCTCTTTTGGAATATGCTGTTTAATTTAATGTAGCAGTAGATTCAAAGAGTCCTAGATACTTGAAGCATAAATATTTTTAACATTTCACAAAAACCAGACTTTAAATATAAACAAGTTGAAAACAGCAACACTGAAGGAATTTATATAACTTTAAAAAATTTTTCTTGTTAAACCAATAATACTCATCTTTTCAATAGAAGTGTTTACAAGACAGTTTGAAAACATCAGGATATGAAGGGAAGGTTTGAAATATTTCAAACAACAATATTTCAAAACCAGATTCTCATACTATGAAGAACACAATGCTATCTATTTAAAGGCACACACTAATTCATAACCCTTAGAATCCAATGTTTCCGTCAGTCATGACTGGCAAAGTTTTGAGCCCAGAAATGATTCCATCATTCCACGCTGAAGGGAGTTCCCTTTCCTTTGCCAGGAAAAGGCACAGCAGTGAGTACCTCTGCATCGTTGGGCTCTTGGAGAATTGCAGCCTCCAGGTACAGGATTGTCACAGGCAGGTCACCTTCTTTCATTTTTTTCAGTCCTTCCTCAAAAGCACCAGGCCAGTCTTTGAAGGGATTGTCAGTGTGGAAATAATAACCCTGGAGAAGAGAGATAATGGACCCGTGATGAATGACAA
Organism: Drymodes brunneopygia; assembly: GCA_013400955.1. Taxonomy (NCBI): domain Eukaryota; kingdom Metazoa; phylum Chordata; class Aves; order Passeriformes; family Petroicidae; genus Drymodes; species Drymodes brunneopygia. The sequence goes on along the minus strand of VZTZ01007989.1, from coordinate 217,342 downwards.
GTTGCAGGGAAAAACAAGGCTAAAAGATGCAATGACTCACTATTTTCCAGCTGGGTGTAAACAACCTTTGTCCTGAGGAAATGGCACGAGCTCCCCGTGGAATTTCAATGACAAAAAGTGTAAAAAGTCACATCACTGGACATTTACCTTTCTGCTCTCTTTATTTTTAGTTTAGCTCTGAAGTTAATACTTATTGGTACTAATGCTGGGCTCTCCATCAGAGGTAATGCCAGCAACTCACAGTTCCTGCAGAAACAGCAGAACTGAACCTGTGAGCCCAGGACAGCCAAGGTGATGGCAAACACCACACACCAAGCAGCTGAGTCTCTGCAGTGCTCACAACCTCATGGCTGCTCAGTTAAAATACTGAAGTCTTCAACTGACCTTCCAGACACAGAACAGCATTGCAAGCACCTGAGTCTATTTTAGTATTCCTTTAAGTTTTGCCTTTTTCTCTTGTCAGTGCAGTGTAAAGGATGTGTGCTGATATCAGCTATGTAATAGAAATCAAATTAAAATATGGAGTGGAAGGAATGAGGAGCGGCAGAATCTCCATAATTTCTATCTCCAAGTGTTTGAATGTGCTGGCCCAGATATGTTTATTTGGTGCTTTTCCTTAAGTGTCTGTCTTCAAAAGTGCCCATAATCCAGCAGCTGCTTTGTGATCCTTTCAGCTGAATTCAGGCTGTGTGCAAGCCTAAACATATTCTCACTGTGGCAAAGTCTTCTAAATCTGCCCTACCCACAGGCAGTCAAACAGGATGAGCTCTTTTGGGTAAAATTAACTTCCACGTCCGAAGAGTTCCCTTGGGTTCCCTGGAAGAGCTGAGGCTCATCTCAAAGTTTCACAGAGGGAATGTGCTGCAATAAAAACCTTGGTGTTACCTTCTCAATGGTTGAGATGGTGACTTGCCCTGGTGCTTCCTGGTTCTCTGAGATCCAGTTTCTGCGAGCCATTTCTTCCCATTCTGCTTGCATTTTATCCCAAAACTCTGTGTCAGACTAGAACAGGAGGAAAAGAGAAAGTGAGCAACAGAACTTTAAAATAAAGGTTTGTAGATTTTTTTAAAAAAGAAAACTTCTACATTTCTTTCCACCAGTGGTCTGAGTCTGTCAATTTTGCTGAGCAGTATTAATTCTATTAATAATCACACGGACTGAAATACTACAGCTCCTGTTTGGAATTCCATATAATTAAATTTCATCTCTTATATTGGAATGCATTTTGTCTACAGAAAACTCGTTTATCTCAGAGGCAGCCCATGTCCTATTTGAAGCAGGATTTGCAGCAGCTTACAGTGCATCTGATTGATGCTAACAGCAAATTGTTATATGAAATTTGAAGGAAATTAATGCCACAAGTCCCTGGACAAAGGAAAGAAATTAAAAAAAAAAAAAGAAAAATCAACTAAGTGCATATGCAAAAGAATAACAATAGATAAAACAGTTTGAAAGACAGCAAACATTGCTCACTTTGGTATATCCAGCATAATTTTCAGCTATGAGAAAGAGAAATGCCAAAGCTTAGACAGAGAGTGTTTGCATAAGGGATGTAATACAAATTGGGCTTTTTTGACATAGTGGAGAAATCTTAATACTACATTGTATACTCTGCTGGTCAGAGGAATCTACAAGAGATTATAAAATCAAACAGTGAGATTAATATTCAGCTCAAAGATGAGGGAAAAACGCACATACAAGGGAAAGAGAAATTATGAAAAACATGAGATTTAGGATGATGAATGAGATTAGCAACGACCAGAAGGAGGGAACAACTGTGGCTACTAGAAAATGATGCCAAGAAATAGAAATAGAATTAAGGAAGGGTAGAATCCAAATTAAGGTGCTTTTTCAGCCTCCACACACTAGTCATGGGACTCCAAAAAGGAGATCCACAGCAGAATATTTCCAGAGCACTATGAGCCTTTCCAAAATTCCCCAGTTCCTACAAGGGCATGGCCAGTGTTTCAGTGGACAGCACTGGGGGCACAGTTTCTCAGCTTATTTATGTCAAAGATAACAGCACAAATAAATCTACTGAGGTTTAGACAGAACCACTTGAGAGCGAGGTGTTAATCAAAATTAATTGAAGGTATAATGAACTGGTCCAGATATTTTTGTGTGAATCTTTGTTACAAGACTGACAACTTTGCTACTGCTTCACAGCCAGGCAGGATTGGAAAAACTGAGCATAGCCTGTGATTGCATGGCTTGCTGCAACCCTCCTTGGGTGCTGAGAAAAAGGAAAACACACTTTCTTCCATTCAGGGAGAAATTCAGGATTGTCTGGATTTAGTCTTCAGTTCAGGATTGTCTGAATTACTGGATCTGTGAAGGTATCTGCTAAATTCCTCTGTGGAAAAGGAAATAAATTGGGAATCATTCTTATAAAGAATTGTGAGATTGTGCTGAAATGTCCATTTAGGGTTTGAAAGGGCTGGGATAATGAATCAGATCACTCCCTCTTTAACTCTTATCAGCCATGACCAGAGGCAAAGATTCCCACTGTGTTCTGAAAGAGTATCAAATAGAATGCATCTGAATGACTCAAGTTCCTAGTTCCTAACTTAAAATATAGTTTGACCAGTTTTAGGCCCATCCAGAGAAATGAGACAGGAATATTGTAGGTAGAGAAAGGACTCCAACCAGTACCCATGGGAGCCACAAAGCTGATGGTCCTGGAATATGCTTTCCTAGGCTAGAACAAATTAATCCCATCTTTTTCCTCCTATTGTCACATAATTTAGCTGTAATGTGCTCTGATGCTTCAAGGCAGTACATTATACAGCAGATGGTTCATGTGACATTGTGTTGTAAATATAATGACTCTGGGAAGGACAGCTCAAAATTTCTTATGCTTAAGCTCACAAAACAGTGAGGCATCTGCAGTTTAATCAGAGAAAGGTGGAATTAGAAAATAACAAAGCAGCTTTTTTTCCATCTCTGACACACTTCTCAGTTGGAAGTTTTGCACCTTCTTGCTTTTATTTTTATTTATTCCAACTAATCACCAGTAGGATGGTGGGTGATAAAACAATTGTTTTAATGGCATATAGGTACAGCATGGGTCTGAATCCCCATCCTGGCATTTGTTAAAAATTCAAAAGTACCAATTTTTGGTGAAACAGAGCTAATTATAAGAAAGATTATGTTAAAACATAGTTCTTATGGCACTTGGAAATTGAGACAAAAAAATCATGAGGCAAAATCAAATCTGATTTCCTGAATTACAGAAAAGGTAGTGAGTCTGCAAGCACCCAAACACTGCAAGGGAATCTGGACCCTCTCTAGTAAAAAAGCTATTTTACTCCCCACTTTATTCTGAAAAGATTCCCCAATGGTATAGACATCTTTAAACCTTCTTAAGAAAGAATTACCTCACAAATCTTCATTAATCTCAAAGTTTGACAACTTAAAGCCATTCCCAAAGCTCTGAAGTGAATACTGGGTGGAGGATAAACTTTGGCGTCTTCATTTACTGAATTGTTAATTAATTCCTTTCGAACTAGGCCACAAAGAACCTGAGATTTACTTCCTTTTCTTGATCAGTTTTCTGGCTAATCTTACCACTTGGAGCTCTCCCAATGGAAGAATATTACAGAAACATCCAAAGCCTAAAAAACGAATTTTTGAACCGTATCTGTTCCCTGCTTAGGAAAGCACTAATCTTTCTGAGATGGGCTCCAATTTATTTCAATCATTCCAGCTTTCTTACCACTTCATTTTGGCTAGGATGAAAATATAGCTCTTTTCATATGCAAATTGAAATAACTGCTCTATAAGGTCTTGAAGAATCCTTTCCTTTACAGTTTAACTACCTGGCCCAAGGTTGTATTTTAAGCAGAAAGAATAACTTAAGGCTGCCAGCTACAGTTGGGGAAACATTGAATTTAATTCGTTCTAATAGCTACTTTTGAGACCACTTTAAAGTATTTTAGCAACCTGTCTCTGTTGCCTCAGGATGACCTTTCAGTCTGCAGGGTTTTTTTCTAATTTTTACAATACATTCTCCTCCTCACTTACTCTGCAAAGTAATTCAATACTATCTTGTAATCTGTTGTTGGACTCGACTCATTTTTCTTTCTGCTGAGTGTCTGGAAGCTCCCCATCACACAAGTTCCTGGCAGTTGCAGGAGTACTGACATCATTTGCTCAACAACTAGCGTGGAGATGTTCAGCACCAGATTTGCTGTGCTGCCTTCACAGGTCACAGCACAGCACGTCCCACCCTGAGGATCAGCCTGCAGCGCAATCAGGAACATCTGAAGCGTTTTAAGCAGTGGCAATTTGAAAGCAAGCCCCTCCTTTCCTGCCAGGAGCAAATGTGTGTGATGTGTGACATCAAAAACATCTCCTGAGCCTCACCAGCAGCTGTTTATGAAGAATTTATTTGATCAGGAAAGAAAGAATGCTGTTTATGAAGAATTTATTTGATCAGGAAAGAAAGAATGCTTTCAGTGCTTATTTTATGAGAGAGCTGATTTACCGATTTTGTCCATTTTAGCCTGGCTTGCTGAGACAAGGATTTTTTTCTGTATACAAAAAAAAAATCCCAAGAAACCATGGTAGAAACCCTGAAAGTTACCATAGCATATCAGGAAAAAAACCTACAAATCAGTTTATTACTTCAACAAGAAATTCTGTTTCCATCTAGAAGCCAGTGTCAGATTTAGGCATCGTTTTGTTTCTCATCAGCCAATATTAATCTAGAATAGTTCAATTGTCAACACTGGAATTGGAATGGTATAAAACTTGAGTTAGAAGAGTATTAAAATACATGACTAAAATTTAAATCTAAACTCAAAAATCCCTAAAGTGTTCTAGATGGTTTGGAGACTAATGAGCCTGCAATCCATGCTAAAAATAACCAGTTCTGAGGAATTGGTTTCACAGCTTCATCATCTGCACCCTAAGAACTCGTTTCAGTGGCTGTTACATAATTTAGCCTGAAATTCTGTCCTTGCTGGAATGGAGCTGTCTTGGCTCTTTCTGGTGATGTGATTTTGAGTTGCCCATGGAACCCCTGAGAAGATAACAATGCTCCAGATTGATGTCTGTATCTAATTTTTGTTCTGTAAAATCCTGTATTCTACTTTGTGCCTAGACAGGATCAGTTTGGACTAGTGGTATAGGACAACACTCAAGAGATGTTTTAAATTTTGGAAATGTAGAAGTTAGTGAAAAAAAAAAAAACAACCAGAAGTGCAATAGGAGAACTATCCAAATACCTTTACCTTTTCAAACCGAATTGATTTGTCAGGAAACAAGAATACTCCAGTGCTTAACATTGTGCCACTAGTTGTAAAAGTGTGAAAATGGTGCATGGTTGGTGCTTATGTACAGCTCTGCTTTACACCAGGTGATTGTGCTGTTCATCAGTGATTCTGGACTCTGGTTCCACAGTGGAGTCTTGGTTTGTGTCGGTGCTCAAAGAACTGGTTGCACACAATTGTTGGGGAGAAATAGTTCCCTCTTTTATTTGTGGTTTGGAATTATCTACATTTATGGGGCATTTACCTGTTTGCTCTAGCAATAAAAATCCAGCTTAAAAACTTGGTTCTGCCTAATCTTTGTTTATAGCTAAGCATTTTGGAGTTCCTTTTTTTTAAAGAGACAAGCTGCAATTTTAAATTATTAACTCCACAAATTGCATTTTTTCTCTGCTTTAAATAATCCAATTCCAACTTTCTCCTCAGCTTCTGCTGCAAGATAAAAAAGAAATCTATAGAACATCAGCTAAAAATGAAAAGAGTAAATGAAATAATACCTCAACAGCTGCCTTTGCCCTTTCAAATTCCTCCTCCAAGGAGTGGTTTCTGGAGAGAAGAGGTGTTCCCCAACGCTGCTCCTTACTTGACCGTGCCTAAAAAATAAAAGAATAAATCAGGAAGGGATGATAGACTCCCTGCCACATTTCTGAGTTATTTCCTTAATTGGCTAGATCCCCAAATGGCCTTTTTCTTGGGGAAAACTGCTTGTTTCCCTGCATGAATTCCTCTGGATTACCTTACACTGTAGCAGAGACCGCTTCTCATGGGAAGCAGAGTAATTTATCTTTTCCAGATTTTTCTTTTCACTCAAGATGTGTGAAAGATAAAGAGACATCCGAGAAAAGGCAATGCAAGGGTTGGACTACAAAAGGAGAGAGCTGACTATTTTGTACGAGACTTTTACCTTCCTTGTTCCTTCTGCATTATGACTGTGGGAATGCTTTCCACTGACCATGATCCAGGAAGAAAACATATTTTTTCCCTGCACATTTTGTGACTTTCTTTTAGGTTTTCTTTTGCGATCACTTTGGAGAGCCAGGTTTGCCCTGGATTTCACTGGAAGGACAAATCCTTTTTACAATCAGCATCTCTCTTATGTATCTTAGTATTGGTCAATCCCATTGGAAGCACATAATAAGTTTTTCCTGTTCTTTTTCTATAAGCAATTTTTTTCTTTTTTACAAAAAGCACTGTACAAAACCAAACAATATTTAAGGATGGCAGAAAAAGCACAAAGTGGCCTAATCTTGCTAAACAAAGCTCTGACTGTTAATCCCTTCCCTAGGGTTTGTCAAGAGGTTAAACTCATTAGCCACTTGTGTGCCTGTTCTTCCAACTGCATTAATTTCCCTGATTATACTTCTGATGACTCTACTTGTAATATTCAATTTCTATGAGCCACACTGCTAAAAGACTGATTTTGCTCACACCAGACTCATTGGGCTGTGTCTGCAAATGTTAGAATGGGCAGTGCTGGGATGGAACATCTGACACCTTTCTGAGCTCTCGTAAATGTCACGTGTAATGTCTGGTCAAGCACATTTATCTGTGGTTGCACACACATGGCTTTTTCCTAGAAAGATGAAAATCCTCTGTCAAATGAGGGCTCCTGTTTTGTTCCTGAGGCTTTGCTGTGTCAGTCAGAGACTGATGAGTGAAACACACATTGAGTGGATGAAACACATAAGGTAAGGAAACAACAATACAACACAATTTCTGTGAGAAGCACGTGGTGGAGGTGGGCACTGGGGGTGCTCTCCTGTGCTGCCTCTGGGCTTTGCTGGGACAGGAAGCTCAGAGTGTGAGGGAATATCTGCACTGAAGATTGATTGTTTCTGCTTTCACATCTTTCCCCTCTGGCCCATGTTTGCAAAACACCATTTTCCTTTGGTGAGGCCAGGAAGAGATTTCAGGTTGTCATTGAAAACAAACCAAAACTCAGTCCTGTACATAAAACAGTTCTTTTGCTGATTAATAGAACTGAGGGTAGAAGAGATAACTGGTACAGATCATTCATTTGTCTGTGAATCACATGATGGCACTTGTCGCTCAACACCCATGGAATCAACATGACATTCTTCAGAGAATAAACCGAGATTGTCTGTAATAAATGTCTTTGAGGAAGCGCTTGGACTTGATTTAAAGTTACCAAGACACCTTAATGTCATCACTTTGTTTGCAATTTGTTTAACTGCCCTCCTTGTTTCTCCTATTAATTTTAATTTCAGTTTCCCACTATCACTTCTGATTTTTTTCCAGTAGTTTAAAACACTTTTTAGTACTGCTTATTTTCTCTGTAGAAAGATACTGATGATTTTAATCAGGTTTTAGTGACATAATGATATAAAAGCATTGCAATATTAAATATTGTCAATAGGAAACATTCAGATTTTAACCTTCTTGTGTCACTTTTACTCTCCCTCTTAATTTTTTATAGCCAGACAGATAAACAATGTGAATCCTTTATTTCAGCACCTGTCTTGCTGCTTCTCTATACAGAAATCAGGTGATCTCCTGTCTCCCACTAATTCTGTTTGCTTCTACACCCTCCTCTTCCCCCAGGACTGCACAGGGAACACTCCAATGCCCTCCAGCAGAGTGTTGTAAGTAGAGCCTGCATTCTTGCTCTGAAATGTGTGATTTTCCAATGGGCTGTATTGCAATATCTATTTATACAGATGACTTGATCACCAGCTCATTTTTACATATCCCTTATTTTCATTTTTTTTCATTCCACTGTTGTATCACATGGAAATTTTCTGAGGAATTGGCTTGCATGTTTATTTTCAGATCAATAATATTGAAGAACATTGTTTCTCTTTGGAATCCCAGAACAATCCCTATGTGATTACAGTTCCCAGTAAATAACTACTGCTCCTGAGACCTCAGCTTGGCCAGTTTTAATCTGCTTATTGACTGCTTTATTCACATTGTGTGGTGCCAATTTTACAATCAGAATATGACATATTAATTGTAAACTCTTGTAGAATATCACACATCAACATTTATCAACTCAACCTGTAATCTGATCAAAGAATTAAACTTGTTTTTCTTGACACAGGACTCTGTTGATAGGCACTAATTATGTTCCTGGCCTTTCCATTATTTATGAGTTGGCTCCTGCAAACAGTTTGATTACTTCTGCTTTTTACCCATTTGTTTCCAGTGACTGCCATTCCATAGGTCAAGGACAATTCTGTAAATGATGATGATGTTCAGACTGAGCTGAAGTGCAGAAGGGCAGAGTGAGCTTCTGGGGACAGCAGAGGTGAGGGGGAAGAGGACCAGAAGCACAGAGATCCCCTCCTCTGCCACATGACAGAGGATGCTCTTTGTCCCCACAGCATCCCCACAGAAACAGACTTTCTCCTCCATTAGATGAACAGCAGGAAGGCTGTTAACAAAAGGCACATAAGCTTCATTTGCATCTAGACAATGCAGAGTCATAATGTGGGTTGTGACACTCAGAAATGGAAAGCCCCAAACTCGATGCCTTTTGCAAGTCCAGGGAGGGAGGGGATGGGAGTGGATTCCAGCCCTGGAAAGCTCCACAACTCCAGCAGGTGATGGGGTGGGACTCTGCAAGTGCCTTCCCCAAGGAACCCCCACCCAGGTGGGTCAGGCTGGGATGGGGTGTCCCAGGCTGGAATCTGGACTCTGTGGTTTGATATTCTCACCTCTCTGCAGTGCAGGTGCTGTAGCTGATCATGGGTTCTGTGTTCAAGGACAAAACCTTCCATTCCAATGCATTTGCCACACTTTCCTGTATTTGTATTCTCCTTACCTGCTGTTGGACCTTAACTACTGGTGAGAGGTGTAAATTACAGTCTTAACTTTTGGTCAAGTCTTCAAATAATGAGCTAAATCTGTCCCTTGTAACTCTTCATTTCCTTAGAGGAAGTGGCACATCCAAGCCAAGTTAGGGCCATTAGTCTTTCTGTAGCTATTTGGGAGAAGTGGGGAATTAATTTGACATTTTAAATACTGTTGCTTCAAACTGGAGATTTCTAAGTTTTTCAAGATTTGCACTATACCTTGTCTAAGAGTGCTGACATATTAGAATTAAGTACAGATTTTTAGTATGTCAGGGGTTTTGTAAACTCTGTGTGAGCAATGGAATATTTAAAATGCCCAGGAAAATATCTGAAGAGTTAAAAACATGAGCAGACTTTATGCATAGACAGTGGAACATATTACCTCCCTCTGCAGTCTGTCATTTTAAGATTAAAAATAAACCTTCAAACCACACCGCACACCCCCCAAACACTGTAGGATAACTCAGTACCAATAAAAACATAACAAGGAACTTTTCAGAATGGCAGATAAAAGAAAGAACAAGGATACTTTGGGCCAATGCAGTTTAAGAGTTAATAACAGGTGAAGTATGATGTGAGTAAATGCTGAGAAGCAAGACAGCCACACCCAGTGACAGCCACCAGTGACCACTGCCCATTATAGCCTTCAAACACATTTCTCCTTCAGTAATTCAAAGCTTGTCTTTTGGATTTTGTACTGGCACAAGTGCTGGTAAACACAGGATTTTGTTAAGAAGATTGCATAATTTTAATGAAAATATGACCCAGTTACTTAGCATTTCACTTTGAGGAGCTAAATCTAACATGTCAAAGATGAGTGATGAGGTGATTGGGAAACTGCTGATGGAAAACTGCAGCAAGTTTGACAAGATGAAATTTTTAGGGTATGGCAGAATGTGTTGCATTTGCAAAGGTTACCCTTAAATGAGATAGACAAGACCTAGAGAGGACAAAGTATGGAAAACATAAGCTTTGATAAAAGCCCTAATGTGATTTCTTTGGCAAACAGATTAAGAACTCGGTCAAGACAGATGAGCCTGTGAGCTGGGAGCTGACAACTTTGACAGTCCAAGTACGAGCAGGATGAACTAAAGTGAACAAAACCACCACATTTCCAAGTAACCCACCTAGAATAAGAACACATTCCCAAATAAGGTTATTTCTCTGCACTGATAATTACCAGTTTAACATTTGGTTGCTCGAATGGACCACAGGTTTGAAACAAGCAGGTTATGACAAACTGTCGGAGTTGCTCTTTTATTTAATAACAAACCAGAACAAAACATGAAACGTACCAAGACCACAGATAAGAAATTTAGTCTCTGCTTTTTTTTTTTTTCGAGTTGGCTTATTCAACTTCATGGTTTTTTATTTTGAAGTATCAGTCATTTTACAAAATATTATGGAGCCTCAACTGACTGAACTTAAATAGAGTGAAAAATGTGGATTTTTGTTTCTGCAGTTATTCTAGTGGAAGATAAAAAGGAAATAGGCCATTTAAAGTAGAGATACACTGAATTTGTAATTGCTTTTACAGAAAGCCGTGGCATTTAAATTCTGTGACTGTCTACTTGACTTACACACATCTTGGTTGAGCACAAATGTCCTGGAATTTAGATCAGTTAGGCTGAGGAAAAGCTTCCTAAAAGAGGGTCAGAGGTGCTGCAATATGAGCTGGATAAAGCACATGAGAACACACCATCCATTTCAAGTGGATGCCATTGTGTAATAGATCTTTTCCATTACTAAGATGTACAAATCTATTGTAGAGAAAGGAAAGATATCATGCATTACAAAACTAGAGTGAGGCTTTCCAGAGGGAAAAAAAACCTCCTGTTTGTAATGTAGAGATAGCAGGGAAGTAAAGGACAATTTTTTCCTAAGAAAAACCCAGAAATGGATCTGATAACTGGGTTCTATTTCTACTTTCTGAAAAAAAACATGTATATTCTCAGGATACACATTTGGCTAGTAGTGTCTCATTTTTCCATTTTCAAATGAGGCTATTATTTTCCATTAATTTCCAGATTTTCTATCTGACAGAAAGTTTTTGAAGTCCAGGCCTAGAAATTGCTGTGGAAGGGGAGAAAATTATTTTGCACTAAAAAGCTAATCCACCAGAAAACTCTCTCTTCCCCCATCCAGTGGCAATGGCTGAAAACTTTCAGTTCAAAAGGAAGAAGCAGCAAAGAAGGTGTGTGAACAACCTGATCTGTGGGAATGCATATATGAATATTTGTACCTGAATGTGCATACACACATGCAACTCTCAGTAATCATTTCCAGCAAGACCTGTCCAATACACAATACAACAGTGGAATTGGGCAAATCTACAAACCTTTAGCCCAGAGCCCTCCGTATTAGAGTTCCTTTTCCAGCAGAAAAAAGTCCTTTGACCACACTGCTCTCCCACCTGTGGAGATAAACTGCTAATGAACATTGGTGTAACGATTGCTTCCTGCTTTCCTTAGCAATTTTCCAATTCTGGGGATTCCTGCCTGACCAAGAGACCTAAAGTACAGATATTTAACATGGGTAGGGAACTGCTAGAAGTCTGAATTTCAGAACTGAAGGAAGGGAAAAAAGATGGTGCTGTAAACTGTGGTTTGAAGTTTTCCCCTCTGTACAGGAAGGTCACAGTTCACTGCAGTATTAAACTCTGAATGTTTCAGGTGCTGGCATAGTTAATTCCATAACCTATTCATTTCAGAGGTGTGTGAAGGTTCAGCTGTACAAATATTTTCCCTGATGATCCTGAAAATAACCCTTCCATAGTTCTCCCAGAATGTCAGCGGTTAGCCAGTGGGAAATCCCTCCTTGCCTTTTTATTGTTAATAAATCTACCAAATCCTCTTACCTGTATTGCAGGTGCAAGTTCTAATTCTGATGTTGAATCAGAGTCCAAGGCACTCTTGACATTAGTCAGCTCAGACTGTGGTCTGTTTTCTGTGGACCTAGAAATAATGCATTTACACACTCAGCACTAGGACACGCTGCCTTATGTCTTCCAGGTTCATAAGCACACACTGATTAATTAGGTTATTTCTTTTAACTGAATTCTTTAACTTGCACTCATCAGAAGTGCCTGGACCCTTCTCAGTGTTCTCACTCTTCTATTCCATAGACAGGGAAACTGAGGCCAGACAAAGACACCAGACTGTGCCTCAGTCAGTGCCTAAAATTCAATCCCCACAATAAAGGACTTCACTGCATCTCTCTCACCACCATTTACTAAGTAATTGCACCTGCTACTTTCCACAACATTAAAAATTGCTGGCAAAATGTCATATTATAGTGTACTTGCTTATGATACACTGTCCAAAATATGTGCTTGAACACATTTAATGTTGTCATGACAGGTTTAATAATACGATTTGTTATCAAGGAAGCATTTCTGTGAATTGAGAAAGCTGGGCTGGAAATAATTTTGTAAGTAAAGGAAAAAGTTGTACCATAAAATCTCTTTTGATGGAGCTCTGGATGATGTTGATGTTCGCTCTGCAGAAGGGTGGACCTTGCTACTCCTGTCTCCATGAAAACTCACATCATCCCATTTCTCTATCTGTGTCTGAATATCAACTGAAAAATAAGGAAGAGAAAAAAATGAATCTTTTAAAGAAACTACTGCTGAAAATTTTATCTCCTCTGTTGCATGTGTGCTATAGAGAAAATAATGCCACCAAAGATTATATTTTAATCAAGGTCCAACATACAGAAATATTGGGCATCTTTCTAGTTGATGCACTGTGAAAATACTTGGAAATTCACATTTTTCTAAATCTGTTAGTATTCATGGTCAGAATGTCAGTGTAACTCTTGACTTAAAATCAGTTATTTGTATGTCATTTACACAAATTGTAAAAATAAAGCTTTTGGAGACTAACATGTAAAAATGACTGTGTAGGCAACTGATATTATTCACTCATATGTCAGACTCACTTTGCAAAGACCAGATGTTCAGCTGCTGTTGAAGAGAAAGGTCTCTAAAAGAATTTCTCTGCTGATGAATGGAAAATTTGCTGCCTTGGTATAAATTACATTTACCTTGCAAATTTCTCAGTTGCACTGCAAGTAATTTAGTTTGGATGGAACTAAATTAAATTCACCTTTTCCAAAGCTTGTCGATAGATCAGGCTTGGCAGGACATTGAGTTGTTTTGGGGATTTTTTTTCAGTCTCTGTAAATATATCTCTCTTGTCAAGAATGGATTTTTTTTCCTCTGTTATGAATGGATAAAACATTATTTACAAATATAAATGGGCATTTCTGACACCTGCAGTTCTGAAAAGGACGTCAGAATGGGCTGCCTCTCATTTGTGTCCTTTACCAATTTCTCATCACACCCCTACAGATTTTTCTACCATTTTACACACCCTGACTAAACTCCTTTCTCCAAAGAACTTTCAAAACTTTATGAGCACAATTAGTGACAACTTAATAGGTATAATGGCAAAGGTAAAATGCAAAATGCGCTCCCAGTGCTTAAGGTTTAAAGTGCTTCAAGTAGTTTTTAATGGGGAGCAAAGGTTACACTGCTGAAATGTGGTGCAGCAAAAATTCTGGTGTTGCTCATTATTTTGTGACAGGAGAAACTTGTGCTAAGCAGGGCCATGGAGCACTGATAAAATAGCTACACTCTTACCTAAATCTAGAGAAGACTTGTCTGCAACTCTGACAGCCTGGGCTTTCTGCTCAGAATCCACACTGATCAGGTCAGGATTCTCTGTCTTCTTTCTGTGGGTTGAAGCTTTTAAGCCTTCACTTCTTGAAGGGTTCTCTGATTTCTTTGCTTTGTTTTGGGTTTGTAAGACAGGTTCACTAAGATCCAAGAGATCCAGACCTGCTGATAATACTTAGAGACAAAATGTTAAAATTCAATGTTGTTTTAATCCAAATAGCTCACTTCTTAAGATTTGTTTTAATTGGGGAAAGAAATTAATGATGTGTTTGCGTTTGCTTAGAGTAAGTGTGCATTTCCTGGCTAAAGATAATATTAAAATATGCCTTGGGATTTCAGGTGCTTAACTAAATGCAGTTTAGTGGATTTGTTAAAAAGGCTTTTCCTCTGAAAATCTTAGATTTGTGAGGTCTTATGGCTGGGGCCTTCACAGATTTTCCTCTGTTGTGAGAGTTCTCTGTATAATTGAGCTTTTAGACAAGATTTGGTTTAATCTTATGGTTTATCAAGTGCTGGTAACAGCTGCTTGGGGCACTCTGGTGTGCCACAACCCATTTGGGAATAGATGGAGCAGAGAGCTCCCAGGGAGGACCTGGGGCATGAAGGAATGATGATGTTTAGTAACTTCAGTTTCTACTGTTGCTCCTTGTCCTTTGGGGTGTAAATACTGAATATAAAATCTAATGCCATTTCTATTAAGGACTGTATCAATATGAAAGGAATGTTCCGTTTCAATTCTTCCTTTAACAGCTGCTGGAAGAGTAACACTTACAATTTCTTAGCATGTAAAAGGTAGAAAAACTCCTTCTTTATCATCGTGTTGCAGGGCAGGTGTTTTTAACAAATCGGTTTGCATTATTTCTTGCAGTGCTTTACCTGTGTTCTTGGAAATCACTGAATTCCATCAATCTTCATAGAACAGATTTTTATTTTATTATTAAATAAATCTAATTAACCCGTCACCCCAATCCAATAGATATTCAAGGCAGGTATAAAATTTACAGGTACATTTTAAAACAAACACCATTCTTCAACAATCTGAAATAGTTCTATTCATCCCTGTAATATCTTCAGCTATATTTTTTAAAGGAAAAAAATAATACTTACAACTGTTACCTAATTCAATATTTCAGCTTTTGTTACTAGAACTTGCATAATGCTTTAGGCATATTAATTAGATGTGAAGATAATCACTCAGCTGTCAGTTATTCATTTAATAATTTGCATTTGTATAAATTTTAATTAAATGGCTTCTAACAAGCCAAGTCCTTTTAAGAGACAGCAAGAGAACTCAGTAGTGCTGTGCTGATTTTATTGTCTCTCAGTTGATCTGCTCAACAGCATCCATTACTTTTGCACAGATACTGAGTGGGAGTGGGCTAATTTCTAAAAATTCTTCCTAAAGACAGTATACTTCAAATAGAATTCAGTATAATTCAAAAGGTTTTCAGGATTCACTCTTACTTTTTATTATCTTCTCTACTACCTCATTGCAATGCAAAGGAATCAAGAAAGATATTAGATTTTTTCACTAATAAAGTGTCTAAACTCAACCTGGATAAAGTGTTTTGGTGTCTCTCCCCCTTTTTCTCTCTAACATCTCATCCAAGTTTTCATTTAAAAAAAATCTTTCTGGAGTAAGAAGTAGGTTTGATTAAAACCAGACTAAATGTGGGTTTCCCCGTAGGTTAAAATTTTGCAAAACCAAATCTATAGAATTGTTTCAAACTCATATGTACATCCTGTGAGACTTAAACAAACTGCCTTAATTTCAGCCCCAAAGGTCTGCTGGAATTGATGTGATTTGAACCACACCAGATTTCCCCTAAAATGCAATGAACAAAGTTTTCCTACTGACAGGTCAGGCAATTATAATTTAATGCCAGCTTGTGATTTTGTGCACACAGTAACAAACCAAGAAATCACTTGACAAAAATGTGCCGTAATTAAGCTAAAACTAAAACTATTTCTCTCTGGAGAGGGATAGTAAAGAACATTGTTTACCTGCAGTATTCGATGTTACAGGCCTTGCAACAGCTTCTGGCTTAGTTTCACAGAGAAAGTCATCAATGGAGGGGCTCAGGAGGGGTCTGCTCTCCTGTTGCTCATTCACCAGCTAGCAACAAAGAACCCCAGGTCACAGAGCGTTCTTGGGATGCAGAATTTACAGAAATAAAACACATTCTCACAATATCATGTGCTTTATTTTTAATTGTGAGAGTAAGGTACTGCAGTTAGAAGATGCACAAATAGCATTGGGATTAAAATTTTTAAAAGCTTTAATTACTCTTTTGGGGCAAAATTATATTGCAGTTTAACAAATCACACAAAAAATAAAGCAGCAAGATGATTTTTCCTTAGCAGTTATTGCACACTATTGCTTATAGGGCTAAAGTTACAGGGCCTGATGCAGCTCCCCTCAAATCCATGGTGGAGTTGCCCTTCTCTATCATCAGGAGGCCAAGCAGGGCTGGTTTTTTGTTTTTTGGAAGTGGCCTTTTTTTTTCCCCCACAAGTAACATGCTTCCCCACAGAACTTCCACAATAGCATTTCATCTTGCAAATAAGCATTAGCCCATTAAACAATAACCTGCTGAGACAGGAAACACCTCTCTGCCACACAATGAGGTGTGGATGACAGTGGATGGAGCCTGGTGAGTGTATGAACCTCCTGCATGAGCTCTGACTGTGGGAAGACCCATAAAACACTTTTTATTTATGAGCAGTTTTCCATTTTTAATTGCATGGATCCACTGGTGTTCTGCTACCTGACAGAAATCTCTGTATTATGGGCTATTTAATGTATTAGGAATTAAAAAGATAAAGCAGTACAAGCCTCAGACATAAAAGTCTCCTCTTTGCCATCTATCTCTGATTAGAAGATCAAGACCTAAGCTGAGCTGGAGAGATGTCTGATGGTTTGCCCTGCACTTGCTTTATCTTAATATCTTAATTTCTTTATCTGAAAAAGTGTTTTCCCACTGTTGCTTTTGTCTGGAGCTCTTGCAGCTTTATTATATCCTCTCCACTCTTCTTGCCTTTCCGTTCTAACTCTTTCTCCACTGTTGGATTTTCAAAATTTTCTCTTAGATATGTTTGAATTTTTAAATTTAGGGTGCTAACATGGACTAAAACTGGCCAAAAAGGGTATTTACCCATCCTCATATTTGTTAAATACCGGCCCTGAGCTACTCCAGCAGCAGGATTATCTCTAAAGTTATTACAGCAAACCAGATTAGATTCACGGCTGTTCATTACTTGATTTCTGTATTGCAAAGCTGCAGCAAAATACTGGAGCTATTGAAATAACAAGTCCACTATTTGGATAGCTCAGGCATCTAAGCTGATATCCAGCACTGACTTTCTGTGGGGGCACAAACACATCTGCCCAGGACCTCAGAGATTTGCACTAAAACACCAATTTCCACCTTGGAAGGCAGATGAGTGATTGCCTGCCCAGCTGAGTGCAGCACAACCTGCAAATGTGGGCTCTGAATTTAGGAATCTGGCAGGGATGCTGTCCCAAACTCCAAATGTACATGTGCTAAACCCAGACTCCAGAGTATCTCACCAGGGAATTAATCATGGGGGGTTTAGCTCTGGATTGCCTGTCCAGGTTGCTGTCTCATTCAATGCACAGAAGGCTCTGGCTTAATTTGGCAAATCTCAATACTTGATTGGAAATCGCATTTATCAACTGCACACCTTTGGTTTCCATTATCCCCAGGCCTACAAATTTACCTAAGGATGATATTTATTATATATGATGATAAGCAGTCCTAATTTTTCTTTTTATGAATTGGTGACAGTTCTTACTCATGACTATTTTTGAGAAACAGGAATGTGGATGACTTAAGAGTTAAGTCTCATCCAAACAACTTTTAGTATTTTAAAATTTTATCCAGACATCAGCAAAATTTGCTTGTATATATTTTCCTTATTGAATTTACACAGCATAAAGAAAAGTCCTAAACCATTTGGAGAGGGACAGGAGGGAAGAAAAGAAGAGATTCTCTAGGAATCAGTTTAAGTATAAAAACTTCATGAGAAATACCCTGTATCTATAAGACTATCAATAGGGTACATAATCTCCTAAGATTTGGATGTTTATCAAGTTTCCCACTACATTCCACGGAAGTTTTCTTTAAGAGGAAAGAATGGGGGAAGGATGAAATGAAGAAAGATTGTGAGAACCAAAGCACCCAAGATTACTCATTGCAGACGGTGAAGAATAGAAAACCTGAAGACCAACTGGAAAGGCAATTTTTTGCCCAAACCTACTGCAGAGGTCAGAGGATAAACTCTGGGAAGACCAGAAATAATGTTAAGAATCAGAGTCATGGAGGGGAAGAAGACAAGAATCAATAAAGATCTGAATTCTTCCAAAGTCTAACTAAAGTATGAAGTCTGATA
Source organism: Drymodes brunneopygia (assembly GCA_013400955.1). NCBI lineage: Eukaryota > Metazoa > Chordata > Aves > Passeriformes > Petroicidae > Drymodes > Drymodes brunneopygia. Next base: position 199,166 of record VZTZ01007989.1, on the reverse strand, counting down.
ATTTTTTTTCTTTTCAAAGATGACTATCATGACCTTAGAATTTTTTCTTATTGTGTTTATTAGATTTGTTACATTTTAAAGGAAGACTAGGAGAGTTTGACTTGCTTAGGCTAACAAAATGAAGATTAGCAGGAATGTAGTTATTCTTCATATACACATAAAGGGAGAGTGGTCAGATGACACTGGAGGAGCAAAGTTATTTCAGTTATAGAGAAATGTTCTCCCAATAACAGAGTTCTAAACTGGGCATGAGTATATCTGGTCTGGGAATTAAAAGAACTGAACTATCATAGCAGTGAACTGTATGAAGAGTATTTTTTTCTTACTGTAGGAAGACAAAATGCTCATTAAACCATTTAAGATGGGTTTTGCCAAGGCTTCTACATCACTGTTAATGATGTGGCTGCGACCCAGAGGATCCCTCCTAGTCCTGTGTCCTATCCCATGGCTAAGGACTAAAAGCTGTAGGAATGTCCTATTGAAAGGTTTGTTCCTGTGAGAAATAATCTGCTTTCAACTCAACTATTTTTGTCAAAACAGATAGCAAAAACATGACGTGTCAACTAATTCTCAATAAACACAAACTATGTATGTATAGCAATAGAAAATACTAGAAAAATACTATTTTGATATGAAGCAGATATTTTAATGATGAATTAAGACCTAACAATTTAGAGTGCCATGAGATGATTCTTTTTCTGTAGGGAAGTGGGCAGTGGGGTAGGTTTCTGATATTACTCTGTAAGAAATGCCACTTGTTAAGCCCTTGGTCTTACACTTGGGGTTTCATTTTGCTGCCTCATACACTGTACCAAATTTATCCCTCACTTAATACTGTTCAAGTTATATCAGGCATGAATTTGGAGTAGTGTATAAAAGATTTATGAGATGAAAACTATGATCTATATTAAACCAATAATTTATGGTTCTCAAACACCTTCCAGGTTGGAAATCACAGAATGCCTTAAAACATTCACGAATCAAGCCTGGCACCACCACAGAGCTGAGGAGTATTATCTCTGTGCTGCAGATGAGGGAAGCAAAGTGAAATTAGGAAAGTCACCCAGCATTTCTGGGTGCTGGAGAAGCAGCACTGGGAGCAGGAGCCGGGTGGCTGATGCTGCACTGGATTTATGTGCTCAATATCTGTACACACACCAAGTGGTGCAGACTCAGCCAGGCAAAATGGGGGTTTCTCAGTACTAATTTAGCCAGTGGGTGCCATAAATTCTTATAATGTCTCTAGGAACTTAAATTCTCTTTATAAGATTCACTTTAATTAAAGAAGAAGCCCATGCACTCTTTAATTGAGGGATATGTGAAGTCTGTGGAGGCTGATATTCCCTACTACCAACACATCTGAAGAGACTCATCCATAGTATGAGATACTCCTGAATTCAAATGAGTCTTCTGGGAACAGCACAACAGAAAAAGGTGGTTTTCCTACCCCAGTACTGCTACTGGAATTTTTCATTCCAAAAAGCATGTAAGTGGGGTTTCTGGGTGCTTTGAGATACTGGGAGAGTCAAAGTGTCTGATATCAGCCCCACTGCTTCAAAATATTCAAAGCAAGGATCATTTAGCAGCCACTAAGGTACGGTCCTTCCACCCCATTTTATACACTGCCTTACTGCATTCCTGATCTTTATGTTTGCAGTGCACAAACCAGGCTGGTTTGTTTCTTTTTTAAAATCTTACTAGGGCATAACATAATGCTAGTCTTTAAGATAAATTATTTAGACTCTAAATTGGGAGGGTTTCCAGTCAGGCATGGGCAGCTAATTAGCACCTATGTTTTGAGCACAGAGTGAACTAGTTCTCTTAAATTAAGTGCCTAAATTCCCTCCATGTTCAATAGGGAGAGATAAATGCCTAGAAAAGCAACTCCAGAGGGAGATCGTGCCTGCCCAATTTAGGTTGTCCCTCAGGAGGCTCTCAAAGGCACCTAGCTTTCCCCCTGGCTATATATGGGATTTATTTTAGAAGGACTGGCTCAAGAGGCATCTAAAATTTAGATGCAATTCGTTCCCAAAGTGAGTTGGATTGGATTTTGGATTGCATTCATTTTGTTGCCTGAGCCTGATTGAATTACTCATGGCACTAATTTAGGAAACCCCAAACTACCACAGGGTAATCCCCTGTACAGTTCAGTTGCTCCTGGGCACTAAGACCTGCCTGTACAATGTGCTGGGTGTGGTTGGGCTGCATCAGAGGTGTGAGCTGCTCCAGAAGGCTCAGAGAGTGGTAATGAACACGTGGCCATGAGCATGGGAGAAGGCAGGAAACATTGAACTCAGATTTTCTACTGGAAAAATTGTATTTTTGAACTTTGCTCTGAGAAACTTCTCTGCTCTTTGGGTGGCACTGGACAAACAGATAAAAGGGCCAGATCGATTCCAGCAGCTTGTAAGTGTCATGCTTAGGCAGAGACACCAGCTATTTTCAATCACTAATTCTTTTTATGATACACAGCAATGGTTTCCTGGCAGACAGGCTCTCTGCACACACCTGGCACCTCATGACCTCTGGCACCTCATGGCACTCACTGGGATAAGAGGAAACAAATCAATTGATTTCTACTACCTGGCACTTTCTAAAAACTGATATATGGGAACCACGGCTAGGAATGTAGGTTATTGTTTTCTAGAGCATAACTGGAAGTATTGGCCTGACAGTGCCTGTGGATCATTATCTTGGCAGGATGAGAACTGGAAGACCTTTCTTGGTTGCAGAGAGATGTTTGGAGACGGAACTCCTGACAAAATCAGTGGTCACATGGTAAAAGTTAAATTCTATGAGTTTTGTTTTTTCTTCTTTTCTCACCTTTCTAGCACATTTATAAAGATTTCACGATCAAAATTACTGTTGCACACACTTTATTTACTCTTAGGAAGTGTGATTACTTCTTGGCTTTTTGCCCCATCCTTGTGCCAGAGTGAGACAATAATTTTTCTCCATCACTCTACTATGAATGTATGTCCCAAAGAAGCTGACACGAGAGCCAAATATTTGGTTTTCACCAGAAGAGAGGATCGATTCACGTGGCACTTGGTAAAACTGACTTCTGCCTCATGTGAATTGTGGGGAGCTCTAAAACTGAGATGAGTTCACAGCACCTTCTTGCAAAGGGCACTTTGGTGTGACCAGCCCTGCTCTCCAGGTGAGAACCAATTGCTGGGCAGCCAGAAGTGTGTGGAGAGCCCTGAGAATCAGAGGGGACAGCTTCTTACCTGAAATCACACAAACCCAATCCCCCCCAGGGCTCCACACAAACTGCTGTCAGGGTCTGTGTGAAGTCAGGGGAGTTGTGCGAGGATTGCTACAAACTCTGCACTAGGAATTTGAATTCACGTGCCAGCCCTGTCGTTTAAAACCTTTGTTTATGGTCTCTGTGTCACACCAACACCCTGCCTGTGTTTCTGTGTGCTGACCTGTACAAGTTATGCTGGATTGGTGCAAGGGAAAATGAAACATCTCACAGCTCAGTATCTCCTTCCCTCTGTTCAACCTGCTCTGGCTAAAGGAGCTTTAACATGGGAGCTGTGTCTGGCTCCTGCATTTTGGCCTGGCTCCAGCAGAGCACTTATGCTCTGCAAAAGTCAAGGTTAAGCAAGTGCTTAACTGTCCTGCTGGATCAGAGACCTGAGGGAAGAGGAGGAAAGTTACTCTTGTCATATTTTAGCTGTGACTGACAGTTTGGCCTTTACCCATACAGAAATGTGATTTATTGTAGATCTGCTGTGGCACTCATGCCTGCATGCTCCATGCACTTTTTCTAAGTTAAAGGAAGCTGCTAGCTAAAATGGAGTCCTTCCCCCTCCTCCTGGGTGTTAGAAGATTTTATTTATCATTTGGCCATGAGTTTTCTTTGTGCTGTTACCTGGTGATTTCTGTTTTAGCCTCTCCCCTGCCCCATATCATTATGTAGGCTGAAGATCTACAGCAGTGATCAAAGACAACATTTAGTTATCACCAAAGATAATTTGAGGTCCTCGCTACATCTTTGGATCCAGGCTGCAATTGCATGAGAACCACATGGATTTTTCTTGTCCTCTCTTTGGATTTTTCTTCACAAAGTTCTGCAGCATACCTAGAGTTAGGCTGTGGTTTTGGATGTACTGCTGTGGTTGGTCATAGGAGCCAAATCATAAATTCTTGTTACATGGCCTTTCCCTGTCATAGCATGTCTGGTTACTTTGGGATGTTTTCAGCAGATTGAAAAGCCTGAAACTCATGTGCTGTTTGTGAACTGCAATTCAGTAGAACAGTTTCACTGAAAAAACACCAAGTTCAGTGAATCTAGAACTGCAGCACGTGGTTTGCAACTCTACAACAAGACAGTATGTTCTTACTTAGAATACTCATGAAGGAACAGCCAAGAAGTTTCTAAAAAGTAACTCCTATTAATTAATATAAAAAAACCAGAGATAACTGATGTATTATATTATTTACAAAAATAGTTTGTCCAGTCTTTCTGTCCTTAAGGAATTTTACAATGTATGAAAGATTATGGTTAATTTTTTTACTTTATTAAAAAAATGACACCATCAATTCCCATGGTAATTTCAAATTAAAATTTTAATTTTGTGAAAAAATATATTTAATTTATGTGACAGAGAAATCTACATAACTTTAGGAAAGCTGCCAATTCATGACTTTTAAGGATATTGTCAAGGCAATTTTATTTCACTCAGGAGAATATTTCTGCTGAAATTATGCATACAGCCCTAAAAGCAATAAGTGTTGAGCAATATCTAACTAGAGGTAAAGAACTAATTAATATTTGTAGTGCTAAGCATGCATTTATTCATTCTGGTATTTCTTTTTTGTTCTTCATGTATTTACCCAGTCCTAACAGTAGATGAAAAAGAGTTATCAGTTGCATTTAGGATGTGTCCCCTGATAAACTACTCGAAACTTTTATAATGAATCAGATTTGAGATGTATAAAACATACTGCTAATGAATTTATCATAAATCCTTTAAAAAGAATCAAAAGATAGGATTTCAAGCCTAGTTATCCTAAGGTCAGTGAGGAAATTGCCACTGTTCTCAGAAAGCAGATTGGAATGTACAGTGAATTCTTGCACTCCAGACTTTGATAGTGACAATAATTAAAACTGGCATGATTTTTGCCTTTTTTACCTGAATGTATTTCAGTTAGTTAAAATGGAGTGAATTCTGGTTTGGGTTGGCATAACAGAGAAGGGAAGCTAATTACATCCCCTGGAACATCCCACCATTCTGTTATAATCTTATTGAGAAAACATTTATGGAGTGGGCTGGAAGTCAGTGCAAGCCTAATGCTAAGAAGCTTAGAATGAACATGATTGATTCAAATGGCACTGTTAACTTTATATGGAAAACTGTGCAATCAAATTCATGTAGTGAGCCCTTGATACACACATCAGAAAATCTACTAGCAACATGGGGAGCTGAATATTAGCTATCTTTAATCTGTTTCCTTTATAAAATTGAATGGAAGCATTTAAAAATCTCCTGTTAGAGATTAAAAAAAACCTCCAAACAACCCACCAAAACCCACAAAAAAGCCCCAGTACAAAATAAATATAAAAAAAGCCTAACAAAGCAAGCAAGAAAAGAAAATTAAACCTAAGCAAAAACATATCACCACCACCAAAATAAGTAAATAAATACATACATACATACATATATACATACAAACATATATAAAAGCAAATGAAAACCAAAACACCAAAACAGTGGAATTTAGGCAGTGGAAATGTTTGAGTACTTTATTCACAAGCCCTTAAGCAAATATAAGTGTGCTTAGATCAACTAACTACTGGCATGCAAATGAAGTTCACAAAAAAAAAAAAAGGAATTCCTATTCTGAATATTAACTAATACCTTACAGACCATAAAAAAGCCTTAAGCATCTGGTGGAGTTAATTGGAGTGTGGTCATGAAACACATCTCTTTTCCTGACGTGTGCTGTAGCCTGCATTTTTCACAAGGGGAGGATGAATTTCAGCATGGTTCTTAAAATGTAATTCCAGCTTCTTAAATTTCTTCTCTCCAATTCAAATTCTAAACCCTAAGTGTTCTCTAGGCTAACTTTTTAAATTATAAGTGCTCAAGATCAAAACTGCTCTGAGCAATGCCTATATGGGTCCTGTAAATTCTAAGTAGGCAGCTCCTGTATTTTTCAGCTACAAGCAGAAGTGGGGAACAGCTTTCAGGATATACTTTGCATTTCTTTTTCCTATTGGTGATGTTTTCATGGACTCCCATTTCTGTTCCATATAACTCCAGAGTATATTTGCCACAGGACTGTCATGGACATGAATCTCCTCCTGCAGGTCTTCTTCCTTTCTGTTATCTTTATCAGGATCCTACCATGAGCAGATTTCCAAGGAAACTAAATTAGGTGTGATGGATCTGGGACAAATAACTCCTGTGACATTGTGAGATTTCTTTTGCTTTTGCTGCAAAGTGTTTAAGCATGAACTTTTTTACTGCTCAATAAAGCAGTTAATGATCTTTTAAAGTATAAGTCTGGGTCGAAGTATGTGATTGAATCAGATCCTTTGAAGTTCACTGACCTGTAGTAAATTGGGAATTTCATAGCTGGCTGCACAATTAAACTTTGACTTCAGGGCATATTTAGGTTTAAATTTCTCATTAGAAAGTAATTCTGAAGAAAGATTTTTTTCTCCCGACAAATGCAAAGAAGCTGTGAAGAGGTTAAACAAAAATTTTACTTTGCAATTAAAACCAAATTTATGCATGATTTTTCTCATTTATTTCTCTGCTTCAGGTAGAAGTAATTGGTTCATAGCTTAATATCCAGATAATCTTTGAACCTTCAGCAAGCTTTCTTACACATTTTCTAAGTTCCATTCATATGAAAAAAATACCTTTTTTTCATTTGTCCCAGTCTCTTATGAATTATCTTTAAAAAGATAAAAGGAGACAGCAACATGGACAGAGTTATATTCTACAAAATCCTATTAGAACTGAAAGATCACTCTCTTGATGCTTAAAGTATTAAATTTGGCATCTACTGAATCCTTTTTCACACCAGTAAGTGTGAAGAAAGTGACTTTTATGCAAGGTAATTGACACAGGAAGACAGGATTACAAAAAATAGACACTGAAAGGTCTATTCAATTACCAGGAACACCCCTCTGCTTACTGTAGTACACTCATTGCTGCTGGAATGGTGATTGAGATTCCCAGTTGCCATCTACTGCCACAACTCCACAGGAGTCTGCAGTACTTTTTTGGTTCATGTTATTTGAAGATTTGTCTCCAGATCTGATGATATAAAACCAGACCTGATGATATAAAATCATCTGCGAATTGGAAACTTCATTTAAATTTAATTCACAGTATTTATGTCACAAAATAGGTGTCATATTTTACAAGCTGGGCTTTACTAGGAGCATTACAATGAAATGGGACTATTTATATCTCTTGTTCTGTGCTGGATATGTTTTTACCATTTTCCAGAGGAAGAGAGCAAAGAGACATTTTTTAAATAACAAATTCAGTCGCCTATGTACATTATCCCTATCAAAAAGCAGATTTAGAGACTCTTCTTTGTGTATCAGATTCCAATTATGCTTCCTGTGGAGTCTGTGTCCACAGTCAGACATAATTAATCCTCCATTCATCAAGGATTTTGGAAACAGGAGATTTTACTTCTTTTCTCTTAAAAAAGCCAGGGCTCCTCTCTCTGGGCTTGATCCTTTCATTTCACTTGAAGGTTTTTTGCTTAGGTAGCTGTAAGGTTGGAGCAGCATAGATACTTAATGTATATAATTACTCCCTAAGATGTGGATCTGCCCAAGCTGGGTTTGGTGGTGGTGGTAACTTTGTAAAGACCAGGCTTTATTCTCCTGACCCATCTGCCTTGGGAAGTCTGCAGTCAGTTTGGAACTCGTTCCACCCCGTGAGCAGCAACCACATCCATCTGTTTCATCATGTAAAGAGCAGAGACAGACACTGGGATGGGGATGGCTGACACAGCAGAGCGTTTTCCTGCAGGGATGATGGGGATGAGGGGGTCACACGGACACACTGCAGTGACAGCATCTCAAACCAACACTTCAGCCAGACACTTAGGGGACAAATGGCGTATGCGACGCGGTCGTACAACTGCACATCACACATACATGATGCAGAGATGGCTATGGAGAATACTCACTTTTTCACTTGATTCTGCTTCCTTTTGGCTTCTGCACCCCTTTGGTGCATAGCAGGGAAGTAGGTATTTGTGTTTAGTGGAAGAAATTACACTGACTAACAGACACAAGCATTTTACTCATAAATTTATCATAGACTATTGCTGAGGAGACTGACAGACAGCCACTACAAATGGTGTGTTAAACATTTAATGAACCCAGGCTGAACTCCTGGCCCTGTTGAAGCCAATGGAAGTTTTGCATGTCAATTATTTTTGGGGCGCAGTGAAAGTTTAGAGGGGGTGGCATTTTATGTAGGTCTCTAATTGTTTGTTAATCACTTAGTGGAAAATTAGAAATGATGCCTTAAGCAGAGCATCTTTTCCCTCTATGCAGTTTCTTCATAGACATTGAAGTTCACCATGAACAAAACCTGGTGTTCAACAGGGGCTGAGGAGGAGGTGCCAGACCTGGTTTCCAAATTAGTAGATGGTATTTCTAGAATGTGTATTAGTGCAGCACATCTGCTATGCTCTGCTAGAGAAGTACGTGCTGGTGTGTGTGCATCTTAGAACTTTCTAAAGTACAGTAGCTGTTATCCTAAATCATGAGAGGAATAAAACAGGGCTGTGGATTTTGTTTAAGGCTCTCACGTAAAAACAACTTCCAGCAATTTCCATTCCTGATGAGCTGGAAGTATTTGTGTGCAGTAAATATCAGCAGTAAACTAAATGCACTTGCTTGGGGAACAAATTCATGTACGTGAGCAACATGAGAGAATAAAATCCACTCTCCACAAGACTGCTGGGATTTAAAGTAATGTTCAGTCACTGTCTTTACAAAACCAGTGGAACCACCAAATGTTTGGTGGCCACTCCAAGGTATGTGTAAGGTTTAGTGTGGGGACCTACGTCCTTCCTTTGATTGAAGGTGTAGAAAGGAAAGCAATGAGATGTGCAAGGTCACATATTCTGATCCAGGCTACGAGCAGAACCCCAGTGAGAGCTTAGGAATGGGACCTGAGACATTGGAAATGACACTACTGTGAACTGGTTGTTCCTTTTTTACATATGCACCGAATGGGAATATTTTACATATGAATTTCAAATGACTATTTATGGCGTGAATAAACTGATGGCATGAATTAGAACCAAGATTTTAAACTAGCTTGAAACAACTTTCTGANATAGTAATAATAATAATAATATAACAAATGGTCCATCAACCCAATGGTTAAGGAGGCGGTTGGGGTCTAGCCGTGGTCTGGTGGCTCGTTAGAGTTGCCCCATTGAAGTCAACGCAAATCTGGCACTTTCCTGCTGGGCCGAGGCCTGCTGGAAGTTCCCCTGTGCCAACCTTCTGCAGGACAGGATCCCCAGAATAGTAGGGGTTAGAGGATCAGCCCCTTGAAAGAATTTTAGTTATCCAAAAGTTTATATTCAAAATACCTCTTTGTGGTTTTTTTTCAGTTTTTTTTTTCTTAAAAATAGCATCAAGCAGAGTTTTCAAATAAGGCACAGTTCCCTGTTGTTCATTGAGGCAAACTCTCCCTAAAATCTGAATGTATAATCTGGACCCACAGAGTTTATAGCTCTAGTAACATTTTAAAAAGCAATTTACATCATATAAACAGTCTGGGTTTTTGCTAGCAGAACATACGGAGCCAAATTCTGCTATCGTAGGCATTGCAACAGCTCTCTCCAAAATGATCATTGTTGTAGAACTTACTGTGAGGATTTTTTTTTAAAACTTCACTTTTTCTAAACTTGTCTTAATATGTTGTAAATATTCTGGACAAAGTTAAGATATTTTAACATTACCAAATATACATTAGCCAAACAAAAAGTGCATACATCACAGTGTGGCACACTGTTTGATGCCATTNAAGCCCCATTATTCCCCCAGGCTATTCTCCCCCCTCAGTGAAGCAGCGGGCCGCCACTGGCGCGGGATGGGTCACCCAGCGGGGCTGGGGACTCGCGCAGCGCCCGCGGCCCCCTCAGAGCCCCGCGCTCTGCCCACCTGGGATGCCACAGTGAGGAGGGGCTTTTCTTCTGCAGACTCCTCCCTCGGAATCTCCTTCATCACCATGGCCACAGCCTTATCGGCCGCCCTAGCGCCTTTGCCCTACAACAGCGAAACCAACAATGGCGCCAAGTCAGCAGCGGGCTCCGACNTCAGGTTTTTTTTTTTCTTAAAAATAGCATCAAGCAGAGTTTTCAAATAAGGCACAGTTCCCTGTTGTTCATTGAGGCAAACTCTCCCTAAAATCTGAATGTATAATCTGGACCCACAGAGTTTATAGCTCTAGTAACATTTTAAAAAGCAATTTACATCATATAAACAGTCTGGGTTTTTGCTAGCAGAACATACAGAGCCAAATTCTGCTATCGTAGGCATTGCAACAGCTCTCTCCAAAATGATCATTGTTGTAGAACTTACTGTGAGGATTTTTTTTTAAAACTTCACTTTTTCTAAACTTCTCTTAATATGTTGTAAATATTCTGGACAAAGTTAAGATATTTTCACATTACCAAATATACATTAGCCAAACAAAAAGTGCATACATCACAGTGTGGCACACTGTTGGATGCCATTCTTTTTATTTAGTGAGGGTCTTTATCATCTTGAATTTTCATGGGTTTCTGTATCTTGATCTTTGCTTTTATTTTGATCTCTGCCTCTTGCAAGTGACAGAGAAGGTTGGAGCTTACACACAAAGCATCACAGCAGAGCTGTGTTATGCCAGTGACCCTGGGCAGGTCCTTATTATTATACTTTAAAAGCTCCCATTGATTTCCATGGAAGTTTTAGCTGTGCAAAGACTGCAGGATCTGGCTCCATAAAAGAATTAGTTTATACTGGACTTAAATATATTTAAATCCTTTAAAGTCTATTAACAGAAGGGGTTCTTTACTAAGACATCATATACAAGAATTACCTTCACTAGCAGTGTATTCTGTGTCAAGTAAACCCCCACTATTGCTTATACCCAACTACAGATGGCTTCAGGAACATTTCAGCAATTGCAGATAAAACCATTACATACTATTGCAGGTTCTAAACAGATTTTATTAGTGGTCAGGTCAATATTAGATTAGCTTGCTTGTGCAACACATCACAGATACCCTACAGAGAGTTCTTTGCATGCTGCAAGAAATTCTCAGAGCCGAAGTGTCATAAATGATAAGCATGCTGGATTTGTGATGCCTTTGATATCCAAAGAACTGCAAAGTCATTGTAAAATTAAATATAATAAATTCAATGAGAATTACGTTTAATTGGTAAGCATATCAAAGGTTCTGGGGCAATTACGTGTTTGTTCATGATTCATATGACATATTCCAGGTCTATGAAGCTTGTTTCCAGTATGACACATGAGCTATCATTAGCTAGCACTAATAGCATGCCATTGGTCTTTATAAAATGTGGTCCTTTTGTGCTGAGTGCTAGAACAAAATCGTTTATCAGCTAGGAAGGATGCATTGGAAAGCATGCAGTGCTTTTTATTTCTTGCAGAGTAAAAACCCACCAAAGCAAAGGTCAGGTCACTTTTTTGAAGACAGAGCCACTTTTTCTTCAAGGTTTCACCTACTGCCTGAAAAGAGTCATGATACTCGTATTAGTGCCTGCTGTTCATCCTCCACACACGTAACTGCAAAGCCCTGGGAGTGGCTGACACCAAATACAAAATCTGTCTCACCAGCTTAAAGTGGCCATGCCACAATGGAGCAAAACAACCCAAAGGATACCTCTGTGCTATTTTTAATGAGCAGACTTTATTTGCTGGGCAAAGCAAGGGAGTTGATGCTACTTTTTAAAATTTTTTAAAGTTAGATCTTTACTTTCCTAAAAGACTGTGCGTAAGTCAGTTTGGCATTCTGGCTGCTCAGCCTATGGTATATGGAACATTTTGAAATTAGAAGCTGGTAGCAATTTCCTTGATACCAAAGAGAAAGCCAATGCAGTGGAATAGCTTAAATTATTAGATTCTGCTGGAGATGTAAACAGGGAAGCAATTCACTGGAAAAAACAGCTTTTTATTCAGTTGACTGGAAATTAATATTGTTGTCCTATGTAAGGTAGGTAGGCTTTAAAATTTTGGTCTCTCTTCCCTGTAGTGAGCACTATGTAGCCAATTCTTGCCTATGAAGTGATTAGGCCAAAGGATTGGAGAGAAATAAAACCAGTTGTTCTGTGGTCTGGATAACCTTGTTACAGTTGTGAACTGCAGCTGAAATGAAAATCTCAAGCACATTTATTACAATAACTGTTGAAGAATTATTATTTTTTTAAGGTGCTATTTACTTGTCCTCCTTCAAGATTAAGTGTTGTTTCTTAGCAAGCCAAAGTGCTATATAAATTTACCTGGTCCAGCAGTTTACTGCTCAAACCCTGTAATTCTGTAACAGCTAATTTTACATTTGCCAGAACTTAAAAACAAACAGTTTGTTGGTAGTGGAGGTTTGCAAAGTAAGTTATTTTCTCATGTAGCCCACAGTTTAACAACTATATAAATAAATTTTGTTATTCCCTGTTGGTTTGCAATATAGACATGGAAACATTTGTGATGTAGAACATGACAACCCATGTACAAATCATGACAAACGTGAATTGATGAAGGAAAAATGTATTATTTGTTTTAATGGAAAATACTGCTTAAGAAGATCTGAGAAACATGTCAGCATTTCATAATTTGATACATTAAAAAAATGCAACAGTTCCTTTAGGTAATATCTCCAAAATAAAATAAGAAGTAGAGTTTAGAGTATTCCCCTGATGCTAAATATTTATAATAGCACTGGGTTCAAAACTTAATAACAATTTCTCTAGGCTTATCCTTTGGGATCAGATAATGGGTAGTAATAGACATTTCCATAGGAGTATGCTGATTTAGCAGGATTTTGTAGGGAAACATTTTTTTTTACTGCTGCTGTTTCTGAATAGTTCCAAATTAAATTTTGTGCAAGTCACACTATTTAGATTTGGTACTTAGTAATGAGCATTTAATTAAATTACTGTAAGAGCATATTAATGTAAATTTCTAGGGCAGCATACAGTTGATTTTTTTAAAATAAGTGATGCATATAGCTTTGTAACCATGCTCGTGTATGATAAAGCTGATCACCTTCAGGTCCTGATGGGCAGATCAGAATGAACACATGTTCAGACTTGAAACATTACTATTTAGTGCAATACTATATAATTCTGTAATTATTTTCTTCATTACAGTGATTTGCAAATTTGTTCTTGCATATGAAAAGCCAACAGCCAGTGCTTCGTAAATGTTTAACGTTTTGACAGCAGTATTTAAACCATAATCATTAATTGCAGAAATTCTTTGTTGTCATCTATGCAGTAAAAGGATTTTATCTAAATCCATTTCATAATTAGAAGTTTGCTTTTGACAAATATTTAAGGTATTTGAGTCCCAAATTCACTTTTCAGGAATATTTATAGCACCTGTTCTTGTGAGAAAGTGAGCAGAAAGAAATGGAGTGATCAGATTTTTCTTTTTAAAATATTTATAGATGGAGAAAGTATTCCTTCTTTGCACAGACCTGTGCTGTTCCATTTATTTTCCAAAGATCCTATCAAGCTGTTTCAGCTTTAATTGACACATTACACTGCATGCCTGTTCACAGAAATCATCTCAACACAGACATGTTTAAATTCAGGCTTCTGTAAAATAGAAGTTTTACGACAGCTTTCCTTATAAAGGCATTTGATAAGTACAAAAATTGATCTTCAGACAGAGTTGGTACAGTCATGACAGGATTTTTGTTTTCATGAGCATCTCCCTTTCTAGCTGAGGAGAAACAGAATAACACCTTGCTGTATTTGTGAATGTAATGCCAAAAAACATTGCCAGTTGTCCTGACCTTTCCCACTGGGCTACTGAACTGAAGTATTCAAAAACAAAATAACAACAAAACCCACCAGTTCAGGACATCTTGAAGTACTGATCTGCTCTTTAAATATCTTTAATAGGTTGGGAGGGCCTTTGTAAAGCAAACTTTATGAAAGATGCCTCAGTGAGAACTTTAAGTTTTAGGAGCTGGGAGAAAGAACAGGGAGAGTTGCTGAACATGTTGAATTTGGGAGGCTTGGCTGCTCTCCAGATCCCCCAGCAGCTGATGTATTAGAGCACCAGCTAAGCAGCCTATTCAAAATGGCTTTATGCTCCACTAATCTTCCCGTTTTGTGCAATATTTAAAAATAAAAATGAAGGGAAAAAATTTGGCTTTATTTTTTAAAATTATGCAGCACTAAGATTTTTACCTCTCAAAATGAGCACACAGAGCTGTGCAATGGTACCATGGGAGTTCCAGTGTCCACAATTCAACTGTGAGCTCTTGATTTACATAGATCTGTTTATTACTTTAAATTTTTCCCTTCTCAGGCTTTTATGTTCGTATTTTCTGCATAACTCTTTCTTCTCATCTATACTTTTCTGCTTTTTTCTAGTGGTGTTACATTGTGCATTTTACATATAATTAAAAATAATGAGTAAACATCTGGTGAGGCAGTTTTATGGACCAATACAAGATCGATATTTAAACAGAAAATTCTGTTTCATCAAAGCTCACAATAGTTTTTTATTGCAGGCCTAATAAAGTCAGGTTTATATCTAAGATAAATGGGAACACAATTCCTTTAGGCAGTGCCCAGTTGACTGTGGTGAGGAAATGTGAAAAAGCTCTAAGTCCTGAACTGGAAGCAGCATTTCGGGGTAGACAAGCTTTCAGAACCTGAGCTACTATTTTGATACTGTATTTGCATCCTTTGGAACTTCTTCTCAAGCTCTCTGTTAGTGACTATCAAACTCTTCTGACTCACAACCTTTAGCAGTTCATTCTTACAAGATTATGCTGAAATACAGAGTTGGCTGCAGACAAGGAAGCAGCTATAGGAAGGCTTGCCCAAGAAGTAATTTACAGTAAAGCAGCTAAATCCATATTGGCTGAGTTCACACTGTTCTACTCCTCTTTCATTCTTATGTTGATGGGATAACAGATTTCAGTGTTAATATGGGAAGACTTTACTGCATACAAGAAAAATGGCAAAGAAAGGGACAAAAGCTGATAAAAGGCAATCAGCATAAATATTCACATTTCCCCTGACTGGGTTGTATCTTATATCCATTTAAATGTCGATAGGGTGGTTAAATTGCATTTCAGTTTGAGAAGCATTTGCATTGAAATGGCACTGTAAGGTTTTCTTTTATTGACTCTCAGTAACTGTTGCATCACGTGTGCTCCCTTGAGAGGCTGTCTCAGTCTGAAGCCTATGGATTCAGTCCCAGAGCCAAGTGGGACAGCTTCCAAAGCATCTCTGCTGGAAGCTCTGCAAGACCCATTTTGCTCTCAAGAACTTGTGCAAAGTTACTGTACTTAGCACATCTGAATGCAATTTATGACTGGAAATCAACAAACAATTCTGCCAAATCTAACTCATTCTCCATAAGCTGATATGATTCCTGCAGGCTAAGAGGAGGAGGAGGGTGTGAAATAAAGTTTTTTTCTCTCTTAAGTCAGAGAGTTCTATTTGGAGTATAATAGGGAGTGCACAGTTTGAGATAACAATGGGATAACAACAGTGTAATGTTGGAACAATAATGATGATTTAACAGTAAATAGTAAATCCAGCCAGGAGTATAGAGCAGGGTTGGTAAGAAGAAGGAGATCTGGGAGAGAACCAACTGCTTAGAGGTTGTTTAAGGTTCTATCCTTTTACAAACGAGTTATATAATATCTCCTTGTGATAGAAGGCTTGGATGAGATGTTTTGCAGTCTTTTCTTTCTCTGCAATTGTCATCTTTTAATAAGACCATTGTGAATATGTAAAAACTATTTTTTAGCACTTATTTGATTGACTTCTTCATAATTTGGAATTGCATTACCAAAGGGATGAGCCCTTTGACTGCACAATGGTATATGACTTGAAGAATCTTAGGGAATAGCTGCAGGATTTCTTTCATCTCAGCTTAGTCTGTGTCATGGAACTTTGTGAAATCATTGGATTTAGCAACTGGAAATTTTAAATTTGTTTGGTAGTCTTCAGCAGAGAATTAATACTGGAGTATTTTCTCTCCCATAACTTGAGTTCCTTTTGTGTTGACCTCAGTATTGTGAGCCCAAATCATAACATCCACATAGCTATAGAATGACTTGCTGTTAGTGTCTGTATTGCCATGATGATGCATGTGCTGAAATAGAGTAAGAGATTCCTCTGGTACTAGTTCAAGTGAAATGCCAGGAGATCAGACCACTTTCAAAATCACCAATTGTGACTGATGTGCTGTGTGCTGTTTAAATGTGTGTTTACTGCACACGTGATGTGTAAATGATGGATTTTGCTCCCTCATTTCCCCCCAGCACATGATGTTATTGTTCTTTGAAGTGGTAGGGGTTCCTCACCTCCAGCTACACAATTTTTATGGTTTTGTTTCATGAAACATTCAGAGAACTCAGACTAACTCTGCAGTCTGTTTAGGAAAAGCAGTAAAATAACCTGAGAAGTGGTGGTATTTTATGTGGAAAAATCAGCAGCTTATCAGTGAGCAGGAATACAGGAGAGTCTTTGTAGGAAATGCAGAATATAAAACATTGTTCTGAGTTAACTGGAACAGGCAAGCTGTTACAAGGCAGCTGTTCCTGAGCCTGTCTTTAGAAACTGTTTTATGGTTGTAGCAATAGGGTAACCCTCAGTGAAATTACCAGCTATTCTTATTTAACCTCAGATAATGGCTTAAGCTACAAAGCTTGAGACAAGCATTTAACTTTTTGTATGCTTGTCACAAATGTTTATAGATGTTGGGAATCTTGCTTCTGACAGTTTTGCTTGGATCTGCTTTTGTATTATCTTTGCCTTTAACTCTGCCACTGTGAGAGAGGTTTCTGTATTCCCAGATGTGCTGTCCTAAGAGTCAAAACACTGATTTATTGATATTAATATAGCAAAAGCAGTGTTGACCACAGCAAAATATGGAGTCATGGCATAGCTTAAAAGTTCCTGTTTATTTAAAGAAAGAAAGAAAAAAATAAAACCAGAAAGATTCAGCTGTTTCCAGAAGCTGTTGTGCCTTAGCTATTGGATCTTGATATCCCTGAAGTTTCTCAATAATAAAATGCACGTGGATGTGGCAACATAGAAGTGTTTTGGCCTCATGTAAAAGGTAAAATTCAAGTACCATGAGGCAGACTGCCTTCAATTTCAGAGTAAAAAATGTGTGATCTCTGGGATGAGATCAGTCTATGGGCTGGTTCTCCCTTTTATTACATCTTCACTTGGGACCAATGAGACTCAAAAAAGTGTGTGATGATATTTTATGTGTAAAAGACAAGTGGAAGTATAACTGTGTCTGGAATATGATGCAAGTTCTTTTTTTAAAAGAAAGTTATGCAAGTTCTGCTGTTAAAATAATGTGCTCTGCCTGCCTGGAACACAGAAGAAATGTGTGTTGTTTCCAGTGTTTGCAGACTTTGTTGTTGCAGATATCATTATTAAATCCTGCACTTCACAGTTGTACACTTGTGTAGCCAGAGAAGGAATTAGGTCCCATTAGCCCTGTATTTTTGCTAGTGTAGACTTTTTCTAGATTGGGCAGACACTCATCAGACATTTAGAATGAGAAAAAGACAGGCAAAGGAATAAACACAATTTAAAACATAAAGAAATCTCTGACAGAGCTAAAAAAATGCCCTGAATGCACAATAATCTGATTGTATCCTACAGATACAATTCTGTGAGAGTTTTGAGATCATTTTCAAGTCCTGAAACTGTGGTTTTCTGCACAGAAAGGAACTGGCACACATGTAAAAAATACAACAGAAATGTTTGTCAAAACTGTTGGGGGGACATAACAGTTGCCTGTTGTTTCCTCTTGTTTCACATTACCAGATTAAGAGCCCAAATTGATATTTTCTCAGTAAAGGTGGTTTTACTCTTTTTTTGAGAGTCCTTAAGGAAGGTACTGTTTAGCAAAGATGGAATTATATTGAATGAGGTTTATGGTTCAGACAACCTGTTATTTCAGAATCAGATAAAATTCTGCATACTGTTTT
The DNA here is from genome assembly GCA_013400955.1 of Drymodes brunneopygia. Taxonomy (NCBI): domain Eukaryota; kingdom Metazoa; phylum Chordata; class Aves; order Passeriformes; family Petroicidae; genus Drymodes; species Drymodes brunneopygia. Next base: position 180,950 of record VZTZ01007989.1, on the reverse strand, counting down.
GAAAAATAAGATTTGTATTAAAATAAATGAATTGGTATTTCTAGGCACCTAATCTCAGAACCATTTAAAAATTGAATTAGTTCTTAAATTACTTATTTTTATTGTTCTGGTGTTTTTTAAAAAGAATGACAGCTTGGACACTTAAGACAGTTTGTAATGCATTGTCACCACTATTAACTCTTATTGAAGATTAAAATGAAAATCTCAGGATTTGAGTTCTATAAATATGGGGTAAATATTATGTGATCAAAATTCATGTCCTCAGTTTAATGTTTTCATACAAATTCTTTCTTAGGGTTTGTGCATAACCACACAAGATTTAATTCTGTTTAGGATTTCTATTTTTCTTTGGCTCGTGTGTTAAACACCTTGCTCAAAGGCTATTAAAAACAATGGAAGTTTTTATAAACATGAAATGCTAAAATGTATTTAATCCCAACATAACAATACATGTGATTCTACCATGTAAAAGGATAGAAAGATGATGAGGCAGAGAATTAATGGAACAAAAAAGTAAAAAAGGAGGTTTGTGATTGGGTTTGTTTTGAAGCAGATTGATGTTACTTTCTCATCATCTGTGATTAGACTTGTACATATTAAATGATGCAAACATATTATACTGGATGACAGGTTTGAAAACAACAGATCAGGATAGTTTATGACTGAAATATACTTCTAGGCCTTATTTTTGTGACCTATATGAATTCTCTCCAGCCATGGTTCTAAATGCTGCCAGGATAGATTTAGCTCTTCCTGTAATAAAAACATTTGATTCCCATCATAATATAAACACTTGATATCCTTACATTTATTATGTAATTCTTTTGCTACAGCCTAAAGATTTGAGTCCTTTCTACAGTGAATGGTGTCAAAGTAGAACTCTTTTAGCACTTTGGTCATAAGGGGTCTTTATGCTGTATCCTTGACCCAAAATTCATTCTGAGTCTCTTGTGCTGCGTGTTCTTTGCAACAAAGGGTTCAGAATCTGAGTGTACTTACCTCTAGAATAAAGCCTTGTTTCTAACCTATATAGTAGAGTATATTTACCCCCTTATTTTTATTCCCTAAAAAGAGTAAATTGTCACTTATCAGACAATGGCAATTATTCCAATGAGGAATTGGAATAACAGTGTGGCTGCAAAACAACTTCATGTCCCTGACCTCGACACGGCCTCTGCATGGACTTTCAGCTTCAAAATGATCTCATCTGAAATACTAAAGTATGTTAATGCTGCAAAAGCAGCATTAACAGCATCATATAAAAGCAGCATTAGCAACATCATATAAACCCATTTAGAGAGGATTATGCTACTGTCCCTTCATTTACACACTTTGGAAACCTTCAGGGAGAAATTCTTGAAATTGAGGTATTCTGAGTGTGCTCTTAAAAGATGTTCCTGATTCTCTGACGTATACTGTTAGTGTGGAGAATGGACTTTTCTACTCTGATATTGCAAATACATTGTAATTACAAACATGAAAATGAGAAAAAGTAGGTGCATTAGTAGATAATTACTTCTAGACCTGCCTTGGACTACTAAAAGCTCATAGAATCATAGAATGATTTGAATTGGAAGGGATCTTAAAGACCATCTAGTTCCAATTCCCTGCTGTGGACAGGGACAACTTCTACTTGATCAGGTTGCTCAGGGTCCCATCTGGCCTGGTCTTCTATCTTTACTGCTTAAGATAATTTTTTACCATAATGGGCCACATCAGTTACATTTATAAATATAAATCTGCTCTTTTAGAGTATACTTGCAAGGATTCTGTACTCTTTTTTGCTTCTGTGGATTTAATTTCATTTTCGTATCAATGACAGTGATTAGCACTTGGCCTGTTCTACAAGGAACTGTAGAACTCTTTCTAGTAGCCAGCACATCACAGATATCAGACATTCTCTGTACTATTATTCTTGAATAGGCAGCCACTCTCTCCTATAGAAATTTTTTACCTATTTTATTTATTTTTGTATACTTATAAAGTAAAAAGTTAAAGAAAAAAAGAAAATTATGTACTTATTCACTCACTTTATACACACTTTTAAAATGTATGCTTTAAGAGTGTGCCATGTTTATAAAGTGCAGTGTTTTGCAGTCCTCTTGTGCTTAGGTTGGCAGGTTCCTCATTAGGGAAGCAAGTTTTCTGTTTTTGTTTCTGTAATTCAACAGTTTCACAAAATTCAGTTGTTAACTATCAGTTTCAGGATGTCTGCAGTGTAATTAAAAAGGTGGTGAGTCCACACTTTTTAAAGCAGATTAGTTTGGCTGGTAGTGTAGCAATTTTGTTTAATAAAAACTCTGTGGGTATCTACAGCGTGATATCTGTGACCAAGTAATAAAAGCATCTGGTAGCAGCAAATAGCTCTTATGGAGAAATTCTAAATTCTCAAAACATCTTAAGTAAGAATTCATATGCAAAAAAATTGCTAAATCATCAGTTATATTTCCCAAGAAACTTCTATTGTGATTACTTTCTCGGGATGTATTTCAAAACTGGCTTCTGGTAGATAGAAAACCCCTTGGAGGTACAGTTGCTCCAGTTAATGGATTGTGCCTCTTCAGCTGGGATGTCAAATCTAGCACCAGTCTGTCCTGTGTAGTTAAAGCTCAGCCAAATCTCCCCCACACCCCAGGGCACAGCAACCCAGAGCTGTGGAGGTTAAGCAGCCTGACAATAGCACGGCAGCTATTGTCAGAAATATTTCTCCTCAGAGGTTCCTTAAAAAAAATAAATCTGTCTCAATCGTGCAGTGCAGTGCTAAACTCTGCTGGTGCCTCCTTCCACAAGAACACATTCATTTACCACAGACTGTTCTTGAACATCATAATCGATCTTGATCAAGTGAAAGAGCAGGGATGAGTTAAACACCTTGTGAATGGCTTGCAGGCAGTGCAATAAATGTGCTTTTTATCAGAGAATTAGCAGGCTCGGAGCTGAGGGAAAGGGCTGCAGCAGCTCACTCATATTTGCCATTTGTACCAAGCACTAGCCCAGGATGTGGCTGACAAACACCTGGAGAGGGGTCAGGTATTTCTGGCAGCACAGGGTGGGTGAGGTGGGTGTAGAGAATTAATTGTGGAGTTTCAAACATATGTATTTGTATCAAATATATATATATATATATCTTTGCTTTCTATGCTTTCTACTCACTGAGGAGAGAAACTGAGCCAGCACAGGGAAAGAGAGGTCGATTTGCTCTTGTAGTGCTGCAGTAATTCACTATCCTGTCTCTGTTTGTATTTAGGAACAGAGAGTGGCCTTAGATAGCTTCTCTAATGCAAGTGCTGTGACTGACTGAAATCAGTCTATCAGTCACCACTCTGAATTTTGTATTCATTGAAACATTCTGCTGCTTCATTTTGTTCTGAAAATCTTTTAAATAAGGAAGCTTAATCCCAACTTCACTCTTCCCCATTAACTGTGAGACACTTCATATTACTGAAACCCCGGTGAAATGATATGAAAGATGGCATTGTCAACTCAGATTGTTAAAAATTACTTGAATAAACACACAGGCATATGCTTAGACTGGCAAGGACTGGCAGTTTTTCTTCAGCCCAGATAGCACGAACATAATTGAGGAGTAAAAGAAGCTGCCGCAGATGGTGACAGCAGTGAGAGGCCCAGTGACATGTGCTCCAACTCCAAGTTTGCTACAGGGGAGTTACTGAGGTAGGAAAACACACCAGAGCAACTGCCAGAATCTCAGGCTCCAAGAAACATGCTTATTAGCTAAATAGAGCTGCATATTCATAAAGAGAGTGAATCGAATCCATCCTTCCTATGGGGAGGTGTTCATGAGTCGGAAAGCAAAGTGAGAAATGTTTGTGTCCCAAGAGATCAGTGCCAGAGAGCATCCAGCAGAGATGAGGGAATGAGGGTTTCCAAGAGTGAGACAACCTGTGGTACTGGCATGGTGCAGGCACTGCCTGGTCAGGGGGGGAGGAAGAAGTAACTATAATTATGTCAGCTGCCCAGTAGGATCGGAAAATACCGGTGCTTCCCTGGAAGGGAAGGAGGGTGGCATCTGGATCACAAGGTGGCCTTGTTTGAAACCCTGCCAAGCTGTGGTTGGTCTAAGAGCTGAATTTACAGCATCCACAGCAAGACCAGGATTGTTTTTTCCCCTCCTGTTCACACCTTAACATGAAATGCCTGTGGAGTCATTGGCAGCCAAAAAAAAACTCAAGCAGCTGATTCCTGGTCAGTGAAGTGGAAAGAATAGCTTGGAGCAATTTTCACACGCTCCTTTCTGAATTGCACTGCCTGCTCATCAGTTACACTTGAGTTTTTACACTCATTTTTCCTCATTTCATTAATAGAGTAAGTTTTTTTGGTCAGTAACAGTGCCAGTGGTTGAAGAGAGTTTGACTATTGCAGACTGACAACTTACTCTTATATCTTAGTGCATGAAAGACCATCTCCTTTCAAATGTTGCTGTGTTATCCTGGAAGCATTGAAAAAAAACCCTCTCTTTTACATGCTCCTGTTCTCTGAAAAGCAGAGGAATAACTCCTCATAGACAGCTGGGGCTGTTTCTGTTTTCTCCTAGGTTTTTTTTTGGTGTTAGTGTTTTTGTCAAGTGCTGACCTTTTATATCTCTGTTGTCTGTGACAATATAGTTTAATTGTACATTATTTCCATATACAGGCTTTTAAATACATATTTTTGCACTTTGAAAATATCCTTACATTACCAGAAGCTGTGAGTCTTTAGAAACTCTCTTAAAGGTCTGCTTGCAAATGTAAAAACATGCACGTTCCATACACAAAGATAGCTGGAAATATATTGTTAATTAAAAGAAGGCATTGTCTTCTGTGCAAATGTGAGCTCTTTGAGTGTAAATATAGACAAGAGACACACAGAATGAATGCAGCAAGTGCTTGCATTTTGTGACTAAATTTGAAATTTCAGTCTGAATTTTCCTGGCTTATTTGTGAACCAAAGGTTCTGTGCACGATTGGTTTTCTGTGCATAAGAGAAGGATCAAGAACAAAAGATGGTCTTTTGTTTATCTTGTAGCTGCCTAATTTAGAGCTCCTATTACCGAGCATGACTTGTTTATGGCTATATCAAGTTAGCCATTTAACTCTAATGAGGAGTATTACAGATATCAGCAGATCAGCGAATTACAGATGACATTTTAAATTGTTACAAATACTGTGAGAGCAAAGAGAAGAAGGACTTTCTTTCTGAGGTTTTTTTGGTACCATTAAGAAAGTGGCATTAAATTTCTGGGCTGTGTGATACCATGTGATATAATAATTCTTAGTAATTCCTGGCTTTTGAGGTTATGATATACCTTGTGCCCACCTTAGCTGACCTCATATCTAACAGATAGAAAGTCATTCTTTGTTTTGTACATCACTTGTGTCTTGCAGGGAATATCCTCTAAGACATATACATACATAATTTTTGTGGAATTTGTATTATTCTGCTTGTGAAGTGCTCTTGTGCTGCTCTCAAGTCAGAGGAGCATCTTTGCTGAGTCTCTGACCTTCCAGCTTGGAGAAAACCAAGCTCAGATGGAGACACTGATTTGCTCCCTCCACCTTCCTCATGAGATACATCCCCAAAAACCATTCTGCTGTTCACATCAACGTGTCAGCACTTCACTGCTGCCCTGGGAATAGATGGTGCCGAACACTCCCACAGGCAGGGATTTCAGCAGCCTGGAGAAAGGATCTCAACTGATCTGGAGGGGAATGTTTTATTTTGGGAAACTGCTACCTTTCCTCTCCTGGGTTCACACTTCAGGGCAGGTGTGATGTTGTGCTGAGAGCACTTCATGAATTTTCAGTTTGCAACTCCCTTCAGTGTCCTTAAGATTCTCTGCTGGATGTCCTCTTTGTTTTGCAGTTACTTTTCTATTCTTTATAGTGCAGCCCAAAAGGCAGCAGAGCACCTGCTATCACAGTAGTGTTCTATTGAATGTAGTAGTTGAACTCCAGATAATCACTTGCTGTCTGCTTCAAGTATTATTTCTATAAATCCTTCTAGGAAATAATCTATAAAATAGCAATGAAGGTTAGTTTTTGATCCTTAATTTCACTTTGCTATAAATCTTGCAACCCTTGAAATTTGTCCTCCAAAAATTACATGTTCAATGAGTCAGAAATGCTGTTACCGAACTAAAATTAGATATTTCTGTTTCACTTTGTGACTACCAGGAAGTTTGCCCTGTTGTGTATTTCCCTCTATTCTGTTATACAGAATATCATACCTAGAAACTATGGGTACTTTTTGTATAGTGGGATGGGAAATGTTCTCTATTGAAATTGCTGAGTTGGAGTTGCACTGTGGACCAACAAATCTCAGCTGTGGCCTCTTAGGGACACATATCTTGTTGCAGTAGCTGTTGTACAGTGTTGACATTTCTCCTACCATGTTTATATATTGATTTAACGTCATTATTTAGAAAAATAGATGAGAATGGTCTGGAATAATTATCACCTTACAAGATGATCTGAATAAAGCAGTGTTGAAACATAGATTTACCAGGAGAACTGTTGGAACTTCTGCTCATTTGGCACCAGCACCTCTGTAAATATTATAACAATACCCTTGTAAATGTTCCTATCCAGTCTGCATCTGCCTGTTCTGGCATGTGAGTCTTTGGCTCATTAGCTGACTGGAAAAATCACAATAAAAAGTTGTTTCTTTGACCCACAACTGAAGTGACTATTGATGCAATGAAAAGTATGAAAGTAGTTAGCTTTGAATCAAATGGGAAGTTTTATTAAGTCCAAGTCTTCCTGTTACAGAGGTGACAGAAAAATATACAGCTCATAAAGAAATCAGTAACTGAGCATTTGGAATTGCTATCTCAAAATATTTTCCACAGAAGACCACCACCAAAAGCTGGGATGCTACAAACCTAATATGTGCTATATTTTTCCTCAAAAATCTATGTGCATCCAATGTTTACTAAAATTGCATGCAGCTCTCAGTCATGCTGAACAATCCCTCTCAGTGAAAAGAAATATGGATATTTAAAACCAACTTACATGTATTCAGCCAAAAGGACTTTCTTAGTTTGTTGGTGCTTTTTTTAAAGCAATGCTCCTCCACTGTTTGCTGCATTAGATGCATCTTTTTCCCTTTGTTTGGCTTGCTGCTTCTATGGAAGAATTCCAAACTAAAAACTTGTATCTCCTTTCTCACTTGTTCATTTTGTAAAAACCACCTAATGTTGGCAGCAAGTGGAATAAACCCAGCAGGACTAGGGGGATGTAAAGGAATTTCTGAACTTTATGGCAGTGTTCAGAGCTCAGAGGGAAACCTTTGCAATGCAGTTGTCACCTCTACAGTAGAACAGTACAACCTTAGAGAGCTTGATGTTTTTCTCCCTGAGGTCCTGGTGGGGATGGATGTGAGGAAACATATCTATAAAGGACTATTAATTCTTAAAAGTTGTTCAGAATTGTGAAGGAGAGAGGCCAACACAGCAACATACTGGCTAAGAGGATTCCAGTGTGAAAGACAAATTGAAAGAAATCAGGGAATGTGGCACAACAAGCAATGAATAAGCACAGCTGTCCCTTATGACTTTAAAGAGAAAATATTTTTGCCATAGTCTTTTATTTTTTAAACTGATTTCAGCTATTAGTGTGAAATCAGAGATTAGACTGCACTTTTTGCAATAACTGTGTCTGTAGTCTTTTACTCCTTTCATACATAAAACGATTGAAATAGGAGTGAAGAGCAACAAACATGATAGAGATGCTTTATCCCATCTAGGATGCTGGGAAATTATGATGTAAAATGAGCTATGGAAAAATAACACCATTTTTGCTCAGAGAAGCCCAGAACAGTAGCTGTTGTTCTCTAGCAGTTCAGTTATCAACTAGCAATTATCAAAATGGCTAGAAGCCAGTTAAAAATACTACAGAATCTCCTGTTGTGAGATTTTGTACTGCTGCCTATCTGCAGCTGGTGCTGCTGTATTGCAAGCCACTGAGAACGTGAATGTGGTGTGTTCTGTAAGTGTTTCCTGAGTCTGAGTAATGCAATTACAAAACCAGAAACCATACCCTGGATTGTAGTTGTAGTTACATGTGACTCTGGTATAAAGATAAAAGCTTTTCTAACCTATAACAGCCTATTTTGATGTGTTTAAGGACTAAATCCCATACATTTAAGCCCTATATGTAACTCCCTGTCTGCAGTTAGGGATGGGACACAGGCCAGCCCTGCTCTCTGCCCTCGGAGCATTGACCTGGAGGCATTTAGGCTCTGGTTGTGGCGTGACACTGTAGGATGTTAAACACCCCCAATCCCATTGCCTCCTCCAGCTACAGGGGGTACTCAGTAAATCCCCTGAGCAGGAATTACATTTAGCAAAATAAGTCCTCCTTCTCTTGTTTTAATCAGCTGAGTTCCTGAATTAGTGGGAGCATTCCGAATCCATTAAAAATAAACATTGAAAAGCAGCCTAAAGTTTGTGTTCAGTCAGCACAAACCCATGTATAACTGAAATTTCCGACTTTGCTTGGTTCCCAGCAGCAAATGAAGCTTGTAATTGTGTTGTGAATGATGGGGAAATATGGTAATGAAACATCTGGAATATTTAGGACTGGGAGAGCCTGGAGGTAGCCCCAGTCAGTGAGCACAGCTGCAGCAGCCAGAGCTCCTGGAACCCCTTATCAGTTCTTTGTACAGGTTTAAAGAGAAAAAAAAGAGCTGCTGATGAAGTTCACAATCCTATTATCAATTTCAGCACATCTCCCTGTTCCAAATACCATCAGGGGTTGAGTACACTTACAGAGAAGCACTTGTCTCCTGGCTTCAGGAGAGCAGAGACAGCTGCTGTGAAAACTGCCAACCTCAGACAGAGGAAGAGAGAACAGAGAAAATGGAGAAGGCCAGAAGTAAAGAGAAGGAGAAAACTGATGGGATTGTCAGCCCCCATGCAGTATGTCATGTCAAAGGTGTTTGACATGATGAAGTGAGATAACAAGCACACACCACACACTGAAAGTCTCTGCTTATATACTCGCATATCTGCAGCACCCTTTTTTTGGCATTTTTCACAGAATGGTTGGGGTTGGAAGGGACCTTAAGGATTATCTACTTCCAACCCTCTGCCATGAGCCAGGATACCACCCACTAGCTCAGGTTACCCAGGGTCCCATCCAGTCTGGCCTTCAACACTTGCAAGGATGGGGCACCCACAGCTTCTCCAGGCAACTTGTGCTGCTGTTTCACCACCTCCTGAGCAAAGAATGCCCAGCACACCCAAGTCCTTCTCTGCAAGGTTGTTCTCAATGTTTGTGATTTAAAGTTCAGAGGGGAAAAACCCCAGTTTTCCCAGACTTTGTCAGTCTAAGCTTTCCAAAGAGTCTGCCACAGAACTTGTAGCACAGGGAGCTTGAAAGGCATTGGGAGCAATCAAGAATCTACAAATTGCAAATGTAGCTGTTATCAGGAATTCATCATGGCAGTGTACTTTCACTTTTATTTGCAGTTATGGGAAATGATTAAAACCTGTGGATTTCAGAAGAATTCCACTCAGGTTAGAGCAGTCTCACAGCAGCTGTGGAACTGGAATACCAGCACAGCACACTGCTCTAACTTAGCACCTTACACTTGCAACTTGCCCTGTGCAATTACTTTGAGGGAAGATGAAATAGAGCTGGCTGGCTTTGGGCTTGTTCTTTGGGTAGTTGCATCTGCCTCTGTTTCCCTGGTGGGATCTGTTTTGTAAGAATGTATTTTTAATAACTAATAATTCTATTAAAGTGGACAGGTTGTTGACATATGCTTGTGCAATTTCTATTTGGTCTCTTAGTTCATGTGTTGTCTTTTATAGTCTTTCTTCTGCTATTTTTGATTGTATTTTTCTATTTTCAGGGAGGTAGAACTCCTATGTGTGACAGTCTTATGAGACATATGCAAGTATAAGGAGTGGTGCTCCATCAGAACCTTGTCACAAGGGAGGAGGGATGGTGTTTGTTCACAACCAATTAAGAATTACAATGGTTAAAGGCTCCTTTGCAAGTTCTCCTATCAGCTCATTTTCAACAGAACTTTTGCTGTGATTTGCTAAAGCTCAAAACCATCCTGTGCCCAGTCTTTGGCAGTTTCTGGACTACAAATGAACCTGAACTTTCACTTTGAGAAAGTTCACACTGCTAGTAAACAGTGAAAACTGATGGTCCTAAACTCCAGAGTTATATTGCACAAATACTGCCTGCAGTAATCCTACAGCTCTGCATCTCCATGCACTGCACGTGGTAAGAAAATATTGTCTCCAGCTGCTGCCTGCAAAAGACTTTCTATTCTGAGGCATAACATTTCTCTGTAGGGATACATTAGCTGAATTTATATATATAGCCTGTCAGAAGTCATAATCTAGAGAATTAAGCTTTTAAACATTTGTGAACTACCTTGTATAATGAACTTCTTATCCTGCTTAAATTATTGAAAAGACTCAGTGGAGTGAGACACTTAATTTTTGTAGAGTGAAGTCTTTTTAAAAGACCAGTTAGAAAGAAAATTCAGCATCTGTAGAAACAAAAATATCAGAGTTTCAAAAATTCTAAGTACTGGATGACTGCATTTCAACAACATGTACACATTTGCAATAAATCACCTTATCCATCATGCTTTCATAAATGCACACAAGGATGTAAATAGGTATAAAAACTTCAGCTGAAAAGTCCCATTATTTGCAATATTTTGCAGTATTTTGCTGCCATGTTGTTTTACCCACTGCATGTGTAAATACCAAATAGAGACAAGTTGCACAGGGCAACCTCTACTCTTGAGACTGAAAATGGTCTGCCACATAATCAAACACAGCAGTAAAAATTCCAATAAAAACTGGAGTTGAAGTATTAACCTCTAGAGTTCTAAATCAGCCTTAAAAGAAGTCTGTGGAGGTTTAGCCTCCACAATCCTCCTCTTACAGTAGATTTCCAGCTCTCAGTGTGCAGTCTGGCAGCAGTAAGTGCACTGTGGCTGGGAGCAGCTGTTCATGATGGTATCCAGCAGCTGAAAAAAATCCCACTGAGAATGCCAAAAAACAAAGTTCTAAAATCTACTCTAGAAATGTACCTCCAGCCCCACCCCCTTCCCCTAAAGGACAATTTATTCAAAAAGGTTCAAGTTAATTTTGGATGGAAAAAACATAAATTAAAATGTAGAGAGTTTTCTGTTTGTTTTGGGGTTGGTTTCCCCATCTCCTCCCCCTTTTTTCTCCTATCTATATCTTTGCACCATCTGAAACTAATCAAATGCCTTGGCACACCAGATTGTGTGGCTCCTCAGCCTTACATATGTTATAAAATCCAGGATCCTCTTTCTGAAAGGCTGGGGTGTGATGGGATGTCTCCTGTGAGTCTGCTACACCTGGAAAGCCAGGTGCATCCTTCCTCCTAATTCTGTCTTGGTAATTTTTCAACATGCCTTTCTTAGAGCTGGGAGCTCTCAGGTGTCAGATGTATCTTTGCCAGGAAAATGTACTTCTGCTTCTGTTGCAGTCTTTTAGACCAGTTTGGAGTACTTGTGATTCTATATCCTCCTCTTGCAAAATGTAGGTGGACTTTGACATTCTTATAGGAGCCAGACTGGGGCTGAATTGTTGATGGATGGGTTGAAGTCAGAGTTGCTCGTGGGTGTGTGCAGCTCCTGTGTCCATGAGTGACACTGAAAGACAACTGTGTGCTGTCCCCAAGCCACCCTGTCACCATCACCACTGCCCAGTGTGGATTCTGGGAATGGCTGGAGCCTTGTCTTCCACATCCCCTTCCTGAAGGAGGTGAGTTGGGAAAACTCCAGGTACTAATGCAAGCAAGAGCAGCACAAATAATCTGTTTCTTTTTACTGGCCTCTGGTCTAAATCCACTTTAGGTAACTCTTACCTGCCTGCTAACTGTGATCAGGCATTGTGTTCAGTGGAAGTAAGGGGCACCACAGCATGGGGCTGGAATTGAGTCATTGGAAGAGCTCCTTACAAGACGCTGGGTTCCCTCTAAAAGTGTTAGCAACCAATTTTATGAATACTGCTGGTGGTGTACTGGCTATGCATTGTAGGCACAAATGACAAGTACTTTTTGTGGTTAACTCAAGTGCTGTACTCTGATACTAATCTCTGTTTTGAATCTGGTTTTATTTATTTGCACTAGGAGGAATAGATGACCTTTACCAGATCTGTACCTGACTCTGCCTGGCATTGGATCTTTGCTCATTGGTTTCACAGCATTTAATTAAAAACGTCAACGGACGTTCTTAGCTATTGCAAAATTGTCTCAGTAAATGATGGATCCACAGATTTTTAAAAAGCATCTTGTCCATTGCTTTTTATTTTGACTTGGCTGTGTTTCTGTCATAAAAACAATTTTTAAATAGTATTTTTTAATAGAGCACTAATGAAATCTGCAGGCAGCATGAGAAAGCCCGTTGATCTCGTTTCAGTGGGTCCCACAATGGTGGCTGATTATGATTTTCTTTTTATGTCAGAGAATGTATTTCAGTGGAAGCACTCCAAACTTAAACTAACTTGAGAGTTTTAATTAAATGTCGTTTGCATTTGGCTGCTGCTGTCTGTGTGGGGAAGAGTGGGATGACACAGCTTCTTGGTTCCTTTAGCTGTGCTCTGGTGTTGCTGAATGAAGCTCACTTTTTGCCTTCTGTAGGAAGGAAGACAAAGCAAAATACTTGTTCTTTTATTGTAACTGTTCATTCCTGCTGTCTGTGGGATATGTGGGACTTGCATCAGGTGAGAGACAGGAAATCATTCATATTTAGGAAGAATATTGTTATTCCTTAACCCAGGAGCCTGAAGGCATTTCTTAGACAAAGTCTATGATTAGATCAGTCACCAGATATCAAAACCATAAAGGTTGTCAATGCTTTTTTGCACTTGTTATAAGTTCAATTAATTTCTATGTCCTATAAGGGACATTAACATATGTGACTCTGTGTAAGATTATCTCCTGCAGATTTGTAGATCCTTTGTATGACATAAACACAAATACCTTCTTTAGTGGGGCTAAGGGATTTGCACCAGGTGATCTCCAGAAACCTTTCCAAACTAAATTATTCTATGATTCTATTCTCTTATCCTGCATTTAATCTTTGTTTCCTTTGAAGTGAGAAATATTTTATATTTTAATAGTAGGCCCAAAGTGAGGGAGCACAGCCACCCATGGTGTGAGCCATTCAGTACCTGGGTGAGAGCTGAGGGACAGTGATTCCCAAGCTGCCCAAGGCTCCTGTTCTGCAGATGCCATCTGGCAAATTACTTTCTTACAAATAGTGGGAGTATTTCATCTCCAGTGTGTCACATAAAGCATGTACTGCGTGATAATCCTGGAGACACTTGCTTCAGCACACTGGGTCCTGACTCAGGGAAAAGCAGCTGCGAAGGAATGTGAATGAGCTGGGAATATGAAAACACTCAAAGTGATGGAGTGAGTAATTACTGATCTGAAAGGGAAGGGGATGAACCCCCATCCCTGTTACTGAACTCGGATGCAAAAACCGACTGTGTTCAGCACAGGGAGGTGCAAGTCCAAGCAGGATGTCAGGGTTCCCCCTCTTCTTCCTCACTCTCCTGCTCTGTCAGGGCCCTTTTTAGTCCAGAGCAGGAAAAGGATGCCCCAGGAGCAGCCCTGCAGGGATGCTGTTTCTAATTGCAGATGGCAATAGCACCGTTGGATCTGCTCCTCTTCCCGTCTCTGTCACTTTGATTAATTTTTGCAAGGATGTTCTCCTGTGTCAAAAGTGATGATTTAAGATTAGCCTGGGTCAAAGAAACAAAAGTCTGACACATTTCAAGATTGATGGATAGGAGCAGCCCTCTGGTGCAGAGAAGATAGTGGCTCATTAAGGGAATTCCAATGGAAAGAAATGTTACATTCTGTGTTTGTTATACAAGGTCCTCACTTTTAAAATTATAAACTGTTTGTTTCAGTATGAAGAGAAAATGACTGTTTAATAGTTGCTTTCCATTGATATTCTCATTAAAAGAGGGATATCACCCTCTAAAGGGTAAAAAATGTCAGAATGATGAGGAATGTGCTGAACAGACAATGGGAGCTTTTAGCTGGCAAGGTGCTAACTGGTGAAAATGTAAATGCCTGACCTTTAGATTTCTGTTGGGAGTTTTCAATGTGTGTCTTTGTTTTGAAAAGCGAAATTGTTACATGATTTTTGATGGAGTTGATGAACTATAATGGCTGTAGAGACAAAAGCATGAAATCTGGCTGTGAAAATTAGGCTGCTGAAGAAATAAATTTGGTTTCTATGTTTTGTCAGAAGACTATAAACAAGAAATAATCATAAATGGTATTGGTCCCTCTCCAATAATTTCATTTTACTGGTCTTTCAAAAGCTGTATTAAAGCTTCAGTTGTTATTCACCCATCAGAAACATTTAAAAGTGCAGGTAAGCTCTGAATTTCTCCTCTAAAACAACTGAACCCTACAGAATTGCTAACTACGTTCAGGAAGATGATTCTACTGAAGATTATTGTCTCCTAGGAGATAATGATCATCTTCATTTTCATGCTTCTAAAAAATTCCCAGTACCTCACAGAATCACTGAACTAAGAAATTAATTCCTATTGCTTGTATGAGAACAATAATGTCTCCAGACTCACTGTTTTCAAGTAGCCTTTTGAGTACTGATGTCTACATCAATTTGATTTTTTCACATGTAAAATTCTAACCAGCAAAATGGCCACGTGCTTCCAGTTCTTCATTTTCATCTCTTCTAGTGTTGTAGTTGATTTAGACCATAAATTCTACGTTGGTGCACATCATTTGGTGTAAGTTATCACAAAAATACTGTAACAGATCCATGCTCACTGAATTCCTGTGTACCTGGAGCAGCCAGGTTCTGTCTCTTCTCCTAAACATCATCTTCCTTCCACTCATATTAACACTGAAATAGGCACTGGCCCCTGTTTGCATCCTTGCTTGAAATCCACAACGAAGCATAACCTAAAACTAACCAAATCTCAGTATTAGGCGGCAAATTTTGGATAATCTTATGACTTAGTAGTGTGTCACTCACAAAACCACTGAGGTACAATAAATCATCAAAATAAAGAAAGCATGCCTAAAAGGCTAACAGCTTGGAGTATAAACCTTTTCCTCCAGTGAGTATTTGATAGAAATAATGAATCATAAACTGCTTTATAAATGGTGCTAGAGATGGGTTGAGTACTCAGTCTGTCCTTCTTGAGAAGTCACATGTGAACAGTTCTTCATTTTCAATTGCAGACTTTTTATTCAGAATTACTGAATGGATTCTCATGTAAAGATATTTCAGTCTACTGAAGAATTACAAATGTGATTTCAATATTCAGCTCCTGTGTGATTTGTTACTTTCAGGATGTGGTGTTGGCTCTCTCTGTTTTGTGGTTGGATGAATGCAGCTCTAGGAAAGCCTTGAGAAATATTATCAGAGCTATAAACATTTTAAAAAAGCTGATAGAGGAAGGCTGGCTGAGTAAGGGATCTTTACATCCTCTATTCTGGGTTTCCTGAGCTGAACTTTGCTAGAGGCATTGTTACAAGGAGAAAATATCCTGCATAATATTTGATGTGGTGAAATTTAAAGCATATGTATGAGTGTGCATTTCTGTGTCAGAAGTTAAGCCTCAGGCATTGAGGACACTTCTTCAAGCCCTTCTGTTAAATCCATTAAGCATCAGCCTCTGCAGTGCTCTGCTAATCATCACCAAGTTCTGTAAGCTAAAGGTGATAAAATGTGAAGGAAGAGAGAGTTTGCCAAGCAAATAAATTTAACTCTGTGGACATAACTCACATTATCGTGTCACAGATATTGGTATTGTTCTGGAGTTGTGCTGTCTATGCTCAGACACTTAGGGTATGAATGTTACTTTGTTTTGTCTTGGGACAGAATATAGGGAGTAGGGAAATGATATTTAATAGGATAAGATATGGTTGCTGATGTTGCCAAAAGCAGAGAGAAAGAGATGTGCTAGGATGTACTTGATGAAATTTATAATTTATTGCAAGAAACTAAATCTGCCTTTGTATACTATTAATCTTTCCTTGAATTTATCTCACTAGAAACTTTATGAAACGATTTTTTTACTGATTTGCTTAATGCAGATTTCTAATGAGCTTTCAAATTTTTTCTTTCCTAAACTGGTGCAGTACTTAAAGGGTGAGCAGGGCTCAGGCTTGGTGCAAATGTTTGTATATGAACACATGGACTCTTTTAATTAAACAAAGACCATGCCATGTTGGGTTGTTTTTTTTTAATTTTCAAGGATGGGATATTTTTTCACCTACTTAACTCATTTTTGAGTATTTGTCATTGTCCAACCTGTAGAACTCTGAAATTTTGTTGAAACTGAGTATTTTGGACATATGATCTTTCCTTAAAGGTTTGCAGGGTTGCTACTGTACACACAGTCAGATTGTGCAGAATTCTTCTAAAACTATTTATATTGGAAATCAGATATAGATTTATATTTGAAGAAAATTACAAGAAAATAATACATGTTTCTTCAATTCTTCATGCATTTTTCCTAGCAAATGTACTGAACTTCTCTAAACTCATTGTGAAAGAAATGTATTAATTACTGAAATTTAGCAGACTCTAAAATGTGATTTAGGTTGTGGATTGCATTACAATACAAATGTTACCAGGTGGATTGGCATTTCAACAATTTCTAGGAATTTATTAGAAAATGTCTCAAAATTCCTTGGAAAGCTTTAAGTCAGAGAAGGTTTCAAGTTCCAGATGCATTAAAATTTTGAGAATTTTGAGAAAAATGTGCAGGCAAATATTTCTGTTGGTTTGAATACGAGTGTTGATTGACTACACTCAGCAGCAGCTTTTAGAAGTGTGTTTCATTTGCATGTGCAATGTCAAAAGCAGTCGTGCTTTGGCAGGAAAATGAAATCCAGGTAACTCCATAAACCCATCCCCTTCAAAATGACAAAGTTACTTGCAGATGCTTCATGAAGCAATGCACTGTTTATTACCTTCTGCTTTTATGGACCTTTTTATGTTCTTCCTGTTCTTCTGCTGAGAAAATTATGTTATTCCAAGACTTGTCATCTTACTGAAGACTATCCAGCCTATATTATATGACTTGAAATAGAACTGGAAACTAAGTGTTGCCCAAGATGTAGAGACCATTTTCCGAGAAATTTATCAGTGACAGAGCACATTATTTTCAAAGATAAACCTCCGGAAACCTTCACTAGAGAAGACCTGTATGGTTCCACTTCAGAAATGTAGCCACCAAGCAAATGAGCAAATAAGATTGTTAAGAAGGCCTAGACATAAAGCTGCTGGTGAAGTATGATTTATTGCAGTATTTTGTTTCTCAGATTTAAATGATGTTTTTAATTTTATGTGGTTTAAGTAATACCACTCACATATTTTTGTTTGAATAAATCAAGATAAAGCCTAGCGAGATTTTTATTGCTTCTAAAGATGTTTTATGAGTGAGGTTATTCTTGTGATCACCTTTCTGTTACTTGTGACTATCACTGCAGTATGGGAATGCTTCACAAATATTTATCTTTGCATTCCCTTACCAGATCTGTCTGGGCCCTGACAAGGACAGCATTAACCCTGCCTGTTTCAGCAAATGAATGCTGGCACTGGAACTCATCCTACCTGGGCACTGAAAATCACACAAACTGAATTTTAACGGCCTGGCCTGCACTATCTAACACCTCTGGCGTCCAGTGCTGCCTGTTCAAACACAGATTTCTGAATTCTCAGCATAGCCAAGAGGCAGGGACACCCTGCACAAAGACATTAAGATAAATATTTAAGTCTTTAGCAGCCTGGAATGACTCAGTGAGTAGTTGTATTTTTGAAGCATCTGAATTGACCAAAGCTGTCAGAATCCTCAGCATTATTTAGTGCGTTGCAAAACATTTTACCTTATGTTACTTCTTCTGCCCCTATTTAATATATTTTTATGTTGTTTTTTATTTTTGTGCACTTGGTAGATGTATGTTTCATCTTGGGCATCTGGGAAAAAATCCTTGATTGCTACTACCTGTAATAACTCCACTGGCAACATCTTGCACTTTATTCCATCTTTTATCTTGTATTTCCTTACTGACAGGTGAATGCACAAAATAGGGGAGATGTTTTGACACTTTTGGCACCAACATTTCTGCTGGAGGAGGAAACACAGAGTATCCCAGAACTGTCCATGAAGTGTTATTTAAATACTGGAGGCTTTGACTGCCTTTGAACTTATAAATAGTTATGGAAAGCATTTTATTATCATCCTTTATTATCTGGAAACAGTGAAGAAACAATTTCCTATAGAAGTACTGTCTTTCTTGCAAGTGCAAAATGAAATTCTTTTATGCTGTGACTGAGCATATCCCAAATAATTTTAAGCTACTGATTGATTTTCTCTTGCTTCCTGTAGGTTCTTTGGTTTAATAAAGAGTTTGAGCAGCGGAATGCAGAGCGACTGATTCTATCCTGTGATTAATCTCATATACGACAGTTGAGGGATACTTCTGGCTTTTTTCCCCCCATATTTTTTCCACAAAAACCTCTCATTTATTCATAGCTGTCTCATAAATGACTACACAGTTGACTAGATGCTGTTTCTAATATTCCTTCTTCCACAGTGTGGCCAATAAATCCACTGATAATTACAGTGGAGCTTCCTTTATGAATGTTTCTAAGATGATTCAATCGACAGCTGTTCCTCCACCTAGTGACACCTATTGACAGTAACCCCTTTGAGGTGCACATCTTCAGTGCCATTCACAGGGATCTGAAGAGACAGGGCAGTGCATTCCCTGTGCTGCAGGTAGAGGCTGGGGAACAGAGGCATTGATTTTCTAAAGATCAAGTAAGTGCACAGCAGAGCAGGGGTTTGAATATTTTTCTCCAGCTCATGAGCTCGCTCTCTAATCATTGAGTTGTTTTTGCTCTCCTGGGTGGGAAGTGTGGGCATTGTTTGTAAATAATTTCCACTTGTAGATGTGTGTGTGTTTCTAGTGGAGGTAGGAACCTTTGCAGAGGGAATTTAGGCCTAACAACTGTGACATTGCTTTTGTTAACTGCATTTCTCAGTCTCTCTAGGTATCATCCATGGATTTTCCTTCATTGCAAATTTTCCCTCTCTCTGGGTCAAAGGTGGGAAACCACTGGTGTGGACTAAGAAGTAAAGGTGGTATTCTTGTCCCTGTTTTGTATTTTTCTGCTGCTGCCTGGATGGCTCTGTAATCTCTTGGACATTCTGGATCAATGCCCCTGGCTCATGTGTTCCTTTGCAATAAACAGTTACTTAAACCCTTGCCTTTACTGCCCTTATGGTAAAATTTAATTCCTTTAGACAGTTTTTTATCTAAATATGACTACTACTGCACAGCAAGAAATGAGATGAGGTCTTCTCCAGTAAATTGTCTATCTTTGAGAGTAACTATCTGCCATCTGATCAGAAACCACACTGCTTCCTGTGACTTCACACTTACTCATCTTTGCAGAATCAACCCACTGAAAACTGACAGTAGAATTTTGGGTAGTTTCAATTAGTGATAGAAAAAACTATCTTAGGATCTACTAAGATTGCATAATCTGGAGGTGCACAACAGTCGTCTGTCTTGCACACAAGAATTTCCACCAGTCCACCTCTTTAAAGTCTGTCCTTCACCTGCTTGCCCTTTGTACTCTCAGAGCTCTTGTTTGGGCTGGGCTTCCTGTCTGAACTCAGCACCAAGCAAGTGAAAAACCAAGCAATTGTCTCCTGCTTTTCTGCTCACCTTCCTCTGATTGCTCCTTCTCTCACTCTCCTACTCCAGGCTGTCACAGATTTGTGAACCAGGCATGAGCTGGAGAAAATCAGCAGCCAGGAGATGTCCAAAGATAAAGTACAAACATAATTTCAATCAAACCCAACTTGTCTCTTACTTGTAACAAGAATGGATATATAACCTGCAAAACCTTCATACATCTTCAGTCATTTTACCACAACTTAATTCTGAGAGGAATGATGCTTAAATCAATGTGATTAGGTTCAGCTCCTGGCTCCACTACAATCTTTTTGTGAAACTTTGCCCAGATTTTTATTGTTTCCATTTGTCACCACTAAACAGACAGTGGTAGCAATTTGCCCATCTACAAAGTAAGAATAAAAATTTCAAAAGTGACAGACTTTTTGGCAGCAGAGGTTTCCTTTAAAAAACAATTCCTGTAAGATATTTCCCAAAATTTTGATTCCCAAAAGATGCAGATAAAGGTTTTTTTGATATTTTTGTAGTTCTTTACAAAGATCAGCTTGCTGATCCTGAAGAAAGTTGGGAAGATAGGTGATTCTGTGAATACTGCAAAGCCCCATCTTTAGGCACTTAATGAAGTGGGACTAAGGCTCAGACAGAAATAAATTGCTTGAGCTGTAGGAAAACACTCCATGTCTGCTTGTCTACCCCAGGGATCAATACTGGATGAACACTGCTAAACACCTCCATTAATGACCTGGCTGATGGGCCATGGTGAGCCCAGCAGGGCTGCAGACACTGAATTGGGAGTCATCAAATGGTTGTGCTCCTATCTCAAGAGGCTGGAAAAATGAGCTCCTGAGCTCAACAAAGAAAAGTCCTGGACCTGGTGAGGAATAACCCCCTGCACCAGTACAGACCACGGGGTGTCCAGCTAGAAAGGAGCTTGGCAAAAAAGGGCCTGGGGGATCCTGGTGGGCACCAAATTGAGTCCAGCAAAGGGCAGTGAATACTATGAAGAGAACTGGAGAATCCTAAATATGAGGGATAGTTGGAGAGAACACCAGAACAGGTTGCCTAGAGAGGCTGTGGACTCCCCATCCTTGGAGATACTCAAAATCCCAATGGACACCATCCTTGGCAACTTGCTTTAGTTAACTCTTCTCCTAGCAGAGATCTACATAATCTCTAGAGGTTCCTCCAACATCAACACTTATGTGATTCTGTGAAACCAGTGAAGAATGACTGAGGTCACTGGAGCTGTTTTCTATTTAGTGTAGTCTGGGAGACTCAATCCTGCTGTGGTGGGTTCACTCACTCATGACATTTTCATGTGTCTAAGCCCATAGTGTCCTTAATTATACAGTCACTTTTGAAAAATTAATCTAAAGGCTGTGAGTGTGGAAATGCTTTTTTCATTTGTGGGGAATATGGCTCTGAACCCTCCCTGAGCCATTCATTGACACTTCCTCACGAGCTCTCAGATCTTACTGTGATGAGCAGGTCCAAATCTTCATGTACTCTCACATTTATTTTGAAAATATGTATGTTAGCTTTGAAAAGTTTCAACTTCTATTTTTTAATGTGCAGTGTTAGCATATTTGTGTGTGAACAGTGGTAGACATGCAGAGCTCAATGTGTAAATGTGACCTCTGGGGCGTTCTGCTTTGGCAGGATGCTTCTCCCTGCTGGAGTACTTAATCCAGCTATGTTTGCAAAGAGAATTGAGAGGCTCGGCTGGAAGGTGAAACAAAGGTGCAAAGTATTACAGTTACAGGGTATTTACAGTCAAGCTAAAGGGCTCTGAGCAGGAGAACCCAAGGGATCTTTTTTTATGACAAAAGTAACATTTCATTCCAGGGTTTTTGCTAAGCTTAAACATCTCATATCTGAGCACTTTGCAGGCCTTGCTGGTATAATTGCATCTGCAGGTGATGAAAAGAAACAACTTTCCCTGCTGAGAATATCACAAACAGATGCTGAATTCACAGTAGATTACAATGCACTGAGCCTTTGCAGTTTTTACCAGAGGTCACAAAATTATTGAGACTACATACTATCATGTTGGAGAAAGCATAGCAAGAATACATATTTTCCACAGTTGTGGAGTTTATTCTCCTAAGCCAGCTGAAGTCTACATACTAAAATATACCCACTCTGCTAAGAAAATAATTAATATATATATAACACACCAAACTTTCTAATTTACATTAATTTTCAGCTAAATGATTGCTAATGTGAATTCTCCTAATGCATATAGTACAAAGTTTGATCATACAGGATTGTCCATGAGGATTGAGCTTGGAGGAGTCAAAACTGAGAGGAAAGTTAGTCCACAAAAGAGAAAACTTCATACTTCCAATCCTAATTAAAGATGTCTGTTGATGTCAGATTCAAATGCTGCTTTTCCAATTCACATTAAGGCTTGCTATTGATTTCAGCACAATGCAAGAGAAGAACAGCAAGGGCAGTATTAAAGGAGATGTCAGCTGCACACATGCATGTGTCTGGTTAGGATTGAACAGTGTAGGGGCTGGAAACTTTGGATCTTGGTGCCAGGTGCAGGGGCAGAAAAGCACAGATTGAAGCTGAAAGTCAGTGGGTGATTATGGGGAGACACTAATAGCTGAAAAATGTTTAAAGAGAAATATCCAAAAGCCACCCTAATTTATCTGTGCTCAGCCAGTACTAATATAAACTGTTCTGCATATTAAATACAAATCTCAACATTCATGCTTCCTGTATTACAATGAATCTGATACAACTTTTCACAGCATGGTAATTTGCATTTATTGGCATTCCTGTCCCCTTCAACAAGGGGTGCCTTGCTTTATGCACCTATCACAAGAAAGAGGTGAGGACTTAAAAGACTGTTCTAGATTAAAACCCAGCATAAATTAACTTGTTCAAAGACACCACCAGTCACCTGCTCACTGCAGGTTTCATTAAGAGGCACATCCCTCTTTGGAATGCAGATTTGGTTACAGCTAATTAGTTTATGTAGCTAATCTTTTACACAGTCTTTCAGGTTATGAAGATAAACTAAACAGGATAAATAGGAAAAAACATCTACAGCTCTCTGATAATGATCAGTCCCGAGACATTTCCCCAGCTCAATGTTTATTGAGACATCTTTCAAAGCCCAGGACTGTTGGGACAGCTGAGAGAAGCTGCAGAAAAGCCTTGAGCTGCAGTGATTCACATCTGACTACTTTGGACTTCAGTACAGAAGGGCTGCTCACTGTAAGATGCTTTTCAGTGTTGGAATTGGGGGCTAGGAGAGATCAGTGGGAAAGAATGATGCAGTTCTAGAGAGGGAAGAACCTGATTAATCTGTCCTGTTGTGTCATGGCAAGAATGAATGCTGTATTCACCTCTGTGAAGGCATTTTTCAGATGACTGAGATGTGGATGTGGAAAAGCCCATTTACAGTGAAAAAGATCAGAAGAGATCTTTTCAGCTTGCTGTTACTTAGATTTATGTGGCACCAGTCAGGTTTCAATGAACATTCTCATTACCAAAATATTTTGTTGCTTTAGTAACTCTCTCTTCAGTCACTAAGTTTAAAGGTACATCCACTCTTGGCTTTAAAAGAAAATAAGTTCTCTTTTTTCAGTGTGTTTTATTTGCAGCTCCAAGTGAAGCAAAATCAAGTCAGCTTAAACATGGCTCTTTTTTTAAAAAAACAAAAGAGCAAACAAACAAATAATTCTTTTTTGCATGTGCTCAAGCATTCTAGGAGTTTGTTTGTGGTTCCTTTTGCATGCACAAGTGTTTTCAATCTGAGGAGTTTTATACTTTCAAATTCCTGAACTAGTCCTACTTGCAGGTCTATATCTTCTGAAAATTTGCTCTCTGAAAAGAATCTGAAAAGATTTAGATTCAGTGTTGCCCTGATGTGGCACTGCAAGTCAAGAATTTCTGAATTCTTTAGGAATACAAACTAACTCATTAAAAATGGGATAGTAAAAATAAAACTGTCAGTTATTCTACTTGCTTTGTAACTTGTTAAATCTACATTTTAAAGTTCCTCTCCACAACCAAGAAAAGCTAAACACATTTTTCCAGAATCAAAAGAGGTGCGACTCTAGAGGCTGGCTGTTTTAAAAAGAACAGAATGAGACCAAAAAACAAATTGGTGAAAATGGAAAAGGATGCAATAACAATAAAAATGAGATTTATGGAAGAAAGCTCCTTTGTGTGGTACACAGTTGTGGATGGAAGTCAGCTGGCACTCATTGTATGTGGATATTTTGTTTATTAAGCCAGGAGCACGTGTACAGGAAGGGAACAACTGATGCAGATGAGGAAGTGACAGTTGTGTGTAAAAATGGGCATTCAATTTGTGTTTTGTTGAATGCTGTCAGTAGATGGCTTGGTGAATGGCAGAGCATCTGTCTTTTTTAACATAATTAAATTCTCACTGATTTGCATCTCAGATTTGTTCTCTTGATAATAAGCTGCTCTGCGGATGTGACATCACCCATTGAAACTGTTCAGAACATCACACAATTATTAATATATTATCACTAAATTGATAGTGAATGGTTTTGCAAGTCATAAAATGAAGGACCAGATTATTTCACAATAAAAAGGATGTAAAATAGCTAATTACTTGGACTGAAATGCCTAAATGATTTTGTTCTGCACTTTGTGTGTTAAACACTGACAAATGAGGGCAATTAATACAAGTACTAAAGTTCAGAGTGCTAAGAGAATTTGTTCCTTCTCCTTGGTACAGCTGTATTTCACAGTCAGTCTCAGGTATCAGAGCCCACCTGTCACCATTGCAGCCAAGATTTCAATAATTTATAGGTTATAATGATTTTATTGTGTCTGTACTGGCCCACGTGGGTTGGATGTGTGTGACATCCATAAGCTTTTTGTGCTGCAAAAAGTGAGATCCTCCCTGTCACATGGGTGTACAGCAAGGTGATCCATATCCCTTAAACTTCTCACAGTCCCCAAAACAGATTGGTTATTTTTCAAATTTATTAAATATTAATTATATATGGATGTATAGATGTCCTCTTCTATGCACTGCCTTTCTTTTCTTGTGATGATTTCCTCTATGTGGGCAGAGTTTAGATAGAAAATTTCTACTCCAGTCATGTAAGTTCTAAATTTAATTTGTCTAAACAAATGCTGTCTTGCCCAAAGAGCTTCTAAATGAGGTAAAGGCTCTTTATTTGTTTCAGAGGGTTTGGTTTCTTTGTGGAGAAAGGAGGTTCTACACTAAAAAATTAATCATTTTGCAGTTTCTCAATTACCTAAGTTTTACTTCTGGACATTCCCATCTTGATAGATCTTATTCTACGTCTACAAAATTCACAAAACAAATGTTCTTTTGTCTCTTTTGCCTGCTTTGTTTAATCTGGGAGGCCTTTGTGGAGCATGTCATGTTCACACAACATCCTTCTCTTTCACTCAGGAGTGCCATGGTTGGAATAATCATCCTGTGCCCCATTCTTTCTGTTTTCCAAAATTATTTAATTGCCCTCACTCCATCAGAGTGCCCACACACCAAACTGTAGGATACCCTGATGTAGTGGAAAGCCATTCTTACTACTTTTTCATTGAAGCAACTCCAATTTGTATGGAATAAATGTTTTTCAGTGATTGTAGAAAGCCCTGTTTATCAATATAGAGAAAACCTAGTGGGAGGAAAACTAAGACGAGAATACCCCGAATTTCAGACCCTCACTTTACTGAACGCTTCATTTTTCATTTTCAAATAATCAGCAAAAGAAAGGCTAAAACTCAGGTGTTTTTCTTTCCAGCACAACTACTTTGGCTGCTGGGTTATATCCAAGTTTGCTTTTATCCTTCTTCTGACTGGTGCTATGAATATTTAATCAACTCCATGCGCAGTGGAGCAGATTCGGCAGGAAGGGATGAAAATTCCATTAATACAGCAGATTGTCCTACATCTGCTGGCTTGGGGACACCTTGAAGGTGGCAGATGTTGTTGTGGATTCTGCAGACACTCTCTGGAACGGGGTACATCTCTTGTGGAGCCTGAAGTGCTGGAGAGGGCACTGCTGCTCCTCTGCTTGCTGGAGTTTGGGAGGGGAACTGAGGCCACCCCAGTTCAACAGCAACGTGTTGGGGATTGGAATTCCCGGGAAGGGGCTCTGAAGAAACGTTTCCTCTACCTCAATAATAAGGCAAACCTGCCTTTTCTGAGCAGTGGATTTCCTGAGCCAGCTCCAGCTCCAGCTCCAGCTATGAATGACTGTGAATGGGGATTTCAGGCACACATTCACCTCAGGTGTCTGAGGCACAGCTTGAGCTGAGGATTTCAGGACACAATGCAACACTTCTGTGTTAGGTGATGCCCTGTTCAGCACCACTGTGCCTCTGTGCTTCTCCTGCCCTGACCAGCTGCTTCATGGAAAGATTAGAATCCTAATGAGCAAGTGTTTTCCAAAGATTTCATCTCTTCCCTCCTTTTTTTCTTTTTTTTTTTTCATCTTAAAGCACTGTTTTATCCAACACAATTTTCAGAATATTCACAATAACAAAATAAAATGGTTGCTCAAATGATCGAAATCGCTGCCAATAGTACATGGAGCAAACAAGCTCTGTTTTTAATGGTGCAATTTGAAAAGTACACGTCAAAACACAAATGAAACAGCTTACTGAAGATCACACCAGTTAGGGTAGCAGAGCACAGCACTGTTGGATGAAAGGCTGAAAATAAGGAGCTCTGACTTCTGTCTTCCTTGTTAAGCAGCACTTCCCATGACCTTCTGCAGTACTTGAGCTGCACAGCCACAGCAACACTTGCAGGTACAGTAAAGAACTATTTTGGTCCTGTTTTACAGATGAGATAATTCAAAGCCAAGAGGAGTAAAAGTACAAAAGCAGAGGAGATACAGAAATATCCTTTGTTTCTTTTAGCTCAGAGGCAAACTCTAAACCCACACCATTAATCCCACTATGTGTATGAGAACGGGGGCAGAGGAGAGCTGGGATGTGTGGCCATATCCTTTCTGATATTGTTTCATAGTAAACCCAGATAAGACCAGACCCGTCTGAGCTGAGCAAAACTCTCTGCTCCCACCCAGACACGATGTTGTTCTTTTTCCTCAGAAGCCTCTAGAGGCACTTGGAATGCACTGCCTTCTCCCTCAGTATTGCAGGCAGTGTCTCATTACGAGGTGATAAATAACTCGCCTGCGGTTTCTGCAGCTCGCTAATACCAGAGACAGAAATAAAACCAGCCAGAATTTTTCTCCCTATTCATTTTCAACCTAATGAATAGTGAATGGAGATATTTTCTATTAATGAACTTTGATGGAAGCTGAAGCCTGGACAGGATGGAAAGGAAATAGAGAAGAGTGTCACCCTCTGTACACAGTGACACTCCCCACATTCCTCCTGTGCAGTCCTACAATTGTCAGCTTTGATGCTCCTTTGGATCCCTTCTTTCACCTGCATCATTTTCTTTTTCTGCAGCCTGGTGTGCTTAGACTGATCTTTCTGAGATAGGCTGCAAAGCTTCTTGCCTTTCTCTGTCTAAATGCCACTTCCATGGTCCTGCTTTCAGGAAGAAGTTTTCTAGCAACAGGGTCAGAAATAATTGGAAGACAACGAAGTCTTGTGCTCGATGAAGATGAATAAAAACATTGTGCTGGTGCAATAATCAGAGCTGCACTTAATTTGCTTGCTGTAGTTTGTCTAATAAATACCTGGTTCTTCAGACTCTCACATCTAATTAAATGTAAATTAATTAGGATAATTTTGACTGACACTGCTGCATTGTTTTTCTGCTGACTTATAAAAAATTGTTTATTTTTGCTTAGTTGTTCAGTTGTGTTTTGCTGTGGAAAAATCTAATTGTCAGCTATTAGTTGCTCTGCCAGGAATCACCATGGAGGCTGGTCTCCACTTATTAATGGGATTGCTATCTGTTATTTTCTCTACTCTCATCAGTTTTCTCTCCTCTCATCAATTTATAAGTCTTTCCTTACACCCCTTAGCTTTCAGGCAATCTGCCTTTATTCCTTTCCTGACCTTTCCCTACTGGCCTCAGCAGTTTCTCTCTGGTCTTGCTTGGCTCCTTCTCCTTCTCTTTATTTTAAGTGCAGGTTCCCTGTCACTATTTGATCTGCCAGGAGTGATGGCCTTTTATTCACTGCACTTTGTTTCTCAGCCTGGCACAGTCACACCAGCAATCCAGACCTGGGTATCTCCCACAGGCTGCTCCTTTTCTAACAGGACCTGCAAGAGGAGCAAGACCATGCAAGGCAATGGTATTTCACTGGTTATTTCACTTGTTTAGTAAGCCTGGACCATTACTGGTAACAGAATCTTTGCTGTTGTATGGAAACTTTAGAGTAACTATTGCTTTTGTAAGCAACAATCACAGCCAGGTCTTTGGGGAGAGGAGCATGGGAGGGGTTAGAAGAAATCTTATGCTTTTCCCCCCATAATCTTCACCAAGGCATTTCATCTGGCTTTACATGGAAGTTTGAAATTTCAAAATAATAAAGATACCTTCAAAATGCCCTTCTTCTTACTCATCTCCACAGTTATATCATAATAGCATTGTTATCAATGTAAGGAGATTAAACTGAAATTGCCTGTATTGAGTTAGATTTTGCTGAAGAAAGCAGCTTGTACCCAAAAGCATGCTGGCTTTTTACAAGCTGTATCAGCTAATCTAATAAAAGATACCATTTTCACAAAACTCTCTTTGCTTATGCCCATTCCTCATATCCTCCTAAATCAATAAATAAAGTTAAGGGTATCTAAAAATAAACCAGACTTGTTTTGGGGCAGGTTCCCAAGCACACCCTGCAAAATACCTTAAGAATCTGGCTATACATTTGCTCAGCAGTGTTTCAAATGGGAGACAATTGTTAGGAAGAAAACTATAGCAGAAAACGAGGACCTGATTTTTTTTTTCAGAATGTAACTTTTCTCACTTTGCATAAAAGACTTATTTATGTACAGACAGTGAATCCTGGAGCCACACAAAGTGGCGTGGTAAATTGTTTACTGATTCCTTTCCTAAGAGTGTTAGAGCAGTACAATTTCACACACCACCTGATACTGCAGATGTATTTCATTCTTGTATGCTTGATTTGTACTGAACGTTTCAGTATTGCTGTAAATAAATGAAATACATGGCAGGTAAAGAGATTACAAGCACATTTCTTCAGTGTAAGCTGGAGTCTTTCAAGCAAATATCTCTTAATGAGGTGTTGACTAATCCATACTCTTGTAGTTAGTAAGGCACTATTCCCTTGAATTTCATACAATGTAATGAAAATATTCATGCTTTTATCTAACCTTTCACTCCTCATCTGAACATTTAGGATTCTGAGATGTGGTTACAACCTTACAAATGCTTATTCTGTAATTATTTGCATGGAAATTAATCAAGAATTCACAATATTTTACTCCTCTTTTCCCTCCTCCTTCTTCAGCTTCGTAAGTGGGACCTTCTAAATGAATGTCAGAAATTGTATAAGTCATTGAAATGGCTCATCCCCAATTGTTGATTTAGTGCCCATTATTTGAAATCAAAGTACTGAGGTTACCACACTAAACATGAACCCAGCGTGGTACTGGGGATGCTCTTAATCACTAGCAACTGCAAAGTGCTTCAGAGACCTGAAATTTCTTTGGATCACAAACTGACTGCCTTGTGGAGTGAGAGAGATGCCCATCAAATGATGCTGACAGATATTTGGCAAAATATATCTTAGAAGATATTCTTTTTTTCAACTTCCCGAGCATGTGTTGTCCTGTTCCAGAGATGTTGATTGAGTATACAGTTGGAGTATTGTCCTTACATGCAGTGTTTGAGGTTCTGAAAGTCTTACTTTTTCTTCACTAGTTGGTACTTAGAACTCACAATTTGAGTTATGGTTTGAGTGCAATGAGTCAGGATTTAAACGAACGAATGAGGACTTTTTCATTTTGCATTGACCACAGAAGCCACTTGGTTACTATGAAATAAAAGAGAAATCTACCTTTATCCTCAAAAAAGATACTGAAACATTTTTTCCCTTAACAATATTTCAGCCAAAAGACAAAAAAACCTTTTACAAAAAAAATCTGCTTCTTGAAGTTGCTTGTGCTTTTTTTCCTTGGCGCATGTTCTGAGATAATCAAACCCCTCTGAGAAAGCAGGTTATCAACTTCCCACATGAAGAGCAATCTTATGTCTTTCATCCTTCTCACCTATGTGAAAAGTAGATAACCTGGAGGGAAAACAACATGCCTTTAACTTGTTGTCAGAACCAATCATTTACATTAGTGCTTGAAGATTGGGCTACATTTTCAGTTTTCTCCTGCAGGATTCAGACTTCTGTGAAGTAGAATGAGCTCAGTTGGGGAAAACATAAGTTTAGATTGTGTCAACTGAACCTTTTCTTCTTTTAAATCTACCTCAGTGTACAATAGGAGGAGAAACTTTTCTCTAAAATAGGAGAAAAAGAGTATTTACATTGATATTGTAATTAAAATTATAGCTCTCTCCCAATTTCTCTGCGAGAAATTATCTGGAACCCTCTGGAAAGAGTTCCCCTACAAATAAAGTATTAAACTGATGCAAATCAAGCTTACACTGCATTATATGAAGTGAACATTTGATAACTCCTCTGTGAGAGCTTTCAGTGCTATTGCTTTCAGATTGTGCTTAACTTTAATATAAATGATGGTAAAGTGCTGTCGTGGGTTTTACCCAGTGTCTTCAGAATCTAGGACATTACAACAAAAGAAATGTGTATAATCTGTTTGCTATGTTAATAATAAGCTACATGAATCAATGGAATTGTTGAGAATCTTGACTGATTTGGGTCTGACCTATACCAAGCAGCTGGACTGAGGGCACTGCACTTTACCTGCTTTGTGTGATTTCTGCCAGGCCAGGAAGCAAAAAGCTCTAATTGCCTTTTCTTCCCTGGCACATGACCTGGAAACCTGTTGTGCTGTAAAATACAATACAGGCACAGTTTGTGGAGGGGAAAGCCCAAATTACCAGTGCCTATTCTCAAGTTTCCTCCCTGCTCCCTGCTCTGTGGATCCAACAGAGCACAAGCAAGAAAGGAAAAGATGGATCCTGGATAGCCAGGAGCAGCCCTTGTGCTGTAGAGCATCAGTTCTCACTTCTCCCATTAGCAGCAGTGATCAGTGGTCAGATATCAGCATTCTCATTAATTCACCCCCTGTCCTGCCCGTTCCTCTGTGATTTGCACTCGTGAAGCAGCTCACCAGCCCTTGCTGCACATTCAAATTATGATGTTCCCATTTAACCAGCAAGGCTTTTGGGGTTCTTTGCATAAACATTGTTAGGTGCTTGTATGCACTTACAAGGCAATAATCTGACTGCAGTTATTATCCAATTAAACTGACAGAACATGACAGGAATAATAATAACATCAGTGTAATTACTCCCAGGGAGAAGGTGTTAGTTAAACACTGTCTATATCCCAAATACTTTTAGAACTTCAAGAGTTAAGGGGATTTTAATTTTATGCTTATTTTAGGAATTACTTGGTACAGTAAGGTGTAAGTCAGATACCACTGTTAGAGTTTGCAAGCACAGATGAAGTCCTGTAATCAAGATTATGCAAAATAAGTCCTGATCAAAGTGAATTTTCTTACTTTTATCTTTGCTTTTCCAAAAGTGAGTTTTGATCAAAAACAAATGATCAAATAACACAGATCCTGATCCACTCCTATGACATGAGCTGATACTAATTATGGCATTTGTGACATTTATGTAAGAGTGGAGCTCACAGTTGTGTAAGGGCCAGGCTGATTGACAGTGTGGTATCTGAGATATTTTTTTATTGCTGTGTCGAGCAGGACAATTTGAAAGGCAGTGGGGTTTGTACTGGGCTTCCAATTTAGAAACTGCTGGACAGGAAATTAGTTGAGAAATGACAGTTAGGTGACTGTGTTTGTTAAGGGAAATGGGGAGAATGTAAGGGGAAAGGATTTCCCTCTGATTTCTCTGGTCCTCTGTAACACAGCACATCTGGTCCACAGGCTCTCAATCAGTGGAAAAATCCTGAGCTTAACTGGGAGCTCCCACCTGCTTCTCATGTTCTGTCTGTGCCCTTGGTGCTGCTGCACAGACCTGCTCCCATAATGAACCATCCAAATTCCTTCTCATGTGCAAGGATTACTCTGGTTTTAGGACCACACAACTGCTTTTGGCCTTGTGCTGGACTCTCTCTCCTCAAGACCTCGAGCCCGTCACTGACTCTAAATCCCAAGATCTGGAGCATTAAATGCCAGTCTAGGCAGTAACAGGAGTGGTGAGTGCTTTCCAAAATATCACTCACAGAGCCCTCAAAAGCAGCCATCTACTGAAGATGGACTCACAACTGAAGTAGATACAAGTGTTCCTTTATGTATTTAGGACTTTTCTCATCCTCTTAGAGGAGTTGCCTGTGCACAGACTGTGTCTGATACATGGTCCAGTACAATATCGTGAAGAATTTGCATAAATATTAAATAAGCAGCTCAGTGATATGTAGTAAATGACTATTTGAGGGAACAAAGCCTCAATGTGATGGATTTTCTGGCTTGCAGTGACAGATCTGATGTCATGCTCTATGCTGGAGTAGTTACATTACTTCATGCTGCTGGCACTGAGAGATCCCAAGCACTTCCATCAGCAGGGAAGGCAGGAATAGCTTTGAGAGCAGTGATGCTCCCTACAGCGTTAGATTGGACCCCTTGGACAGCTGTTTCTGGTGTTTTTCTGGTTTTAGAAAAACAATTGGGCAGGTCTTAGGATTATCTAATTATTAATAGTGAGATTCAGACTTTCAAGGAGGTGATCTTAAAAATGTCTTGATGTTGGTAACGGGAGTTGGGCACAGAAGCAGAAGCTGATGCTGACTTGGAGCAGTGTCTTTAGCTGACTGGTATAACTTCAGCAGGTATTTTGAGACATACAATCACTATACACATGGACTGTTACAGACACACTTTTTGTAAACATTCATGCCTTTTAATCTCCAGTGTTCACATAGTATCAGTGTTTTCCAGATGACTATTACACAGGGAATAAACCCTCCCTGTGCCCTAGTCTGAGGAAAAGGTATGTCAAATAAATTCTTAGTGACAAATCTGCAACGAGCACTAGACTGCCTCTGATTTTTTTCCAGACAGCATCACTTATTTTTTTGACAAAAGAAACTGCTGAAAATGGCTAAGGCAGCAAAGCATGCATATCACCCAGAGACATCAGCACAGTCTACCTGCCCTCTTCTGAGTGCTTGTTTTCACATAATTCTGCATATTTTTGCATAATAAGCATGCTATAATTTCTATGAGTACATTTTCAGTTTGGAGATTTTAAAGCAAAATACCTTCTCTCTCTCAGCTACGAAAAGCTTCTTCCAAAGTTAATGCTGGGTTATACAATTAGGAATAACTAACTAGACAGAGCAGGTAACAGTGCTAAAAACACACCAAACCACGTGCATTTGAAGGGAATGCTGCATCCTATTTAGCTGGGAATGCACTGAGGAATGCAGCAGCTTGTCTGTCTCTTGTTTCTGTCAAGATTGCTTGGCTTTCTGAAAGATGTATTCTGAACACAGTCCCTTGGGCTCCACTGAGGAATTGGAGTCTCAATCTTTGGTTTGTGTTTCTGCACTGCCACTGGAAGTGGTCACTGTCCTCTGCCACCTTCTGAATCCTGCCTGGGAATTGTTTGGCAGACTGCAAGCTAACACAGGGTGAAAGCCTGTCAGGGACCATTATGGCAGCCTAACAGAGATTATTGCAGTCCAGCATCCAGGCCCTTTCCCTGACCTTTTACCAGCATAAATAAAACCTGTAGGGTAACAGCATTTAGCTTAATTTCTCAGACTTTGTGCTCGCGATTACTGCCTGGAGGTTGTTAGCCACGTATGAGTTATTATTTTAAAACGAGGCTGGATTTTGAAAAATGAAGCTTGAAAGCTCTTTGAGGCTACTTTAATATAACTGCTTCCTAAACCTGAGAGGTGGGAAAATGCTGCATGTTATGCTGCTTTCTTTGCTCACAGCTCAGGGTTGCTCTCCATGACTTGGTGTTTTTGAACCACTTTTACAGCAGACAGACAATGTGTTTCAGAAAGATTTATGGCACAATTGCAGTATACTGGAGCATCAGAATGAAGAGGCAGCAAGGTTAAGATTTGCAATAGGAAATGAAACCTGTACATTTAATTAAATTGCTGACCACAAATTGGTTTGTGTTCTAAAAGCATGAATTTGTCAGACAAAGTTTCTTCATGGGGGACTTTCGAAGTTTTCTGTAGCTCAGCCTCACTCACATATGGCATGGGCTTTCTGGAATTGCAAATGCCATGTTTCCTTCAGGCACTGGCTCTTGGAAGAGGGAAGGAATTGACTGAATCAAAAAGGCATTATTGAGTGGGATTCTGCAGTCAGTGGATGGCTGTTTGTACAACTCAGCAATAGACACTTCACTGATGCAGTAAGGGGAACAGTCTGCATTTGCTCTCACAGGGAGAGATTCCTGCTGATTTCCAAGGCACCCAGGGAGCTAATTTAGGTACTGAAATTTAGGTATACAAGTTCTGATTGTTTTATTTCTCAGTTTACTGTGCAGAACTGAAAAGTGACTTCCTTCTGTACCTTTTACCATTTGCAAGATGGAGATAAAACTACTGACCCGATTTCCAATGACACTGTGGAAATAAGTGAGAATTGTTTAAGATACTCTACTGATAAAGCCCCACATGTGTAAGAAGGGCAGCAGGTACAGCACTTGTCTCTGCAGCCCTCAGTGCCTCTGGTGATGGCACAGCAGCCTCCAACCTCACCTGGGCTCCCCCTCTGCCACTCACTCCTTGCTCCTGTCAGCATCTTAAGGCAGAGCTCTCTGACCCCTGTCACACCTGCCCTTCTCTGCCTGCAAAACTGAGATGCTCTGTGGATTTAGTGAGTATTTGTTCATTTCTTTCTAAGACATTACAGTGATACCGGTAAAAATGGAAGAATAAAGGCATGGAAAACTCCTATTTATAACATACCCACAGACCAAAAAAACAGTGAGGGCTTTCTTCTCCTGATCCAAGGGCCTGAGTCCCAAAACAACTTGGAGGAGACCACAGGGTAGTGTATCCAGGCCATCTGTCTATAAATATATCAGCTATGGTGAAATTTTCCAATCATTTTCTTAGTAGGTACAATGCAGCTTGAGGTTCCCCATGTATTTTTCAAAAGACACTAAATCTTAGGCAACTTAATTTTCATTGCATTTATGTGTGGAAAATGAGAAGACCTTTACAGCTCACTGGTGAGTGACTGCAGGCCTGGGAGAAAGGGAGTTAAAGACATTCCCTCTGCAGCTTTCTCCAGCTAATGTCTCACCCCAACTTTCATTTTGTTTTTCTCTCTCAGTATCTCTTTGCTCCCTACTGCCAGCCAGAAAAATAGGCTGAAGCTCACTAAGATGAAGTAGCTGGGTCACACTGCAGAAAGTGCTGATGTGAGCTGTTTCTTAACAGGTTGAGCTGCTATTTTCCCACATAACCCTGTAGATGTGCTGAAACAATAGATTTTTTTTTTTAGTGTGGGAATGGGGAATGTACATGCATCTTGGACTAAAGCTATGGATGTACAGAATAATTTTTAATGATGCAGGATTTAGTATTTCCTGTCCTATGCCTTAAAAACTAAATAACCTGCTATATTGTTGTAGCTAATAATTCCCACTATTTTGAGATATTACTTCAGATTATATCAAAGGATCCAAGAGAAGAACTTGACAGGCATCAGTGGATTTAACCACATGATTGATCTCTATCAGATGGGTTGGTACTGTCCCTGAGGTGTTTTTATAAAGAGAGGAACTGAGGCACAGAGAACTTCAGAAAACAGGGGACTGTATTTACAGGCACTGAACCATGTGTCCAGTGAGATCCACCCTCCAAACACCTTGGGACCCCAATAAAAGATCTTTGGTGTATGCCAAGCTGACAACACACCAATAAATATTGGTATGAAATGTTAATTTACTGTTGATTTGCTAACTCTGTGGTCTGTATGGGGTAACTTCCAGCATGGCATTAAAAGTTCAGGACAGAGGGATTAATAAGAAAATATTAAAGTTCATACACAGAGAAGAAGAATTTTTAGAATTGTTTTGGAGATGATATTCTGGTATTTGCTGGTAGTTTTGCATTGATATGATAGATCTCCTTTAATTGCATTTTTTTTGGTTACGTATATAAAAGTACATATATAAATAAAAGCTTGCTGTTCCAAAATGCACTTAGAATTTTAGCCTTAGTGATTACCTCTAGTGAAGAGATAGCTATTGATTTTCTGGGGACAAGAATACTCTTATTTTGCAGAGGCTACAGTCCTACAAATTTTCATAACAACACAAAATATTTTTCCATTATAGGTCTGGTAGGAAGTGAGAATGGACATTTTTTTGCAGTCTCTTTCTGTGACCTTCCAAATGATTCTGTTTAATCCTGCATTTCTCTGCCTGAAGCATAAGTCGCACAAGTTGCCTGTTTAGAAAAGTTCTTTTCTTCTTCTATATACAAATTATCTAAACTTCATGTGGAAATAGATTTTGATTGATTTTTCTAGTTCATTCTTAAATCTACCATTGGAGATTAGTCACAAAGCCAAAGCCACATTTTCCAAGTAACTCTGGCTGTAGAGCCGAGTATGTTCAAAAGGATACTGGTTGGAAAAGATTCCTTAAACAAACAGCTTTATTTCCCACAAGGCTCACATCTTCCCAGTTCTACATGAAAACTTTATTCTTTAAATACATTTCATATTTTAGATAAAGTGAGAAATCTTTCAAGACACTTGCACTTCAGACTGCTGTACTGATAAAATAGATAGGGATTTATTTTAAGAAGTTTCAGAAGGGTGCAGCCTCTGCAGTGTGAACTGCAGCAGTTGTGGCCTTGCCCACTCATTGTCATGAGCTTGATGTGCAGATTGATGCCAAGGCCCAGAAAGTTCCCCCAGCTGCAGACTGGCAAAGAGAGTTCACTGCTCAGTGCTGGCATGCCTGAAAAAATGGTTCTCTTCCTTCTGGCACATGCCCATTCTAATTTTTCTTTAGTGCTTAGAGCAAAAAATACACAGGATCCCCAGCTTCAAGTGAAAAGATTAAAGGTCGTGTCTCATGGCAGGGTGTTCAAGCTATTTAATTGCAACCATTGGAAATTTGTTATTTCTTTCCACTGTGTAGTCACTGTTTGATGTATTGGTAAGTCTGAATGAACTCCAGCTCACAGTCACTCCACCCAGAAAGCACTTTAGACACTATTGTTTGTGAGAGATGATGGAGTGAAATTGGAGTATAAGTATTTAAAGGAACATGTACTATTACTCAGTAAAGTGATTTTTTTAAAGAACATCTGTGTTTTGTTAACTTGCACACAGCCATGAGCAGTCAGCTCTGACTGAGTTACACGGGGCAGCCTGGCAGAACCCAACTAGTCTGACATCCTGGGAATCACAAATACCTCACAGGCTGCCTGGGTTATTAACATATCCCATTCAGTTTCTGTGAAAACTCCTCAGTATAACTTGGTGTACTGAGCTGTCAAAATGTTATTTAAATAACACTGATGGATGGCATGTAGGAGACAGGCCCCCCTTAAGCAAAACACCTGGCACTCACTAGCTACTGATAAAGCTTTTAATTATTTTATCTCCTAGCAATTCCATTTCCAGTATTTTTAACTGTAATTTCATCCCTAATTGTAGAGAAGCAAGCTTTAAAGAGAATGTCTTTCCCTGGGAATTCCCAGGTAACAACTGACACTGTTCTCTATGAGGAAGTGTTCCTGTGACCCCCAGCTGGAGCTGGTGACAGGGCAGGACAGACTGACAGGACAGACTGACAGGACAGACTGACCCACCCTGTGCCCAGTGGGACACACTGGGGAGAGCTGTGCTGCCAGAGCAAAGGGTCAGGCACCAAGGAGCTCCTCCATCAGCTCCCAAACAATGGCTCAACAGGCACAGAAGGAACAACACTTCTGCTGAGCACTTAGGGGACCCAGGTGAATCTTAAATCATCTAAATGTGACATTAATGCCACATCCAGTGGATCCAGTTTGCCCTGCAAGTGAACTGGCCAGAATTTTTGTCTGAGGCTTCACTGCTGGCATTCCCAGCTGAGGGGATCCAAGTGGATTTGCTCACACAGGGGGCAGAATGATGTGTCTTGATTAAGGCTCATTTGAATAGCTTTGTTTTGAGTAAATACAGCTGCAAGGGAAAGGTGCAGGCACACAGTCTTGTCAGTGAATTGTTAAGTATCAGCTTTTGCTGCTGGATAAATACAAATAGAGTTCTTGGGAGGAAAAAAGTTGTTGGTCAAAATGTTAGAAATTCAAGGTAAGTCATGGCTTTAGCAAAGTAAGGCTGACAGCATCCAGGCAGAGATTCATTGCACTGAGGGCTGCTGAGTCTGTTCTAAACAAAACAAGTAGGCTTTGCTTCATAAACAAGTGGATTCATCTACTGAGTCCCTGCAGAGGGATTTTTTTGCCTTTGTATTGTCATGAAGGAATAATAAAAACATCCCTTAAGTCCTAATCCAGAATTAAAAATATATGGTAGATGTATTTTGTTTTGAATTTATGATACTGAATAATTTCTGTGAGAGGAACTAAATATCATACTGTCTGAAATACATAAGCTTCTGAAATTCAGTATTTCCTAGCTGATTTGTCCAGATAAATATTCAAGCCTTTAGTAATGTACTTTTCAGGCAAGGTCACTCTATTTCTGTTTTATGTGTACACAAAACATTTCCAAATCAGTGCACTTCATTTTGGCATTAGTTTCACAGAAATTACTACTATTTATGCCAAGAAATGAGAAACGAATTAACTCAAGAAATTGGTGTCTTCATGGAGTTAACAGGACAGAAATGAATCCAGAGAACACAACTGGAAAGCAGGAAATGTTGTTTTAAATGCTGGGAATATTGGCTTGGTTATCATAAATAAAGCAGGGGCAGTGGGTGATACTGTATGAAATTTCCACTGAACAGGGAAATGATAGGTTGGTGGTGGAGTCAATGCTTCTGCTATTCTGCCCTGTGTTTATCATTGCCTTGATTTACCAGCACAGTGCAATTTCCCCTTTCAGCCTCCCTCTGGTCTTTTCTTGGCTTCTAACATTCTCCTGGAGAGAGGATTGTCTCCAGCTGTAGTCTGTTCAGTGTCTTTAAATATTGATTATTCTTCCCAAATCAGGACACATGCTAACCTATTTCTTTCACTGACAAGTACAAACTTCCTTGTCTTTTGCTTCCATTATTAGTGTGGGTAAAAATGGGTCTTCCATGTTTTGCAACTGGTTGAATAACCTTATTACCTTTCAATGTATAAGAGAGGAGTTTCTTATCTGTAGCCTTGTCCAGATCACTGTTAGTGAGAATTGTTTTTAGGCTTAGAGACTGTCACTCCCTGTTGTGTTAATTGGACTGTAAAAACTCTCATGGCCAGGAACTTTCTGAGAAAATTCTAAAATAGATGTATGGTCAAACTACCTCAGAGGAGGCAGACACTAAACTTTGCCTACTGTAATATAGATACACACTCCTGACATACATGGGAATAGGTTTTAAATTTTCTCTACAGAGCAGCCCTCCTGTTATGTGACCCAGCTGTTTTCCAAGAGTTGGTCAGAATTCCCTCCCACAAGACTGGATCTGACATCCTGGTTCCTCCAGAGGCAATGGACACTTTTACACTCTAAGATCATTTTGTGCCACATACAGCAGGAGGCTGCTGATGCCTTGGGGGCTTTTCCTCCAGCTCCTCCAACTGCCACTTTTGTCCACTGTAAGTGAACTGGAAAACTGAGTTGGGAACAAGAAGGCACTTTTGACTGATTCTTTCATGTGCTTATTTACACAGTTCCTGAGTTAGCTGCACTCTTCAAGATTATAAATGTAATTTCAAGCCTTTTCACTACAATACAGCATACCTGAGAATTCTAAAAATATTATCTACTTTATTATATTACTCTAAGGTAATTTCTAATATATTTTGTGCGTGTACAAAAGAAATATGTTGTTGATGCTAAGAATATTTTGAACAGTGTGGAGAATCACTGCTGGAATATCTTGAGCAAGTGATAGTAGGTTCCCCCATCACTTCAATCTTTAAGTTTAAAATAGATGCTTTTCCAGAGTATGTGCTGTTCCTATTCAAATGATGATCTTGAAGATCAATTGTGTCAAGTGTGTGAAGTCCATCAGCCTATATTATGTTACAGTTCATATGACATGTCAGTAAATGGATCCCGCCAGCCTCAAAATCTGTCAAGGTGTTAGAACACAATTTTTTTGGTAACTTCAACTGTGGTTCAAATGTCAAATACATTTGTTAGTTTTACTGTTAGCTGTGTACCTCAGTGTATGTTTATCTATAGTCTTTTCATTGGTACAATGTTGTAGTTCAATGGGAGCTTCTGCCTAGTTTTGTCTCCAGCTGCCCTCTAAACATTTGTATAAAGGTAAAAACTTAAACTAGTAAAAATTTCTGTATGATCAGCTTCATTTTTCCAGGAGGCTGAGGTCCTAGAGTGGCTAGGATGTCTTCATTTCCCTTACAGCCATTGTTAAATTGGATTAGAATTTAATTTGGAACTCTTTTGTGTTTTCTCCTTTCTCCTTTGGGATCAACCATATGGAAAATCATAAAATGGAATACCTTGCTTGCAGCAATGAAATAATTTTCAATAAAAAGGAAAATATTGAAGCAACTTTACTAAGTGACTAGAATTGTTCAAATGAATTACAAACGATATCTAAATGAAATTTTAGAAGAGGCTGTCTAGACCTACTGAAAAAGAATGTTTAAACTGAAGCTCTACCTCTCAGCAGAGTAGAGCACTCTAATCAAAGAACAGTTAATTCATTCATCCTTCTACATGTCAAATGATTGACTAGAAAAGAAAACCCTCCATGAGGATGAATGGTATGAAAAGGTAAATACTAAGCAAGAATTTTTTTTTTTTTTGTGACAAGCAGAAATTTGCAGTGAGAGAAACATGGGTTTACTTTAGACAATAAACCACAAGTAAACAGGAAGTGGTGGCTCAGGGCTGGTTTATGGCACCCCTACTCCAAGAAAAATCTTACTCCATTAGTAGCACCATTAAATCCAGCAGTGCTACTTGGACAAAAAGCTCATTTTTGTTCTTTTAAGTCACAATCTGAAGCTACAGGAACATCGTTTGTAAGACAGCGATTAAATGTTTTTCCATCACTGCTCATCTGCACATTCATAATACATCAGAAATTCCCTTTTTTTTTTTTTTAGCTCTGTGTCTATTCTTGGCTATGAGGTTTTGATCCAGGACTCACACAACATCCTGCATCCCTGATGTTTTGTTCCTACCTCTCCCCAGCTGTATCTGTCTGCATGTGCCATTTCGTTACGTGCGTCTAAGCACCGACATGGTCAAAAGGTTAATACGTTGCAGGGGAGGAGGAAAGGGCTCCCAAAAGGTTAAGAGCCTCCCTAAGGACTTCACAGCAGCCACGATACCTATATTCCTTTTAGATGGCAATTTTTGGAACACACTTGCATGCTTAAATTATTATATATGCAATTTATATTCCCCTAGTTTGCTCTCAAAGCCTCGCTGTTCCGAAGCAATCCACGCCTCTGTGACATGAGATCCAGATCTCACTGCTCAGCCTCTGAGTGTCTGGAAATGACCCTCTTTTCTCAAAGGTGAGAAAACATTCTGATTCCTGCACCTTACAGTCTCTCCTGCAAGCTGCCCGTTTCTGACTCCCCTTTGCATTCAGTCTCTTTCCCACAAAACACAAAATCCTCTTGTCAGTTTTTCCCCCCAAAAACTTACCTTGCAGTATTTTGGTAGCATATTAGCTTGCACTGGACTTTCTCCCCTGGAGCCTGGCATCAGAGTCCAAATGAGGTCATTAATCTAAAAGAGTGGAGTGGTCTCATGCTAGCCCTGGTTCCGGAGGGCGCCGCGCTCGGTCCCGTTCCCGTGAGCTCTGCAGCCTGTGCTGAGAGCCAGGCTCGGGGCTCCCACAGCAGGGCTGCTAATGGCCAGGAGTGCACAGCTTGAGCACTGCTGTGTCAGTAGCAGGAAGCTTTTACTGTGCCTGGGTTCCTGTCAGTGCTACTAATTCAATCACTTACATATGCAATAAATTCGCATGAAAAATTAACAAACACCTAGCCAGCAGCAGTGCCCTCTGTTCGTTCCTTTTTTCCTAAAAAAGGGATGTGGCTTTCTCTTAAAATGTTTGGATTTAATGGTTTCTTTATTTCAGCATTTTATGACAAAAATTTCTTTTATTCCTAAATAGCTTCTCAATATTAATCCATGACATTATTTTATTTAGCTTTTATTGCTAATATTTTCCATCAGGATCTCTTCTAATTTCATCTTGAACTAAAAGGGACTGTGCAGATGTCAGGGTGGGGTATAGCTCAGCAGTTTGCAATGATCTATTCCACTCAAGATCTATTTGATTTGATTCTATTTTCCATCTCTAAGATCCACTAAAGATAATTTTTGGTATCATTAGTAGTAATAGCTCTAAAGGCAGTGCAGCCTAATGAGGAATAAAGAACTCAGGAATCCTTTCTCCTCCTAAACAAGAATCCCTAGGGAACTGAGGTTCAAGTAACACATCTTCCCTTATCACCTTTTTGAGACATTGGTGATGCTCCCTGGAGAACTGGTCTGGGATTCTACAAGCAGTAGCCTACAGCTCACACAGTCTAATGACAAAGAACTGTGTTCAGGACTGAGAACAACTTAAAGCAAAACCCGTGGTCTTTAACAGCAGGTTTTGCTGAAGCTGTCATTCCTAACACAGCTTGAGAAAAGAGGGTGAAGTGAATGTACACATCCTCTGCCCATGGGGCAGGCTGAGATTTATACCAGCTGTTAAAGCAGCTGGTGACCACAGTGATATGTCTTTGGCATATTCCTTCTCCTGTAGAAGTGCTTCAGCACCTGGGGCCAACCTGTGTTCAACTGCCTGGCCCCTCTCACAGCTGCTTTTTGACAGTAATAAACTGAAAATCACATGAGCAAGGATGTGTCCCAAGTAATATAAAGGAATTAATCTTAAATTCTGGTGTCCACTAAAGTGTTTCCTCTGAATGTAGTTATGAAGACTAAAATATCTTAAATCTCTAGAAAAGGCCTCTTTCTGAGGCCTTTAACTCTTTCATCAGGTAAGTCTTTGAGAAGGCTATCTCACTATATTCTTCAAAGTTTCCAGTTGATGTGTGCTAATTACCCTGCTGAGATCCCTTCCATGCTCCAGGTAGTGTGCTTTGTTGTTTCTAGCAGACCCCCCTTTATGGCCTTTTTCTTAAGAGTTATTCAGACTGGTTCTACTGCTTAGAATGAACTCTTCTGCTTCATACCTTTTCACAGCTCCTTATCTTGAAAAGCCACTTTGAATATCTAGATCAGTACCATAGTTGTTTTTTTGCAATTGCTGAATACCAGTCTGTTCCTTGTCCTCTTATTATTATCATATTATGTGTTATTAGACTTAGCTGCTCTGAAACCAAATCACCTTATTTTAGAAAAAATGCTAGGGGCAATACACTGTAATTTTTTCTGCATTATATGTGAAAAATGGAGAAACCAGAATAATCTTTCACTGTAAGCAACAGCAAATCCAGCAAGGTCAGCTTGTTCCTGAAGACTCTGCTAGTGCTGCCCAGTGCAGCAAACTGATTTGTGGAAATCAAGAGTGGCCTCACAGTGCTTTTCCATTGAATCTGTTTCTTTTGTTATGGATTTGGAGTATACAACAGTTATGAGGTAATGCATTGAATGAATTGCATTACAGTTGATTAGCCAGACATAGATGGGATTAGACTGGGACATGGTGCAAAAACATTTGTTGTAGTTTCATAGAACTGATGGACAAAATCACGGGGGGTTCTTGTGCTATCTGGTAAAACGTGTTCAACCAGCTCCACTCCTAAAACTGAGCCCTCACTCAGCTGCTGAGCCTGGCTCAGGATGGGATTTTCTCCTTCTCAGCCCCTGTGGCTGGTGTTCAGTTGTGCCATCCTGCCTCCCTTCCCAGTGCAGTGCTGTTACTGGGCAGGATGCTCCCGGGTCCTCTGCTGTTTTTACTTTTCCTTACCCATTCAGGGTTCTCTGTTATTGTGATACTCATCTGCTTCTCTTCCCTTTCATTGTTCTATCCTTGTCTTATCAGCAATATCCCATAAGAAAGAGTTACATTTACGTGGCCACGTTTCCATGTTTTGAAGAGAGCCCTGTT
This sequence comes from Drymodes brunneopygia, assembly GCA_013400955.1. NCBI lineage: Eukaryota > Metazoa > Chordata > Aves > Passeriformes > Petroicidae > Drymodes > Drymodes brunneopygia. The sequence goes on along the minus strand of VZTZ01007989.1, from coordinate 136,967 downwards.
GAATTTGGGATTGCATTATTTGCAATCTATGTATTTGCATTGCTATGTATTTTCCAACTCCCCTTCTAACTCAGTTATACGGAGGGCACTGAATCCTATACCATGCAGTTACACTCTAATTTCTGAGTGGAATCTGGCAAAAAAAGTTTGGATTCAAACATAAAAGTTATTATTAGGATGACTTTTCATTTTCATAAGAATAAAACATGGTCTTAGTAACTAAAAACAAAAGCGCCCTCCATAACTGTATGTTATGTTTTAACATACACACTGCCATGGTTCTCTGCCAGCACTAAGTATTGATGAGAAGGTGACATAGGACAGAAATCTGCAATGGATTTCCTCTGGAAACTATGCTTCTCAAATTTCAGAAATTATTTTGCTATCAATAAACACAAATTCTGAGGGACTGCACAAAACTAAAGCTGCAGAGAAACAAGTGGTAACCAGATCCACTAAACAACTGCTTCTCCTCTTAGCTAGTGAGAACCTGTAAACATAAATCAGGGCATAATTAAATGTGATGTCTGTAATAAATTTATTTTTCCTTTATGAAAATGATTCGAGGAGAAACAAATCACAAGTGCAGTTGAACTCTTAAGCAGTGACTCTGTTCCTTTTCAAGAAGTGTCAGCTATAAAGAATCAAAAAAAACCAGGAAAAAATTTAGAAACAAAATTGTCCTTGACTCGTAAATTTAGAGTATTCTGTAAAGTATTAGCAGTTCGTTGATATGTGTGTATTTGTCAGCTGAAGTGGGAATGATAGCCCAGACATCATCTCTATGGTTACAAAATAAAACATACACCAGAATGTTATATAAGTTTTTACCAGTACATAAGTGTAAATGTTTCTATTACATTCCTTACAGACTGCTGTCCAAAAGAATGTGCAGTTGATAGCAACTACCTTCTTGTATGAAATGCTAGATGGGATTTCAATTTTTAGAACTGTTGTTTTAGCAAGAAAGACCAGAAACCAAAGACAGCCTGTTGGCAGTGATATATTGAAAGCACCATGCAGACACCATAGCTGAAAAACAATGTTGGCTCTCTACTGTGTATTAGTGTAAGGCACAAATTCTGTTTCCTTGTCAACAGAGCTGTATAAAAATCACTGAAGACCTTACTAGTCCTGTGTTTTGTATTTGTAGATATGGGAACACTTTGTACATAGGTTTTATCCATTTGCTAAACTCAGGTTTGGTATTTGTGGTGTCTCTAGTCTGTGTCTCTCATGTCTGGTTGGCCACATCAGTAACATCTATTCTCTAATTCTGCAAATGACACTTACACAGGATGGAACTCGAGCATGTTTGAGTGCAGGAAGGAATAGTAAATACTTGCTTGTAAATTCACATAAAATTGCTTTGCTTGGTGCTTAGCAAATACACAGAATCTATATGCAACAGCTTGAATACACAGTTTTGCTGTGATGATTAATGAGTCTGAGTTAATTGTTTGGAGTTTTATTCACATTTTAACTTCTAGTATTTGTCAGTGACTACTTGAGAAAAAGTAAGTGAAATCTGCTTTCTCTTTGACAACAACAAAACACTTTGTAAATAAACATTAAATTTTTGTGTAATGACAGGAAGAAGTACTTATTCCCTTGCTAAGTAAATTTAGTGATATGCTTTTGCATATCTTTGTCTAGCCAATATCCAGTGATCTCACCTATTTGGAAACTCTTTTGCTGGTTTGGCTCTTGAAATTCTAAGATCTGGGTAGCAGAGTGATGCTCAGTACACTGCAGCACAGGACTGATAATGACCAAGAGCTGCAAGGCTGTAATGATATTATCAGATTGTGATGGAGTGTTCAGGGACATCTGTCTCCCTGATACACTGTGGGATGCAAATCACAGATATGAGATGGGACAGGAACTCCAGAAATCAGATCCCAAAGTACTTTTATGAGCCTTAAATCAATCCAGAAATAGTTTTCTGACTCCGTACAGGGACAGAGCACTGACTGTGAGATGTGGCTTTGTGATCCCTTCCAAAACAACAGTCCAAAGTGAGTTCTGTTGTTTTTCCTGACTAGGACTGCAAAACAGAGAACTGAGTTCTCTTATTTAACACCACATGCTCTAAATAATAATCAATGCACTTGTTTTTGGAGCTCAGGATAGAAAAGTGAGTTGGTGGTAGTATGGAAAAAGCTCAGCCAACATCAGGGAAAATATCCTTACTGGTTCTGATGCGTTCTAGTTTATATCCTCATGCACACAAAATTTGGTTATTACTGAAATTTAAGCTTCCTGTTACACAATGTTGACACAGCTGGTGATTTCCAGCCCTCAGTGCCCACTTGCAGGAACATTAACACGAGATGGTGAAAGGCTTCAATGTCTCTAACATGAACCACTGAGCTTAGCTGTATGGGGGAAATACATTTCCTCTGATTGTAAAGGTTTTGTGTGAAGCAAAAAACATGAGTTCAGCTGAGTGGGAGACTTGATAAGAAAGCTGGCAGAGAGAATATTCAAACTTTAGAGCTCAGCTCTACTCAAAATGTTGTTTTGGACTTGGCAAAGTGGCACTAATTTGTCACTGACTGTGGGGGTCTCCTAGCAGGAGGTTACTCAAGCTGTGAAGACAGTCAAGCCCTCCACAGCTGTAACAGGAAGACTTCTGACTTCTTGAAGTTGAGTATTTTGGTGTTTCTGAACCAGAGTTGGGATGTGTTTCTGCTGCAGTCACAGAAATTTGAGAAGGTGATTTCTGAAAGACTTCTGAAGATGACTTCAAAGGGGAAACTGAGAGGGGGCCTCATTCATCTGTATAAATATTTAAAGGGAAGGGGTGAAGAGGATAGACCAGGCTCTTCTTGGTGCTGCCAAACAAAGAAACAGGAGGCAATGGGCAGACACTGATGCACATGAAGGTCCATCTGAACGTGAGAAAGAACTTCTTCACTGTACAGAGATGGTGCACTGGAACAGATTGCCCAGAGAGAATGTGGAGTCTCCTTCACTGGAGATATCCCAGAACCATCTGGACACAATCCTGCACCATGCGCTCTGGACGACCTTGATGGAACTGGGAAGTAGGACCAGATGGTCACTGTGGTCCCTTCCCACCTGAACCATTCTGTCATTCTGTTAAGACAAGGAGGGTTTTGTTCCTGGGTTACTGAGGTTCCATCTTCTGATCTCATAGGCAGCATGTCATACCACATCTCTCAGAAACTGTGTTTCATCTTAGAAGTAATTAGTTTTTTTTTCCTTCCACTATTCCAGTTGGAAGGCTACTGGAAATCTTGATTGCTCTAATGATCAGAAACTTTCTTCTAATTTCCAACCTAAATTTATTCACAGCTGGTTAATATCCATTTGTTTCTGTGCCAGTTTTGTTCTTAGCTAATTTAGGTTTTTCCATATCTGGTGTTTATCTCCCTGATGCATTTACATGCTGTGATTATGGTCCTGCTGAGCTGTCATTCTGCTCAATGAAATAAGCCAAAAACTTTTGGTTTCTTCTTGTAAGATAGACTTTCCCTTCTCCTTGATCATCCTTCTTTGGACCTGTTTCCATGACTCTCTTCTGTACAAAATTCTCAACTGAAAATCTGCTACTGGCATTGTCAACTGGCACTGATATTTTCCTGACTATTCTGGAAAAAAACCCTTCTAAAACTAGATCTGCATCTGTCTTTTCTATGGATGTATTTCATCGATAACTTACAGTCATTATATATGTGCAAGTCATTCTTCTCAGTAATTTCTAAATGATAGTCCATGGCTTAGGGTTGGCTTTTTGTTATTGATGATCAGCACTGTTCTGTAGTGTTAAATGAAATTGTATTTTTATTGTTGAAGTACAGACAGGTCCCTCTGTATAGTGACTGAAACTCAGCAGTACTGAATGTTTCCCAATATTGATGATGTTTTCCAGCACTGAGTAATCAACAAATGCAGTCACCATCTTCCTGTTTCTGGTACTTTTATGGATGAAACATCAGAAACAACCACTTCCAACAGTGATCCACAAAAACCTTCCCTATTAAACTTTCCTCAGTCTGACAGTCCTTCCTTTAATGCTCTATTTTTCATTTTCCCATGAATGAGTTTCCTGCTCTCTTTACAGATTTACTGCTATTCTTTACTTTCTCCAGCTTCAATAATAATTTCTTTCGTAACACCATAACAAAGGCTTACCAAAGGTCATACAGATCAAGTCAGTTATACCTTCCTTGCCTAAAACCCCAGTTATGATGTCAGAAAATGCTGTTGAGTTAGGCTGACTTTATGTACTCCTGATAAATTCAAATAGCGTTTTTTCTTTTTTTTTTGTCTAGATTTGTTTCGTTTTCCTTGAAGTCTGTTCCCTAAAACCTTGAAGATTTCAGACAGCCATATGGGTATATGGGCTGTTAGCTGTCTTACCATTTTTCTCACTTTATCCTAAATCTGTATTTTCTGTTGTTCTGTTCACATTCGTAACCAGACTGTAACAGATTTTCTACCAAGTCTCCAATTTAATATAACACATTTGTAATATCTGAAGAAGTCATATCCTCTTAAACATTTTGGTTTTGCACCATAAATTAGGTTATCCATAATACAGATGCCACTTTTGAGTACATTTTGCTTCCCCTTCCCCCTTTTCATCATGTAACCAAAAAACTTCAATGGTTGTTTTAATACACTTTAATACACTTCTAAGATCCAAATAAACTTTACTTTAGGCAACTTGTATTTTTTCCCTCTGCCTATGAGGAACTATCTCCATTCCCTGAGTATTCTCCATTCCATGTGTTAAGGCATAACCTTCACAATTTAACAATTGAAAATATTAGTTCTGAAGCTTCTTACAAAACTTTTTGCCCATTTTCTTTGGGTCCAGGTTCTTAATATGACCAACACCTTTGGTTTTCTGTCTTTCCTGAATAGCATGTAATCTTTTATCAATTTTATCTGCTCCACAGATTATTGTTCTTTCACTACTTCCATGTAGTCTCTAGCTGTCTTCAAATAATTCCAATTTCTTTTGCTTGCACAGGTTCAGGCAATTCTGTGCATCCCTTCCAACTGTATATAACTTGCCACATTGTGTACATTACCTGGATTGGGTAGAGTGGTAATATTAACAATGTTTTCTACTGTTCAGAACAAAACCAGCACTCACTCACTTCCTAGTTTCCATACTTTTGCATTGTTTTCTCTGTTGTACATCATAATTTCCCCCCTTCTTTTGTTAACATTCTTTTCTATGTTCCTTTTTCAAAGCCTTCTTAAAATTGTCCTGGTCCTTGAAAGGAGTGATAGACAACAAATAGCAAATATGAAAGATCTCATCTACATCTCAAGCCTGCAACTGGAAAATTATATTCCGTGTTAAACTTCCATCAATGACAGCAGAAATAACCTGTCACTTTGATGAGACACATGTCAAGCTGTATTTTTTATTTCATTAATCACTTCTGTCACATTTCTGCCATTACTCCTATGACAATGGTGTCCAAGGCCATATTGAGGACTAAGGCCATCTCCCACCTAGCATAATATAAATCTACTCTTTCGTTTAAAATATTATTTTTTTTCTTTCAGATCCTCCTATTAAGATTTTAAGAGGTTCTGACAGATTACTATCATATCAAAATCTAATGTTTACTCTCAGTTTTACATAGTACTCAGAAATACTCAACAAGTTTCTCTTTATTATGGCTTTTGTTTATTCTACATTACTATTAGCAAAATTGACCACAGGAAATTCTGTGAAGTTAAACTCTAATATTCAGCTTTACTTATTGAGAACCATATTTCTGTATTTCAGGGTAGGCTTAAATGGGCAAGTATTTTCCCTCAACTAATTTTTAATTAACAGTGAATAAGAGTTCCTGGACCTTTTATTGATACATCTACTAGTCACAAAATGCTGAATTTGAAAATGCATTTTGCGACAGCTTTCCTGCCCCAATCCAGGAAATGCTGTATTCACTACTTGTCACTGTAGCTTCGGAACCTGACTGGTGACATTGGGAAGACAGAAATTCATGTGAAAAAGGCTTGGGAAGCACATGACTCTGTTTTTTACATCTGTGTAATTTCCAGTTAGATTCACTGATGTAAAGGTTAAGATACAGCTGGCTCTAATGTTGGTGAGGCAAATTTTAAGTTTGTTTCCTCAGCTTTTGAAAATTATTGAAGTCTATAAAGCCAAATGATTGAGAGCAAATGCACGTCAAAATAAATCTGAAGGTCTCGTTTCTAAATGTCAGTGTACAAGAGCATCTGAATTTCTTTTTTGTTTCTCATAACAATAAATGAAGTCTTGATGTAATCAAGAAAGGTAATTTGTCTGAATTAATTGCACAGTACTTTCCTTATCATACATGCTTTGTTGCTCTAAATGCATAGGTGTTATTTTGTTCTAAATGCATATTTTATTGAAAAATGCTCTCAGAAGGTGTTGGCAACTTGTATTCAACATCCATATTAGGACAAGAGGTGTAAAAAGGAAATTGCATGACATGAACAGCCCAAGTTACCAGAAGACAGTAGACTGCTCTAAGACAGGTGAACATGAAGCACTAGAGTGTTTTACAAAGAAACTCACAAAGACTTTAGAGTGGCTTTTTTCCTGCAGGGATTGCCAAAATAGAGAAGCATGTGAGAAAAGTGAGTTTGTGGGCATAGGTCTACCCTGTAAACACCACAGATAAAATTTAGGTTTTTTTTTAAAGCTGGCTATTTCCCTTCTTGTCGCTGTCCCCTATTGCTTCCTAATCCTCATGCAGTTTGTGAAGAGGGTGCTTTGCTGGTAAGCAAATTTTCCACCATCTATTGAGTTCCTTCTCCTCATGGCAGTGAGTAGAACTTCTCTGTGGAACATTTTTGTGTTGTGAGCAAGTGCTGCTGAGAGGGGACTTGGCCGCTGCTGTACCCAGCAGTCGTGGCCTGGGTGAGCTGCCCTGCCGTGGGCAGCAAGGAGAAAAACACAAAACAAATGTGGCAGGAGGCAAAACGTTTCATGGAAGCCTTCAAACTCGAGCAAGGAGGAGAAAATTAACAAACAGAACAGTGAGAGGATCAACAGTGACAAATCTGAGTGTTGTGATAGGCAATGGAGAAGTAAAGAAAACCTAATGTTTACATTTACTATGCCTATCTACAGAAGTTTGATACAAAATGTTTTTTTGAAAGGAACTGCAGTAATGCTGACACATGACTAATTGTGCAAACTTTGGGAAAATCACATTCAGGGGCTAACATTAAACTTTGGGCTGTGATTTGTATTTCTGGGCATGGGTAAACTGATGAGACATGGATTTTTTTTTCCCATTGTGTATAATGAGTTTCACTTACTTGATATTTTAGAATTTACTTTATTTATATGCAAATAAACCACTGGAAGTAAAACTCATGTACCAATGACTCAGAACTTCAAAAGCCTGTGAGCAGAGCAATGAAATATTACTGTTTATAATAAATTCTAACCTGGTAGAAAAATTTGCTGAATAAGGACTTTATGATCCGTAGGCGTTTTATTAGTAATAGTACTGGACAATGATGAAAATCCATAGCTACAGAAAGTCACCTCCTGGTTTGTATGTCATGACACTGATTTGGAAGACAAGTGTTTCTCTCAGTTTTGCAGTATCACCTATTTCTGAAAAAGACTGCAAAATTGGATTCTGCGATACAAACAGCTAGTGTGGACTTTGTGTGCTGGGCAGATTCATTCTAAGTAGTATTTCACTGTTTTAGCTTTTTCATTTTCAACGTTTGCAAAAAGAGTACCTGGTTTGTACATCAACACCCTTTTTTAAAGCTTGCTTGGAAAGAAGATTATTATAAATTACGAAACATCCTACAGCTGAATTATGAGACTGCATTTCATAAAGTCTAGATTTCCATATGTGTTACTTTTTCCATCCTTTCATGCCCCTTGTTCTATCTGGACAATTCATCCTGATCCAGCTGGTGGACTTTATCCCAACTTTTCATCTTCCTCCTTTGCATAGTAAATTGTGACAATAGTGGTAGATTAAAAAAAGAAAGTACAGCATGGTTCTTGAGTCAACAGTGCCTCTTTGGTGGAAGTTATATAGTGGGTTTAGACTAACATTTATATTAATATATGACAGGGACTACGTTTTTCTATGTTTTGAATGAATTTAATTCCAGAATAGAGGGGTAGATCCTTATTTAGTCAGTAAAAAGTTCTTCCTAATTTACATCCAGTTAAAATACAGCATGTGCCAAGAATTTCTGAGCCTTTGCAGGATTTTCTACTAGGCTCTTGTAAAACTGCTCAACAGCTTCAAGGAACACTTCTCTCTACCAGCATTGCAAATGCTCACAATTTTTACAGTTTTGGTCTGTGCCTTCGCCAAACCAAATTTATCATCTACTTTCTTTGAATGAACTTCATTCTATGAAAGTGAGCTCATTAGTTTTACTTTTTTTTCTATTTATAAGCAGTTCATAATTTGCTGTTCAAAACCTGGTAGAGCTGCTACTGAAATACTGGAAAAAACCAAGGCAAGATGGAAAACACACCTCCACAAACATTGCCCTGGTATTGTGAACACTTTTAGAAAAGAATTGTAATATTGAGATATTATCAGTTTATCATAATGAAATTCTAGCCAGGCTAGGAGTTATGATTCACAGACACCACTAGAGATCAGTTACGATTCCAGCCATGTGCCCAGATTTTTAAAATTTTGTAGCTTAAAGTTATTAAGTTTATGTTGGTATTAACAGCTGAGCAGAGATTCAATTTGGCATCGATTTCAATTTTACGTCGAGCACATTCTTTGTGGGTTGTTTTATTAATGTAAAAATGCACATTACTTTTTCTTTTTATTCATAACTGTTTAATAGCTTGGGGTTTATTTATTTTAGGTAGCATGTAACCAACACTATTACAGTGTTTTTAATAGGTTTCCAAGTAAACCAAAATGGAATTTGCATCTGCAGTTAATCTTGAGACCGTTCTGCTTCCCTTTTCTCAGTGAGCTAGCTGTGCTTCAATGTTGAGAAATCAGTGCAGAAACGTCTTTTATAAAATATTTAGCAATGCTTTTCAGGTCCACTAAAACATGTGAAGCCCATGAGGTTCCATCTTGCAAGAATTTTCATGCACACATTTCTTTTGCAGACCACTACGATCATATAGGTGTGTGTTTGACAACCAAAATCTTAATGAAATGTGAATGATTAATATGGATCATTTCATGTAAATACAAAATGCCAGTGGTACAATGTCAAATATCACAACACAAGAATTAAGGGCATGAAGCTGATTGCCTATGCAATTAGAAGTTTAGGAGACAAACTATCTGATCTGGAACTTGGCCAAGGGATCATGACTAACAAGCCTGCTCCTGCAAAAAAGTGCCAGGGGAACTCTGATACCCCTGTGTGGTCAAGATTTCTTCTTTGACTAAATTAAGCCATCTTGAAACATAACACTGCCTATATAAAATTCCATGCCAACATTTGGCAAAGTACTTCTTCTGTTCAAGCATTTGTGCTGGGGAAGGCTGACTAAATACAGCATCAGGGCAAACAGTTTTGAAAGCATTTATTTTGAATTTCATAGGAAGCCAAATGCTGTGCAAATCCCATTCTGTGATTGAAATTTGCCCCCTATTCATTTATAGAACTTTCATAAGACTCAACAGGAGAACTGGTACCAGGTCTATAATATACTGTAAAAACTTTAAAATATCTTATAGTTGGTTGCTAAAATGACAGACATTTTAGAGCAGTGACTGGGGGTTGAACTCAGCTTATGTTCTGCTTCCATCTGGTCTGCTACTGTTTTGTTGAAGATGGAAAACAGCACACACAGGACTGCCTACATTATCCTAAGAGACAAATACTCTCTTTCACCTGTACAGTTTAGCATTTAGACTTGGCTCTTCTGCCTTATCTGTGAATCCCAGGGTGTGCTCCTGTATCCATCAGGTTCCATCCTGTCAGAGCCTACATTTACTGAATTAAACAGGACTTCTTACATAACTGAGACTGTTCGTTTATGGGCAAACAACCCGTGCATCTCATCTGAAGTTCTCTTTCTCATGCAAAAGCCTCACCCAGGGCTCAGGAGGCAGTGGGTGCCTCAGGACTCATAGCAGTCCCTGCTCTGCTTCTGCTGTGCAAACCCAACTGGTTGGTAAACACAGAGAAATCAAACGCTCAAGCTCATCGTGATGGTGAAACAGCTTTGAAAGAGCTGCCGTGGCACTGGACTTCTCTGCATCCTACTGCTGGTTGTGCTGCTGGCTCTGTGGAAGGCCACTTCACCTCTCTCCTGGTGTTTTACCTGAAAGCATGTGGTGCACAGGTATCACAAAAGCAAATCCTACAGAAAGGCACCTGGAAATGTGAAGGCACAACATACCTTCCTTCGGTTTCTTTTTTAACTGCCTCTGGAATTTTACCTTAGCTAGTATTTCTGTGTTGTGAAGCTTCACTTAGAAAACAGTAAGAAGAAACTCTAAACCTAGGTCTTTGGAATAAACAAAGGGATTTTCTGGATTTTGGGGGAAAAAAACAAACCAACAAACCTAATCTGTACTATAAACAAAAAATTAAGAAGAGTTTCACACATTACGGACTGATGTAGTTAAGTACCTTCGGCGCTGAACTTCAGCAGAGCTTAAATACAAAGTATATTTCTTTTACACTCACACAGTTTACTGAGCTTAGTCACAAACTCCCCACTGAAGCTGATGATTGATGCCTCTCCAAGATAGGTAAATTCCCAGTCTCTGTAATTATGCTCATTACCTTGTTACAGTTGTTAAGGTTCTCCCCCTTTAGATGTATTCCAAGAATTAGCTGAGTTACAGCAGGTTATTAGTGAAACACGGGCTCTGCAAACATGTTTTAAAATAAATGGACTATGGAATTAATTCTGCAGATTTTACTTTTACATCTGAGAACAGAACAGCAGGAAAAGGGAAATGATCACTGGAATTCTAAATCAGATCCTACATTTGATCCCAAAAACTTCAGCAGAACTATTGCTTTAGAGATTGTAGGATCAGGCATTATACACTAGCCCATCATTTTGCAATTGGATGTACCCAGGTACTGTGGTTTACCCAGCTAAACACTCCACCTTCTCTCCAAGAAGAGTAAGCTCTATTAAGGGCTCTATTAATGCATTAAAAATGAGATTATTTTTGCATAGGAGTCCAGGCTACTGATTTATGACTTGATCCACCCAAATTTGGATTGGATTTATGGTTCACCTTGTTTTAGATTAACAGGTAATTGTAAATAGTTCTCCCTAAATTAGTACAAGTCTTAGAAGAAGTCTTGGAGATTGTAAGAAACGACCTGCAAAGCTTAAAATGTGCCAACATTTTTCTTAGCATGAGCTCTGATACTGTATTTATGTAACTTAGATTATGTTCCAACGTGGTTTAATCAACATTACAGTAGATCATTTCATTGCAATGAAATTAGCTTTTTATTGTCTTTGTCTGACTCATTTACAGGCTCTAATTAAGGATACACTAAACATTAAAATCTCTCCTAAGGCTTTAGGCTTTGTAGACGTTATCTGAAGCTCATTAATGCTTCCTGTTAGGACAAAAATATATTCAAAAGTTTGGATGATGAACTCAGGTAGGCTTTTGTTTTCAACAATGACAAGTGTACTCAACAGGAATAGTATTTTTACTTCAGCAAGCCTTTTAAGAGAATTTGGTTAGAATTTAATTATATTTGAGCTAGAAAAATAAAAGTATTTTGAAAGAAAAAAATTAAAGGACACCAGTCACAACATATTTCCATGTATTGACCTTATTTCCTATTGCAAGTTTGATTTTAACCTTTTTAATGAGTCAGAAAATTTACAGTGCTGCGAGACACCTCAAGATTCCATCAGATTTCCTTTTATAAAGTATGGTCTGTTGAAACCTTGCAATATATAACTCACAGCAAAGAACTTCTGCTTTCTGAAGGATGCAAATATCTATTTGGCAATGTCCAATTGTCCAATCCGGTAGCATCAGTTATAGGATTGGTTTTGTGTTTTAACCTTATTATCAGAAATAAACGGCAATACACATACTCCCTCCATTGATTACATCTCTTGTTAGAACCTGTTTGCTCTCCTATTACAAGCAGTGTTATGACACGTTATTTATCCCTGCTGCGATCAGATAACACAAACATGAAAGAGTAACTGCTATCATTCAGCTCTGGAAGGCAGTGCTGAATCAGAGTCCTCTCTTAACTCATCTGTGTCGTGCAGAGCCCCAGCTCTGGCACTGCCCGCTGTCCCCGCTGACCACTCAGTCAGTGTTGAAATGCTGTGCAGTCACACCAAACACAAGTGGTCAGCTCACACCTCCTAAAGCTGCAGCTCCCCTCTGAACAGCCTCACTGCTAACACCACACGCAAGGCTGGTGCCACTGTACGTGATAAAAGCATTTCATTGGGTCCAAAGCAAAGGAATGGATCTGGGAGATCAGTATAAACCTTTACTCCACTTTGATACTTCCTCCTCCTTCTAAACAGATTTGGCTTTCCAAGGAAGAGCCATGCGAAGGAGAGCGGGAGTCAAGGTTAAAGCCCTCAGGTCCAAGGCAGTAGAATGTTTTTATCAGGGAGGGGTGTATTCGGCCAAGGCGATGTAGATCAGTAAAATCATGAGAGACAAGATTTCTGCCTGAAATCTTGAAGTCTCTTAGCCATGTGTTTGAATTCATTTTACAAAGTCATTCCGTGGCTTAGCAAAATTAATCCTCATCCCGTGTCGGGAGGGAAGAATAGAAATCCATCACCTTTAAACACAACACACTGAGCAAATCGACAGTTTGAGTGTGGTGTGAAACCTCTGCAGATTTTGCAAAGCAAGTGCTCTGTCTTTTCCCTTATTGTTTGCCCTTCACTTGACATACAGGAAGAGATGCATCAAGAGGATGGCAGGAGACATGTGTCACTTAAAGCATGCCATAACAATGTTTGCCCTGGAATACTCCCTTGAATCTGTTTGAACAAGCAGGCATCATACATGGAAAAATACACGGAGAACTTCACCTAGTTACAAAGTTGACAGAACCCCTTCGGCATCCTCCCCCCCGAGCAGCGCCAGCCCCAGGCACGCCGCTCCCTGTGGCCCCGAGCTGGAGTGCCACGGTCACACCGCACCAGGTCACTTGTTGCACAGTGCCAGGGTGGCATCTCCCCTCCGCTCAGCCCACCGAAAGTTCCCAGAGCCGCGCTGGAGCGGAGCCCGCTCGGGCTGCCCGTGTGCCGCCGCTTACCTGCATGTGTCCCTGGTACATCCTGCCGTGGCTGCTCCGCTGCTCAGGCCGGCAGCTCGCTGAGCGCTGCGCTGGGGGCACCTCTCCCGGCCGCTCGACTACAAGAAAG
>VZTZ01007989.1:27273-123610 GCA_013400955.1 Drymodes brunneopygia | reverse complement strand
AAAAAAAGGAAACAGGAAAAAAAAAAAAAAAGCCTAACCCTGAACGAGCTATTTTTGGCTAAAGCTCCGTTTGTCCTGGCAGCTCCTGTACTGGTCTCAGTAACCCAGAGCTGTTTGCCGCCCTCCTCTTGCCTCGCTGCCTCTGTTTCCCCCTGCGAGGCGGTGCTGGCACTGCCCAGGAGCCGCTGCTCGGGGGTGCTGGGCAGGCGGGCGGACCCGGGCAGGGCTGCGGGGCGGCCGGGCCGGGCGGNGCAGGGAGCGGCTCCGCGCCGGGAGCGGCTCCGCGCGGGCGCATCCCGGGGATGGGCGCTGCCCGCCGAGCTCCCGGCCCTGCCCCGCCGGCCGCAATTAACCGGGTTTCGGGAAAAGCATCGGCCCGGGCCCTACCTGCGCTCTGCGTATGAAGAGCGAACGTGATCTGTTGTGATTCCCAGAAAATACCAGGAGACTCTTGTTCTGGCTGGGTGCTATGGCTTGCTAGCGTTTTTAAACGCTTGCCAAAGACGCTGTTATATAGGCAAAAATCTGGCAGTGGCCCGTACGTGCAAAATTATGACCTTGTAAACTGGCACAACAGGCCTGGCCAAATTCTGCGGGAGACACCTCCATCATCTTGGATTCAGCTTTTTTTCTCTTCTTCCCCACCCTAAACCTTAAACCCCGAATCTGCTAAAAGGAGCAGCTGCTTAAATTTCATCGTAAATTTCTGTCCTACCCAGTGTATCTATATTCAGTAGCACAGAAACCCTCCAGCGCCTAGAATTTGCTAGATTGTGTCATTTCTTGGCTCTGAGCTCTCAAGTTTTATGATTAAACTACGCAAAACTTTATGATGCTTTTGATAGACCAGAGCAATCCATCCTTAAGCATGCTCCTGTACTAGAGCACTGCAAAATAGGTTTCTTATTCCTGAAACCAGAACATTTATATCATTTGTATCATCACAGCTCTCATTCAGCCGACTAAATAAGCCTTTTTGAAGTGCTCCCATTCAGCTAAAAAAATGGGTTTTTGCAGAACATGAGTTCATAAAGTCTTCAGTGATGGCACAAGCAAAATCTATCCAATTATTTTTTTCACTTAAGCTTAAGAGTTTTATCTTTTGGATAAATAGCAAAAGTGACAGTTCTCTTGTATCCAGTGAATATGTATCCAGCTCACTGAGATTTTCAGAGCAGCCGAGGACTTTAGCCATGTATTGGTAATAAAAGAAAATAAGAAATGAATATTTTTTGTCTAAATCTCTTAAGCCGCTTTGAAAACCTCAATTAAGAGCTGATGAGCTTAAAATACTTCTTTGGGATTGTCCATACATGTTAGACATATATTACTGTAAAACTTCACAAAAATTGACTGCACTTAGATAGGTAAAAATATCAGAATTGAATTACCATGGTTTCACTTAAAATACAAAATACGGAGTACAGATTTTTCAGATGGAGATGTTTGACTGCCTTTGTGCTCAATTTAGAAGTTTAGGTCTAGATGAAAAAAACAAGTCCTGTTTAAACTTGGAGCCCTGATGTCTTTGCTGTTGGTTGAGATTTATTAGACTCTTTAGCTTTTAGTAATCTTGAAGGTGCAATTTTTCATTCTGGCTACAGTAGATCCAGAGTATCCATCCCTCTGTCAATGTGCAGCTTTTCTGTAGTAGCTGAATGTTTCTAAAGGTACTTGAAAATATCTTTTTCTTATTCTTTTTTTATTGTTATTGTTGTTTTAAGTCTGAGGCTCTTGTGTTTTTCTCAGGGGGAAAACTGGGGAAAATTTGTCAATTTGTGTAGGAATATCTCCTTTTTCTAAATCTAAGTATATGTATCATGATTTAAATTTTTTCTACAGGGTTTGAAAAAGCACACTTACAGTGGAAGAGTTGTTAATTTAGGAATGGCTATTCATGCGATGTTATTTGTGAGTGAGGGACAAACATTGGTAGACTTTGTCAAGATCCAAATGCTGGAGATTAATAGTGGTGTGTTATAGGAATTTTTCCTAATGCATCCAAAGCAGGTGCATTCATTGCCCAATTTGTTGATGCAGTGGCATATTGATGTCATTTTTGGCAGGATTTGAGTGATCCAGTAAAGCCAGATAGATCCAGCTTTTGCCTTTTTCCTTAGCAGGGGCTAAATCACTTGGCACTGGTCAGTGAGAAAGCTGGCAGAGAGCAGCAGTCAGTGCAGAGCAGGGATGGAGGGAGATGTGCAGGGAGAAAGGGCTGGCAGGGGCTCCTGCTTGAGGAGCTGTTCTTCAGATATGGTTCAGCCCAAGGCACACTCAGTGCTGTGCTTCCACAGGTGTAAACTCTGCTTTGCTCTCACTCTTCACAAGAAGAACCTTCAGCGAGATTGTTTCTCTCTCCATCTTGTTGTAATCTGGCATCAGTGCATGATCCTTATTGCTCAGTTACACTGCAATTTAAAAAATGCAGTGATGTGTAATTCTGTACATACAAATTAAGGCAAATTCTTTACAGCTTAGAAACAGGTGAGTGCCAGGATCCATGATCTTTGTGACTCTGCTCTGTTTATGAATGTGAAAATCTGTTTTATTACAGGGCATAGATAATCCCACAAGGTTCGCTTGCTTAAAATGCTTGGAAGATATTTTTTTTTGTGGTCCCTTTGGTCTGTCTGTGTGGCTGCATTAATATTTGAACCAGTGATGTCTGTGTGCTATTATCTCTCTGAGCTTTGTTGTTTGTTATGGCAAAAATGGAAAAAATCATGGCAGAAAATATGAAAGTCATAATGTTTGTTAAGAAAAAGAAAAGTCACCATATGGCTCAACAGATTTTAATTAATATTAAATTGCCAGGGGAAATATTGAAGGAAGTCAAATAAGAATCCTTTATTTTACAAATAAATGCTCAGGTTTTGTTTTTGAATGCATTGCTGGGGCAATTGTGACTCTTAGGAAGCCTGAAGACAGTGATGGGAGTGCAGGGGCATTCTCAGAAATGCAAAGTGCACAAGGTGATTTTGGAGAAGCTGGCAGCTACCTAGTTACTGTCAAAACCCTGACACTTAGCTACCCCTGGGAGGTTGTAGATATTTCATTCCTGTAAGTCTTACTGATATTGATGTCAAACTGTAAACTTAAAAAAATACTCTAAAATCACTGACTGTGAAACTGCACAAGACAATTTATATAGATTCCAAGTTAACAACAGTTATTCTAACATTCTTCATTAACACAGTGATTGGAATGGCAGGATCTGTGCTTTCCATGCCAAGAAGCCACGTGGTGAGGGTAAGTCATGATTTTTATTAGGAAAATCTTGCACTGGTAAACAGGCCTGCACACTCCATGTAGAAAAGTGAAAATACCCTCTATCTGTTGTGTTCAATGGAAGAGTTTTAAATGCAAATTGAGGGGGATGAGTTGCAGCACTGGAGGCAGCCATAAAGCTGGGATCTGCTTTATTCCTGCAGCTTTGGAAGTGACACTTGGAGGGGCCACTTTGGGGAACTTGTGCCTCTGAATGCTCAGCAGGTTGCTGCATCCATCACTCAAGGGTGCTGCTCACATCTCTCTGAACCCCCGGGTGTTTCTCATGTGTGACAATAGATTGTGTTGCCAGCATCCAATAATAGCACGTGTTTGGTCATAAAGACACAGATTTGCTACCTTGTTCAGTAATAGATTAATGTTCTGGTGCATACATGTTGTATAAAACATCAGTCTATTAGCTTGTGTAACCATGGAGATAAGCAATTTGCATGCATGGAAACTTTGGTTTAATTTATGCTTAGTGCCTATATTTTATTAAGAAATAGATCTTTACAAACATCATTATTAATAAATATTTTCATTAATGCTATTTTCTGCTGAGAATAATTGGCCTAATTTGTGAAAACATGGTGCTGATTAAAAATTAACTACTGAAAATAACCTAGCTTATTCTTAGACTAAAGTGAGGTTGCAAAAACTGTCAAAATTAATATATTAATAGTGTTAAACTTTATCAATAACATACAATTAGGATTTGTAATACTGTTAGTTCTGACAGATTCTAATTGTACTTCATAGTTTGTCTTCTAGTGGCAGTTCCAAGGTATGAAAGGTACAACCACACATTAGTGAAAGTGCTAATTATATTATGTGTATTTACACATTCCTTTCCTATGCTAATATGTTTATATGTGTTTAGGGAATACATATAAAGAAAGTTTTTGAGATTCTTTACATGCTTTAATGAATCATAAATTTGAACAAGACACAGTCCAAAATTAATTTTAAAAAGCTAAAAGTTTTGCTAATGATGCATATACAATGTTTGATTAAAAAGACTCAATGCAGAAATCACCAGTCACAGTAACAAATGGCAATTAGATTGTAAATAGTGCACGTAGAATACCAACAGTATAATTCTTCATTATGTTGGAGTCACACCAGTTTTATTCACCTGTAGCTCTGTATCTGTTAGTAAATACCAGCCTAGAACCTGTCAGCGGATTGAAGAATAATATCACATTATCACAGAGTGTAACCAGAATAATTACAAACTCCCAGTCCTGCTTCAGCTGGAGTTTCTGTTGCTGTGGCCCTGTGTTGTGTGTTGGCCCAGTTTGATGTGTAGGGTGAGTGCTGTGGGTGGCAGTGGGGGAGCAGCCCAGCTCTGTCCTGCTCAGCTCGTGCTGTGCAGGTGCTGGCACGTGTTGGAGCAAGGCTGCTACTTCACAGAATCATGGAAATATTCTGTTTGGAAGGCACCTCTGGAGATTATTCAGTCCAATTCTTGCCAAGGCAGGGTCACCTGGAGCAGGTGACACAGGAACACATCCAGGTAGGTTTGGGATGCCTCCAGAGAGGGGGACTCAGTGCCCTCCCTGTGCAGCCTGTCCCAGCACTCTGCACCCTCAGTGCAAAGTTCTTCCTCATGTGATTACTCCTCCCCTTATTTTCATCTAGATATTGAAATTGTTTGTCACAGTATTTCTGCTGTAACTAGAAATAAGCTTCCTAGCTTATTTTTCAAGCCCTTGTTTTCCTATCACTGGTGTTAGGTCTGTTATGCTTCCAATCACACCTGACCATCTTAGGTAATTGAAATATCTCTTTTTTTTTTCAGATACCAGTAGTATTTTAATTTCATATAGCTCACTGGGAGTTCCAAAATGTGTTTTGGGAGCTGCATAAGTATGCAGGCATTTATCTACTGCAAGCTCCTGATGTCTGTGGCTGGATAGGTATCCAGCCTGGCTGTGATTTACAGCTACCTTTGATATATCTGCTCTGCATTGCCATTACATCAGTAAATACATAAATTTACCCTAAAGTAGGAAAAATTGCTTAGATATAAAACTTGCTTATAGAGTTCATGAAAGTCTGGCTTAAATGGTTGAGTACTGCTAAAAATGTTCCTGCTGTACTAGTACCTAAAACATGCTGGTCCTGAAATGAAAGGAAGATTTGAAAGGATTTTCTCCTGATCATTTTTTTCTTGAGTACAGAGATTGTTTCTCAATATCAAAGTGAAAACTTGGCTCTTTAATTAGATTTTATCCACTAGTGATTGGTGGTGATACAGATGAGACTAAGTCCTCTTACTACATTAACTGCTTTCCTGTTTGTTGTACTTAACAAACCTTCAGAAATTACTGGATTCAGAAGAGTATCCATTTAGAGCAACTCCACATGGTTACTGACATAAGGGACTGTCCTGGCAGCAAAAGGTTTAATGTTGCCATATGAATTCAGGGTAGGCAGCATGAAAAAGATATGAGAGTACCTTGTACCTCAGATCCTGCTCAATATAAAAGGAATAAATATTTTTATTGAAGTAGAAGTATTCTGACTCACTGGAGAGGTACTGCAACACAAAGGAGTTAGAAAACCCAAATACCCAGGTCTTAAGAATTGTCTTTCAACTTCAGATCTCGAGGCATTTTGGGAGCAAGTGCTGTTATCAGCATTTTGTGCAGGAAGAGAAAGAGATTGGGAAATTCCATCACTGACTGCGGAGGCTGTTAAACAGCTCAAAAAGTTGAGACATTTTATGATCAGCAGTTCCAAAAACATTCATCAGGGAGTATTCAAGGAACTGCTTAAGAATGTCTCTGGACTGTTAATGTTGGTTTTTATTAATTGATACAGCACTGGGAATGCAGATACTGTGCCAGAATTTTAAATGGGATGGCTTCATAATTACAGGCCTTTCAGCCTGGTGCCAATCTCTGGCAAAATAATGGAAGACTGATATGGGATATTATTAGCAAAATAATCAGGAATAATGTAATATATGGCAGTTCTTATTGGTTTATGGAAAATATATCTCTTTGGACTAACTCAATAACTTTCTTCTGATATATGAGGTTTGGTTGATGAATGTTGTAGTGCTGATGTAATGGACTTTCTTGGGGCATTTGTCATGGTACCACACAACCTTTGATTAAGGAATGACAATAATGCAAATTCAACTGGGCAGCATATTAAAAAGACCTAAAACTGCTTATCTGGTAATCTTAATATGCAAATTGGGAACTATTATCTAATAGGCTCCTTTAGGGATTGTTGGGTCATGCTCTGTTTCCCATTTCTTTTAAAGACTGGGAAGTTATTTTAAAAATAATTAATGGCAAATTTATCTAGATGGAATCAATTTGGGGACTTTGGAAATAAGTGTGTGAAGTGATTAATAAATCATATATACTTCAGTAAAACCGACGGTAAACCCCTGTCCTTTGAAGGGCAAGGAGTTGGATTTTGATGATCCTTATGGATCCCATCCAACTCAGGCAATTATATGGATCTATGATTCTAAATTACATTTGCAGGATGAATGACTGACCTGAGAAATAACAACTGAAAGGTGTGTGGGAGATCATGATAGATAATTGGGGGAATGTAGGGTTTTACTGTCACACCAAAGGCCTAAAGGTGGCCTAAAGAGAACGTTCCAGCAGTAATGATGGAGCTGTCCTGTGTCAGTGGTGATGTGATAACTTCACAAACAGCTGAGACCACGTGAAGATGCAGATTCATGTGTCAGAAAGGAATACAGAGTTGGTGAAGGCTTAGGGAATGATTAATGCACTGGACATTCTGTGCAGCAAGATACTCAAGCACTTGAACCTATTTGATTTAAGCAGAGATGATTTGTCCCAGCCTGTGTCTGTATAAGGCACAGAATAGGAGGCTGGAAAACTTTGACATAGAAATTATAGGGAAATAAAATGGTGTAAAGTTGGAAGTTAGGCAAAGGTAGACTCCAGGTGCACATTTCTGTAATAATGGTAATAAACCACTGAAATTGTTTTTAAGGATTCATTGTGGGTTCTCTGCCTGGAGTTTTTAAAAGCAAGATTCCTTGGGTTTTATTTTTTCTGGAAAATATATTCTACTTCAAGCAGGAATTGATTTAAACTGAGCCTATAGTTGTGTTATGGGAATATTGTGTTGTGTTATTGATCATTATATTATTGATCATTGTTAGAACTGTTTTTATCATTTCTAAACTGATTTACTTGAGTCTGCCCAGTGGGGCACTGACAGAATAGTATCTGTTCCTACTGATTCCCAGCCTAGGGTATTATCCTCTATACTGCACAACTTCCTACTAAATAAGAGAAAGGCTGGGATTTCTTAAATCCATGATTTTTTACACATGCACGTACGTGAGAGAGCCCTGCTGCCATGCTCAGCGTGGGAGGTTAAAGGGAGCTCTTTCCCCACCTGTGCCCCTTGCCCAGGAACAGTTCTCAGGCTGTACTTTGTGCTGGGTGAGTGCAGCAGTGTGGAAACCCCACCCAGGGCCAAGCTGAGCCTCAGTCTGAGCCTCCAGACAGCTGATGTCACTCTGGGAAGGCTCTTCTTGGAAGCCAGGGCTGATCTCCCACATACACCCCACATCAAATGAAGAATGTGCTTTCCTCAGGTCCCTTGGAGCCATCAAAGCTTTTTTCATTACAATTTTTGGCTTTCCTACACTGCGCTGGCTCCCAAGTCATTACTTTCCTCTGCTGAGCAGGAAGCTTGTCTTTCAGATGCTTCTTTTTCATAATGTGTGTTCAATTTCAACCCCTAACAGTATTTTTTATTGATGATGAGTCTTTCTTTTTTTTTTCTCTTTTTTTTTTTTTTACTGAAATACCTGTGTTGGTTAAATAATTCCTGTCACACAGATCAGGAATTTTTTGCTGACACACAGAAAGGTTACTGCCTAAAAGGGTGGCTATAAGGAAAGACTCTCCTGAGAGCTGTTTTTGCATGTTTTTGTGGGATCCTGAATGTGTCTGTCCCACCAGCTCAGAAGGCCAAATCCTTCTGTCCTTGCTCAGATGCTTGAATATGAGAGGTGCTCTGAAATTTTTCAGTGCAGCTGGGCCAGTTCTGGAGTGATTCAGTGTCACTCCTCAAGTCATTTGGTATTCTTTATGTTTGATGTGGAGAGGCAGCACAGGGATCTCTGTATCTTACAGTGTTTCACAGCCAGAAAGGCAGACAGGCAGAGGAGTTTGTGCATCACCTCAGTGGTAAGGGAACAGATCCCCATTTGATTCCAGCTCAGGCTGGTGGAGGGAGCTGTGAGGGGCACCTGCCAAGGGAAAAGCTGCAGGGTCACCAGTTATGGTAATACACCAACTTCAGTTCATCTTTCCTTCTGCTGTTGCAAAAATGGCATGACAGGATTAATAGCAAGGAAGTAAATTTTAAATAGCAGGAGTTTGTAAATGTCAGACTCAGCATGTCAGACTAGCCTGTCACAAACAAATTCTGCTGCGTTTTTCTTTCAGGGTTTTCTGTCATTCACAAATAACCTGTGTTTCAGGCTCATTATTCAATGGTTCTAGGCACATTCATAACAGAGAGATTCATTTGGACTGCAGAGAGGGAAAAAAGGCATCTTTCAGTTGCTAACAAAACAGTTATCTTAACATATTGGGATGTGTAGATGGTAGCAGTCAAAATTTGACTGGGGTTCTTTGGCAAAGAGAGAACGAAAAGCTCACTCTGGATTTTGAAGTTCTTTAAAGAATGTACATCAGCAGCAATCAGGTCTAACAAGCTGAGGTAGGGTGAGAATAATCATTTACATCTTACACTTATGTGAGAAATGTCTCTGTAGAACAAGTGATTAAAGAGCACCACTGGGCTCTGAAGTCTGTCTTTTGAAAAACTGATTCTTTGAAAGCTGCCTTCTAGTTTGTCAGTGTCAGGGAAACCAGTTTTATTTTAAGAATTCTTTCATGGCTGTATGAGAATATAAGACTCCAGTGCATGGGAAATATTTTTGTTTTCACTTTGGGCCAGTTTGACTACCTGTTCCAAATGTCAAGGACAGAATAAAAACCTCACTGGACTAAGAAGAGGTTATTTTCAAAGCAAACATGACAGATACAGTAACGCAAGACTCAGAGAAAGACATGGAATTTGCACTTAGAGATCTCCTGGTGTTTTGTAAATCTAATCCCAAAAAATAAGCCCTCCTCATTACAATCAACTATGTAAAAGAGTTTCTGCACAGCTGTGCAACTGAATAAAGCATAAAAATAAAGTTTTAGAGGACAAGTGTTACAAGTTTTCACTGTTCACTTTTTGTTTGTTTTTAAAGTGAATATTTGATTCTCAGTAATGATGAATTTTCATAATTTTCAAAAAGAAACACTTCCTCACTTTGTCGGGGATGTTACCTGGTCGTGTAAACTGAGGGCTTAGACCAGGACTTTATCTAATCTTTCCTAGCCCTGCTTCTCTTTAAACTGATCAGTAGCACTTTTTTTTTGCTGCTGCCTTCTCAGTTGTAATCTGGGGCAGAGGTGTGTGCATGTCATTAGCTGCACATGTCCCAGGGCCAGCAGAGAGTTAGAAACTCTGATAAAAAGCTGTTACTGACAATTCATCTTAATGGGGGATTTCACATTCAGAAAGGAGCATGAGCAGATGTGATCAGGAAAAAAAAAAGCAGCAATGACTAACAGATACAAAAGCACAGAGCTATAACCATAAATACAAACAAATCATTGTGCTGCCCTCGCTTTCATCATGACAGACAACCTTTCACTACAACAATACACACACAGCAATAAAAGCTGGAAAATCCTGGAGCAGATCCTCAGCAGGGATAAATTTTCACAGCTCCATGACAACAGCATTGTGATAATTTATACCTGACAAAGGCCTGCTCTTTACAGAGCAACTCCACCTCTTTCAGAGTGGGATTCATCTTTTTGCAGGGAGGTTTTTACCTTCCCTGGTGTGGGCTTAGCAAGTAAATCCTGCACGAGGGGCTGGAAGGCAAATGGGTCTTGTGCTGCTCTGCTGCATCAGAGTATTTCACTTGCTGTGTTGTTGCATTGTTCAGATGAACGATTTGGCCTCCAAAGAATTCCTAATAGGAAAGGCTTTGCTAACTAATGTGAAAGTCAGCTGGTGTCCCTTGAGATGCTATAATTAAGATACAGCAGATGTTGAAACTTTTCTTCAGAAGGTACTAGTGATTAAGATATCATGTGTGGTAGACATATGCATTTGTTTAGATACAGGGGAGAAAATAGGGATTATGTGAGATCTCTGTTTCATGAGGCAAGGAGGAGGATGCAGTGTGTGGAGGGAGATTTGTTTAGACAAGCTCATGGCTAAAGAATTAACTTGGGAAGTGTCTGGCTGATTAAGAGCAAAAACGTTGCTGACATGTGGAACTGGAGGGCACGTACAGAATTTGTACTTTGGCAAAAGAACTGCTTGAAAGGTCCAAGGAGGAGACAACAGCCTAATTTTTTTAATGCATTCCCCTTTACTCACTTTATTTGGATTACTGCATATCATCCTGCTTTGCTCTGTAACCAGAAGAACAGATGGAGGCACTTTGCAGAAGAGTTTGGGTCTTGTCTTTCTTTCTCTACTTTGGAAGCTCTCAAATCTCTTGTCCTTCTCTGAAGTGTGGAGTGATTTCATCTGGATTTTTTTGCTTTCTTTTCTGTTTTACTGCTTGTCAGCTGTTTCCTTTTGCTAAAGACACCTTGTCTAGTGTGTGTCTGCTCCTTGTGACAGGGTGTCTCTTTCTGTTGTGCTAAAAATCCTTCCAGCAGCTGATTCTGGAATACTGATGTTCCAGTCTCAATGCCTCTTCATAAATCAGAGCAAGGAAATTGATGCTTAAGCACTGTTTATGCAAACTTTGGTTCAGAAACTGAGTGGTGTTTCTGTTGAGGATTCAGAAAATGCATTTAGACTATATAATATTGAAGTCTTTGCTCCATTGATGGATAAAGAGACTTTAATGTGTTCAATTAAAGCTTCACAATTCCCCTCCTGGAAACAGATTGTGTTATCACCCTATGAGAACTGTGAGGTGAGTTAATGGTGATCAAAATATCTGCTGTACCTGCATCTCAGTTTTCTTATATTACTGGCTTGTTAGCTCTGCTGTCTTGCCTAAATTCCAGTAAAAAAACATATTCTGCCCACTTTAATTGTAACTCCTTCTGAAGCATTCAGCACCCCTTCAGCTCCCCTACTGATCCTGAATTTCTGATCCAAGCTGTTGAGCAGTTACTGGGAGCTGTCAGGGTTTTGAGCTCTAGTTGTGATTCCTTCGTATAATCTACAAGTTCATTTTCACAGCACTCAGGACAAAAGGCAACATATGAGTTATTCCTTCCCAATACAGCTGTGTAATTTCAGATAAAAATCTGAAGAACTAAGGGCAGCTAAGTGAATGTTTCTGGGAGCTCTGTTGGCACTGTGCACTCAGTATGATTTTATATGTGTGCTAGTTGAAGTCAATAAATTAAAACATTTTCAGAGCTAAAAAATGTTTACAAAAAACATGAAAAAACCACCTGTAATCTCTTCAAAGTGTGAACTGCAGTTCAATAAAGTGTCACTCTTCTAACTAATATAGCAAAAATGCTTTCAATTCTTGTAATATTTTTCTCTTAAGCACCACAAAACATTTTAGAAGTTTTAGAAGTTATGGATTATCATCATCTTCATTTGAGAGGGGAATGTGCTGAATCTCAGAGGAAAGTTAAATGAATTGGAGGGGAAATTTTGAAGTACTGAGAACTTCAGTTTTGAAATCATCTTCTTTCTGAAATATGAAATAATTTGTCATTGAAGCAAAACTGTTCCCAAAATATGACCTGCGTTTTTGAAAGGGAGTCAGAAGAGGGTTTATATAAGCCCAAAAATACCTAAATATCTTAGGTATGACTGAAGCCATTTCTTTAGGCTGGGCAGTGATCACTTAATCACTTCCTGCAATCAATAGTTACAACCAGTTCTTACTTGGCCCTTTTATGGAAACTGAGCTGTTAATAGAAATAAAAGATGATTAACAGTTTCCTTTCAAAACATGAGTAGAGATAAATTCAAACTGTATTGTTACCTCTTGAGACCTATTTTCCTTTGGTTTAGTTTTTTGGGTTTTTTCTTTAACCAGATTAGCATAATGGTTTTCTGACCTATAACTAAGTCTCTTAAGCTGGAGGGAAAAGTTTCTGGTTCTGTTTGCCCAAAAATGCAAAGCTGAATGACTGACAGAAGAAATACATCTTACCTCAAACCAAAGGTACTCCTGGGTTCAGTTAGGAATTTAACAAAGGAGTAAAAACGCTGAATTTTAGCTTCAAGATCAAGTAAATTGCATTCATTCCTCCGTCAGCTTTGAATTTTTAAATCTTAGTCACAAAGGGAAGGAGAAAAGAAAAGGAGACTTTATCCTGTATTTTCAGTTTCTGTATTTCCAGAACAGACTTTTCCTCCAGCTTGGCTCTGTGGCCTTGGACTTCCTCCCTAGCCAAAACGCTGCCACAAAGTGAATTTCTTCTAATAGGTGACCTCCTCTTTCTCTTCTTGTCCATATTTTAGTTTTATTCACTGCATTAGCATGCTACAAAAATTCACATCTTCAAGTGGTTCTTCTGTGAGGTGCCCCAATGTCCTGCTGGGTTCACAAAGCAAAGCTGACACTGAGATACATTGATCTTTGTTGGAAAAAAATAAGGAAAATAAAAAACAATAAAGTGGTCATCTAAGTCACTGATGAGGTGCATGTAGTGCTGTGCAATAGAATAACTGATATGAAGATGTTGCACTGCTGGCAACAGAAGAAACACGCAGGTTCCAGAGCAGCAGTGGAATCTTCAGGCAGGACCAACCAAAAGGGGCCTGCCCTTCTTTATTCTCTTATTTATACATGTTTCTAAAGACAAGCAGGGATTGGTGAGAGGGGTTAACACCTCTGTAAGTTTACAGGATAAATACATGGTCAATCATCTTTCTCCACCCCGGGGGAAAGGAATGAAAAACAATCTACAAGTGCAAAACAATCCCGGCCAGTTAGAAAAACAAGGACCATGGTTACAGAAAATGCATGAAAAGCTGTACTGCAAAGTTACGAACATGAAACCCTGCAAAAAGCAGGGCAACATGAAGATATTGTCAGAATCAGAAGCAGATGTTTCAGAAAGAAGATCAATTCTTTCTCTAGAAAGAAGAGCACAATTATATCATATCTGAGGATAAATGTGGGTGGTGGGCAAATTTCCTTTCCCTTTTACTAGTGACACTGGCATGTTTTATGAACTTGAAACTCCCTTTCTCTGAGGGCCTTGATGTGCCTTTAGCTCCTCTTTCAGGCCTCAAGAAAAATTGGCACACCTGAAAGCCCCTCTAGTTTTGAGAGCTGCTCTCCTTGGTCTGAGAAAAAAAGCCAGCTCTGCTTCTCATCCTAGATGGTTGTGGCTGTAACAGCATTTACCACTGGTTTGTCTGTTTTAATGCTGAGAACTTCAAGTATGTGGGGTTTCCACATCTCAGAAGTTACAAAATTCAAGCTTATTGAAAACCTGAAATGCTTAAAAAAAGAAGAAGATAGTTTGGACATCTGGTAAACGATTTAACTTCTATTGTCACAGGATGAACTGTTCATGAACCAATGTAAAAAAAAGGGTAAAAAATCAATTCTGCATGTTCATGCAATTCTTCATCTTGCTCATTGGCATATCAGGGCTTTAATGAGATGTCTCTGGCACTCAGACATGGATGGAATGAACTAGTTTAAAGAGCTGTAAGTTATATTTATAGACCTATAATTCATATAAGCCAAATATTCAGTGTGTGCTGGTGAGTTTCATGTAAAAGAACAAAGAAATTCAGGGTGATGCTCTGCAATGCAGCTTTGGGTCGTGGTCACTTTTCAAATGAAACATCTGTTCAGATTTCAGTGAATAGCTGTAAGGATCAGCATCTAAGCACACGTTAGATTGTGGTGGAAACATCAGCTCTGCTGTGCTGAACGAATGGGGATCATGGAAAGCAAATGGATCAGGGCTTTGCCTGTGTTGGCCAGCAGTGGCTGGGGTGATCTGTGAATTTTTCTGCTGGTTGTTCTCTGATGTAACATTCAAGAACATTTCAAAGCAGAAGAATCCACATCCTTTTGATCATAAATCCTGAGCGCTTCTGGGCAGGGACCTGGAACATTTGCTGTTTTGTGAAGAATGAGGAACACATGGTCCTTTGTAAATAATAAATGATAAAAATAAAGCATGAGTAACCATGCTGTAAAAAGAGAGCAGCAAATGCATTCAGAAATATCAACTGCAGGACCAGGATTACTGAATGAGTTATAATTTATTATTTCTCATTTAACTTTAGAGTTCTAATTACTGAACTTAACTACTTAATTGCTAAAGGAAAGACTTCTACAAAATTAATTTTTTAAAAAATTAAAATATGTCAAAAACTAGAAACTATTAGAAAGAGGGTAATGAGAAAAATACAAAACGTGATAAAATACAGTTTGAACAAAAGAATAAACTTTGAGTTCTATCTATTTGCAGCTTATCAGTAAAATTAATGAATTTTTGTGGGATTTGGAATGCTCTGATAATCTTCTCAATAATACTGAATATCTCTGTCACAGGGCCTGCATTTAAAAAAGTTTTTCCACCTATTAAAATGATGTTTTGAGCTGTTGTTAGAGTTTGCCAAGGATGGAATAGGGATGAGAATAGAATATGTTTAGTTATTATGTATTTTGTAACTCTCATTTTAAATTTTATTTTCCTTTACTTTGTAAACTAAGAAATTAACTTTATAAAGTATTCTCTGGCAGGTCAGGCTTATGTGATAGAAGAATCATGAGAAATTTGTCCATGTTAAAGATGTATTCCAGGTAAAGTCATACAATTCAGGAATTTTGATGTTTGAAATTTTTTCTGTAAAGTAAAACCATTTTTGTGTTTGAGGATTTTAATGCTTTTGCTTCTTCACAAAAAGCAGAGTTCTCTGTAGAACTGGCATCTTTTATTGCAACTTCAAAATCAAATTCAGAGACTCCTGTCCTGTAAATATTTTATATAACTGAAGGACAGAACTGATTCTGCCCATGAATACCAAATACACCACTTATTTTTTCAGCAGTCACATTAACCATTTTTTCCTTCCCATGCTAGTATGTAATCTGTATTTTCAGAATCATATTGTAATAATGTCATGATAAAAAAAAAAATACTGATTTCTTAGACAACCTCTTTGCTATAATAAATCTAGCTTGCTTTTCCAAGTCCAGCTCTGAGTTTCAGCCTCTGAGTGATCCCAGGAGGCACAGAGCTCCAGAGACACTGCTGTAAGAGACTTTCATGTGCCACTTCTGGGTCTCCACTGTTTATTTCCATGTACTTTAGAAAAATAGCACAGGAACTCAACAGTATGGATATGGCTTCCTGCTCTATCAGTAACACCTCATCCATCTGTCCTTTCTCAGGTGATCTCCATGTGCATCCTTTTGTTATCATCTTCTGCACCAGAAAGAAAATTAATTTTAATTATTCTACATCCTATTGACTCTTCATATATTTGTCTTCAAAACCTGGTGACACGTGATTTCCATGTGTAGCAAGATGTCATCTCTGGCTGTAAATCTATCTATCTATCTATCTATCTATCTATCTATCTATTTATCTATCTATCTATCTATCTATCTATCCATTAAAAGAGGAGAGAAAGGGTAAAGACGACATTGATTGGCACTGGAAATAATTATATTTTTTTGTGACAAACTTCAGCACATTATTTATAGGCAAATCTCTCCCATTAAATCTTGACAGAGGGATGTGTCAGCAGAATTTCCTGTAATTGTTTGGTACCCCACAAATTGATCCAAACTACAGGCACCCCATAGCACCTGATGATTTTGAAGGCAGGGAACAGTGCAGTGATGCTCTTTTTCCTGCAGAAGTTCCCTGTGCAAGTTTTGGAACAACATCTTTAAGAATATTGCCAGCAAATTCACTGTATTTCTATGCTCATACAAAACCAAGCTAATGGTAGAGAACTGCTTTGTTCCATGAAAAGCACTTCCAGGTAATGGCTTTACTCACAGTGACAGGCAGTTGTGATGATCCAGAAATAATTCTCAGGACTGTAATTTTTATTTTTTTTTTTTTAACAATTAGCTGGAGTCTGCAGAATTCTTCACTGAGGGTTAGAACCAGAAAAAGCAGAGCTGACTAATGGAGCAGTGTGTGAGAAGTGATATAGAGGTCATCTACCCATGGAGCACTAGAAAATGGTGCTCCACATTCTTTTAGCAGCACAGCATTTTAGAAAGGAGTCAGGTGTTTTTCCACCAGACTATATTTAATATTCCAGAGCATGACTTTTTCTTCTGAGTTCAAAATGCCTGACTATGGGAGATATTTAGGTATTTCACTGTCTCCCACCTAAAGCTGGGAACACTGAGAATGTGCAAACCCCTTGGCAGCTGCTGCCATCTGACAGGAGGGTGCTTGGCTCGAGTGTGTGATGGTCAATGTTGGAGATGAGCAGGGGCAGACAGTGCCATGGGCCTGCAAAGTGATGGGGCTGATTTTCACTCCTGCCTTGCCTGGTTTTTCTATTTTATTTTCACTGTGTACCACAGAGCTGGGGTATGGCTCTTCTCCTTGCTGGGAAAACTGGCAGGAGAAACCCTAAAAACTTAAAGGTTGCCTTGGACTGTAGGAAAGTTTCAGGGAGCTCTCTGGTCTGCTGGTGGATTTTAGAAGGCTTAATGAGCAAGAATCACTATGACAGCTATTTCAGTCATAGACAGGCTTGCTCTTTACACCTTACAGCCCCAGAGCTGTATCCAAAATAGCTATTTGCATGTTCCAGTCAGGAAGCACATTTGAGTTTGGTGAGGAGGTGAAAGGCTGTCTTATTCATCTGTTTCTCTGATTTTCTGCTGCAAAGGGATGAGTCCTGCTAGACAAATGGCTCTAGCAGTGTCCCATTCCCCAGCTTGGTGATAATTGCTGATAATTCCCATGCTAAGGAAATGAGTAATAAAAAACAGGCTGAAAAGGGCAAATTAAATAAAAATTATATCTTTGGGGCAGTTCTAGCCAAAAGACCAAAAAATTAAATGTGTGGGACCTTATTAGGGAGCTAACTCATATTACTCTCTTTCTTGCAGTGCAGGGACACAGAAATCAGATATGAACTAGATGTTAAATTAATGAAGGTTAAAGCCAACAGTTTTAGCTGATCTAATTTTCCATTGCATAATACAGAAAAATCTCTCTTTTGGGGGTTTCTTTTGAAGGTGAGCAAGGGAAGTGGAATGAGATGTGTCCCTGAGGTTTCTGAAATATCAAACCTTCATATACATTCCTCTAAGATGTACAATGGTGTAGAGGCTCTTTCTAGTAGCAAATACCAGAAGATGTGAATGAAAAGTACAAAGTTTGCTAAGTAACTAAAAGATAAACAATTGTTCAAACCAAAACAAAGACTAAAATTGCGGAAGAGTGAATGTAATTAATGGGAATATCCTGCTCTGTGATATGAAGTACAAAATCAAATCTAATGTTAGAACTGTTTTTTCATGCAAACAGAACAATGAAAGATGAATAAGTTCAACCATGAAAGTCAGGAAATAGATTTAGAGATGAACCAGAGTGAAAAACTGGAAGGAAACACAATAGAACACAAGTGAAAAGTGATAATAAGCAAATATAGTCAACAGTATAATGGTTCTGAACTAAACAAAATCTGGAAGGAGACAGTCTGGAAACTGCAGTAGGTTTCAAATTCCTTTTCTCTGTGAAGGATGTGACTAATACAATAACAAAGATGTTATTTGAAATGATTAAGATTCTAAGGCCAAGACTGTTTTCTAATCTGCCTCAGTGTTTACTTGTTTCTGCAGAAGCAGAAATTCCAAGCAGTACAGATTCCAACCAGCCTGTGCCATGAGCAGGAGACCCAAGCAAGTGCAAATGTTGTTATCAATGTTAACCCAGCATTGTGGCTCTGAAAATGCATTATATTGTTTTATAGAATTATCTTTTTGAGCCAAGAGCATTGGAAATCAGACAACCTGTTTAACACATGCTAGAAAACCTCATTTAATAATTCCTGTATGCTGCCTACAACTATATAAGTATAAACATACATGACTAAAGCCTGAAAGTAGTTCTTTGAAAATAACAGGAGGAGGAAGAAGCCAACTGCAGTCCTTGACTCACAGGATTCCTGTGAGCCATCAGTCTGGTGCATCCATGAAACAAAGTAAAGAACAAGTTGAGATGCATGTCAGGCAAGAAATCTCCAGTAGAACCGTGACAGAAATGTCATTTTATAAGGCATTA
Organism: Drymodes brunneopygia; assembly: GCA_013400955.1. Lineage (NCBI taxonomy): Eukaryota > Metazoa > Chordata > Aves > Passeriformes > Petroicidae > Drymodes > Drymodes brunneopygia. The sequence goes on along the minus strand of VZTZ01007989.1, from coordinate 105,023 downwards.
GGGAGATTTGATTTGGAAAATCGAGAACAATTCTTATCACTCAGGTTAAAAAAAATGGCTCGAAGGCAATATAGACATCTTTGTTTTTAAAAGGAGGGCAAAAAGAATTGAGGTGCCAAAATGAAGATGAAGTGTTGCCATGGTTATGACTGAAGCTGCTCTGGACTGCTGTTCATCTTGGGGATGCAGCATTAAAGCACCATGAAAGAACTGTCCTCTACTAAACTCAGCAGCACCACCAGCCAAGCCAGAAAACACCATATACAGAGATGTGAGCTACATACAAATACATTTTGCTAGTGTTTTTTTGAGTTATAGTGGATAGCTTCATCACTGGCTATAATTACTGTTCCCTTCTGAACCTCTGATTTACCTTCAACCATTTATTTGATGTAATCAGTCCTTAAATAAATGCGATTTGCTTCAATATTTTTTCATGAACTGAATATGCACAAAACAGGTTCACACACAGACCAGAATATGAATTGCTCTGCATTAGGAGGCTTGGCATTGGCAGAACTTCAAAGCTGTTCAGTACTCAGTAGCTCCTTTTTGTGACAAAAAGGACATGGTAGGAGGTTTGAAGACTTCTAAAAAGCCTATATTTTTCTGAAAACAGACAAAATTTGAAAAATTGCTGGAATTCTCTAAAACTTTCCAGTTCTTAGTTTCCTTGTCACTTAAATGGAGTTACAATTTATGAAGTTTACTTTACAAAAATTTTCTGGCTCCAGTGGGTCTTCACTTATTCTCAGAATTAGACAGGTTCTGAACGAGACCCAATGATTAATGTTCCAAGAAAAGAAATAATTGCCAAGTATTATTAATTTAATTTCTCTCCAGTATTTATAGACATTTTTCATAATTCTGAATCAGAATCTCTTTTCATATAGAAAAGCTTTACCGGAGACAGAGATAATGACATACTTCACACACATACCTTCTTAATGTATGCAAATTATTGTGTTTTTAGAAATTACACACAGCCACTGCAATCTTACAAACCCCTGCACATTAAAATGAAAGGAAATTACTTTAAAACAGCCTTGTTCATTGAGCATTTTTCTTTCTACTAGACAAGAATATAAAGTAAAAAGAAACTCAGAAGAGCTGGAGGCATGGGCAGAACTTCTTATCACAACAAATGATCCAACTGCTTATGAGATGCTAGTTCTGAAAATCAATGAATAGTGACAATATCTTTTAAGAAGATTGCAGCACTCAATATTAGGTTTTCTTATCTTCCTGAGGACCAAATCCTGGCTCTTGGTGAAATCACTGAGAGTTTTGTTAATGCCTCTAATGAGAGCATGATCAAACCTCAAGAGCCCAATTTGAAAGTGTATTAGCTTTCCTGAGCGGTGCCGTGAACAAGTTCAAATCAGTTGCATCACACTGTGGAATAAAAATCCCTGCTTGCTTTTGTCTCTTTGTGTCTGTGCATGCATGTATGAAGGAACTTTCAGTTCTGTAAAATATAAAACATTTTCAGTGCAAAAAGCTGGCGTTTTGAGCAGCAAGGGGAGCTGGCTCAGCTGAACTAATGTTCAGCTCTCATTCGACATCCCATAGTTTTTTGTCAGTTTTAGCAGGCAAAAGTGCCACAGAGCAGTTTATTGTTTCTTTTATACATAATTATAATTTGTGGAAGCAGTGCTTTTAGTGTGGTATATCTGATTTTATCAGGGAGGAGGATGTGGGTCTGGCTTCTGTTCTTGTTGCTTCTCTGTTTATGTGTGGATAATTTAATCTGAAATACAACCAAATTCAAGGAAGTAACTTTACATATTTGTATTTGTATGGGACAATAAACTAATTTCTTTGTTTTCAGAAGATGCTTTGGGAACTTTGAGAGTTAATTGGAAAAAAACTTTTTGTGAAGACAGCATTGCTTGAAGGCATGGAAGAATCATGGAGAAACTTCTTAGTGTCTACTGCTGTAGAGTCAAAACTCTATTTCATTTGCCTGATTTTGGATAAGCAAGATCTATTTTAGAAAGGCTACAATGTTTTAATATGCAGTACAACATATGAGAAATACAGAATGATTAAAGAGGGATCACTATTTTGTAAACAATTTGTGAATATCATTACAGCCTTTGCAGAAATTAAGAGGTTATATTGCTCTACAGAGTTTTAGGGAGGATGTTACATAACTGCTTAGTGCTTTCACTCTGTTTGTCAGTCTGTGTGTGTCTCCTGTTGCATCTGAACAGAACTGATTGGAATATGAACTGCTATTTTATGCTTTCACTCCTGTACAGCTATAACAGGGTCTCTGTGGTTGGCTGCACTCTGTAGTTCAGGGGTCTGGGTGAAAGATTGCTCCTGGCTTAAGGACCATGAAATGGGCATGGATTTATGTAATTGGTTGGTTTGCTTGCATAAAAATGCAATTCAGAAACTGCTCTGGTTTATGCATCATTCTTTGTCCTCAGAGAGGCTTTTTATCATTTGTAATTTCCTCCTGAGGAGTGCCCCACATGCATTTCTTAACCACATACCCTGAAGCAAAGAGAGATGCCCAAGGAAGGACGGGAATCCTGAGAAACGCTGAACAGCTCCAAGCTTTCCAGGAACTCTTTTTCTACATGGGGAAATCCTGCAGATTTTAGGGTTGCTTTCTTTCACCAGAACAACATCCTCACCCCTACTGTGCATTTCTGCAGCTGAATACCAGGATATCTAAATGGGGCTGAGCTGCTGCAGCCAGGGGATGTGTGTGTGAGGAGCACAGCATGCTGTCACTAAAGGCAGGCTGCATTACAATCTGGCTGGTGACCCAGGGCATACAATAACTCTCTGCCATGTACAATATGCTTGTTTCTGGAACCTGAGTAGCCAGTGGAAATCAGAGCTCAGAAACTGTCATTTTGAAAGAGCAGAGAGTTATTGAAATCTACCTGAGGCTGGTTCACCTGAGGACTACGTGCTTCCCCTCCTTCAGCAGCTGAATTCCCAGTGCACCAGGCTGAAATGCCACATTACTGCTCGTGTCAGTGGGAATTACCTGTGCAGCAACGAGAAGTCAGTGTTACAAACATGGCTTTTCAGCGTGAGCTTCTGGTTTTTGGCATTTTTAAACCTGGTTTTGTATCCGTGGACAAAGCTGCGATTTGTTCTGCATGAGTTTCAAAAGCAAGGAAGTAATATCCAGCAGCAAAGGCAGCACACGAAGAGCCAGGAAATTGCAGTTCCATCCTGCCTCTGTCACCGATTTACTGCTGTGTGATTTTGGGGAACACACCCAGCATGAGGTCCAAGTGAGTGCATTCACCCGAATCAGTGATCCTAACTAGACTGAGCTAGTACAGGCACTGGGTTTAGGGCATCATTAAATTCACCCTAAAGCAGATATCTGAATTGTACTGATTTCTCACAGAAATAAAAGGGTGCTTTGGCATTAGTCTAAAGGTGTTTAAAGCTTTGTGAGAGAGTCACATCTCAGCTCATACATGGCATTCACACAACATGTATGATCAGTGAAGATCTACTTGATCAAATCAAAGGAGTTTTCAAAAGGAAAAAGAACACTAAATTCTCATTTTCCCAGTGCCTGCCCAGTGCTGTAGCATATTTCTGTAATAAAAATGACTAACATTGCAGAAATAGTGATTTTTTTTTTTTATTCAGAGGCAATCATTGGGCACTTACATTCTTTATCATCAAGGGCACTAAGTAGTCAATTTTATTAATGCACAATAGATGTAACCTGCCACCAAATTGGAATAGTTACATTTTGCACTCATTTTGTCCAGTTAAATAAGATTTATGGGAACAGAGAATCATGGATCAGATGTTTACATTATTGAATATGGATGGATTATGAAAACAAAAACTATTTCCAAACTGATTAACAAATGAGTGCAATAAGATGACTAATATTTTAAATGTGTCTGTGGTTTCAGAATGCAGTTCTCAAATTCCTGGCATCCCCAGTTGTTCTGGGGAAAATTGCTTAAAAAAATAGGAACTATAAGTCAAGGCTCAGGTCTTCCAGAGATTCATCTGATTGTGTGTCTTGTATTGGTGAAATCCACTGTGGCACAGCTTGTCCCATAAGGTTCGTGTAATGAAAATTAGAAAAGTTTCCACAATCTCATCATTTCTCAAATTTATAATGACTTTACCAGTTGTGTGGCATATGAATATTCAGAGCTCTTCCCAATGTGTCAGAATATGCTATGAATAATTTATAGCTGTAGACTGAAGTCTTGTCCTCTCAGCTTTGGAAATGTATTCATCAACACAGACACCTCCATTTCCTGCTATTGAAACTGTATCCTAAATATTCTCTGTTCTAAATTGCCAGCTCTGCTGAGGAGGCCCAGGACACCAACATATACATGCACTTGGTGATGTTTTAATTGTGGTTGTCAAAAGGAAATTTAATGCCTCATGTAAATGGTTATCTGCAAAACCAGAATCCTTCCTATGCTTGGTCTCTGCAGCAGGGAGTAGCAAAGGTGTTATTTTGCCAACACAGAGAAAGTGGGCTCTAAAGCACATAAAGCAACACGGGAAATATTGTTGCTTTCCAGATGAATTTTCTACATTTGATTCTCTCCCGTCAGACATGAACTGGACTGTTTTGTTACATTCTTTTCTTTAGTTCTAGAAATATGTTTCTGTTTCATACATAGAAATTCCTGTCTCAAGACAGTATTTAAGTGGGAGGTATTTGTATACTTGTATGTGGGAAAATAGATTGGTGCCATGCTTTTTAATTGAGCTTGAACTGTAATAGGCAACTGTGAGAGTAGAATTCTAGTAGGGTCTTGCTGGGAATAGTCCTGGCCTTTTCTGTTGCTCCTAAAGAATTATATGGGTTGTACCATATTTTATTCTGCATTTAATGTTGGAGTTAATGAAGTTTCCTTTCAAAAGAATTTGTCATAGACTTGTTTACAATGAAAAATAGTTTCTAGGACAGAACTAGAAGGATGACCCAGGAGTTTTCTTCCTTTAATAAATGTAATATAAACACTGTTGCAATAATTTCCAGTGAGCATAAATTACCTGAGCATTTCTGGACTATTTTCTTTTCTGGTTATCTCACCTGCATTTCCAGATGCAATATTGTATTTAACAGGACAGTGGTTTATTTTTAGTTCAGGCAGAAACCTGGTAAGCATTGCTGGGATCACAGTTTTATTCTGATATTAGGAAAAAAAAGAAACATCTCAAAAGAGCAGTAAATATTTGTTTAGTTGAAGACACAAATGCTGATTTCAGGTGATTTAAAGACAGTCTATTTTCATTTAAAATTAAATAGGTTGCACAAGGATTAAGCCTTTATGGTATTATTCAAATTACTGGGAGTGTGAATACAGTCTAACCTGAAGGCTCAGAACCCATGAGTTAATTAAAATAATAACTGGAATTTTTGTGTTGTCACTGTTGGGATGCTGCTGTGGGATTAGAGGCTGTGCAGTGTCACAGGCAGGCTCTGACACAGGCACTGACTCTGCTGGGGTCAGGATGTGGCAGGAGGAGGCAGTGGAGCCCTGGCCAAGCCAACCCACCTGGATTCCAGGTGGGGAAATCCAGCTCATCAACACTCACCCAGGGAGTGCATTCAGCCCCAGGCCAGGGGACATGAAGAGAGAAGTGTCCCCAGTGAGGACACACGAGGCTTGTTCTGGCAGGTTGTTCCCCTGGGCATTACCCAAAGTGGGACAGAGCAGGTGCAGCTGGAGCCCCCAGGGAGGATTTCTGAGGATGTTGCTGGGCTTTCCCTCTGAGAAAAGGGCAGCAAGGAGAAGTCCTGCATCAATCAGCCCAGGAGGAGCAGCTCCAGCTGCCACAAGCTGCTGTGCAAAGCAAGGCTTCAGCCTGAGCCAGTTCCCTGCCTTCCCTGTCCTTCTCCTCTATTCCACTGACCAGCTGGGTCCCATGGAGAAGCCAGGAAGGGCAGGGTGGAGATGCCTCAGCCCCACATCCTGGCTTGCACTAAAGAACAGAGGAAGTTGCTGGAGAAGGGAGATTCATAATCTTGGAGGGTTTGGAACAATTTTACCAGAACTGAGAAAGGAGAACAAGGCTTGTGTGGGAAAGCTCTGACACACATCCAATTTGAGATGTCTGGAGGATCACAGCAGCTTCCTTTGGATTTACCCACGGAATCTGAAGATTGGCTTAGTGTTTTCTGCTGCGTGCATGTTCCATTTTTATCTTTCTGCTCTCTGCTTAGGAACTCTTTTCTACTATACACTCCCTCTTCTCACTGTTTCTCCTCAGGTTTGCAGTTTTTCTGTTTTGAAGTGCTAAATAAAGACAAAATTGCTGCAGTATAATTTGTATTTATGAAACTGCTGCTGTATGAGGGGCTTAGTGGTCTGCACAAGGATAAGTAACAAACAGTTTGATGAAGAGAAGGAAATCAGTGTTTAATCCCTGACATAATGAAACTATTCCAGTCTGACTTGTGTATTAGCCAGTCTGAAGCCCTAGGAAAATATAAAGGAAATACAATATAAGTGAGAATTCTGTACTTAATGAATTATTGCTTCCAAATTGATTATTGGCTCTCCATTTGAGATTGACTGTAGTTCAGTTGCTGGAATAACATACATCTGACAAAGAAAGAAAATTGAGATCAAAAACTTTGAGACTTGAGAAACCTGCGCAGAGAGGTTTCCTTTATATTGGTACACAAAAATACCTTTCTGTGCTTTAAGGTGATTCTGAGGCAGGTATTACATATTTACTAGAGTGAGGAGAGAAAAAAGAAATACTGCATGCCCAAATGTTCACTTTCCTTCCATTTCATGCTTAGAAAAGGGTAATTTAGGTTAAAAATTCTGTATAAACAGAGGCTGCATCCAATCAGAAAAGGTTTCCCTGTGTGAGATTTTCTGTAGGCTGCAGATCAGTTTGCCAGTTCTCAGCTGGGTGTTTTTGAGCAGGATCAGAACTGCCATCTTTTGCAGCCCATGACATTTGCAGTGCCTGTGCCTGTGTGGTTTGGGCTGTGGGAGGTTCCCCGTTGGCAGCAGGAGCAGCCAGCAGGGCTGGGAGCATCTGCAGGAGGGTGGGCAAGGCTGGTGAGCAACAGCCTGCTCCAAGTCAGCTCATCCCAACAGGAAAAGCTGCTCTGAGTCAGATTCAAACCACAGGAGGCACTGCCTTCCCGCAGGACCCTTCCTTCCCAACCTACTTAGATGATGCTCAAAAGCAGAACTGCTGCCCTCAGACTGCCTCTCCTTCCAGAAAGGTGTGTGCTTCTTTGAAGTCTTGTTATCTAATACCCAATCTCATATTCTGGTCTCTCCAGTTAACAAAGCAATCACATTTTAAGACTAAGTTGTTTATTTAAGTCTTTGTAATATTGACAGTGTCTGAATAAAAGTGGAAGAATTTCTAAGTGAGTTATGTAACTGCAGGATTTTAGTTTCAAATTCCAATATCTGAGAGATACTGACTTTTTCTGAAACAATTGTATTTATGCTTTCAATAGAGAGTAGGTGCTTTTTGTGCTCTGAACCTCAGCCAGGACCCAGTAGATTCTGTCATGAAGAAAGTTCTTTTTTGCTTCCCTTGAGTCAGGTCATCAAATATATTTCTGATGTGATGGATCACTGTAGCAGAATGGTTTCTCTATCTTTTTGCTTTATCTGCTGCAAGACACATGTAAGAGAGAGAGGGCAGGGCCAGGAGAAAACCTTAAAAGTGGATGAAAGTAGACTTGAAACTTCAACAAGGGCATGACCAGGCCAAAAACTGTTAAATGAAACATATGAGTGGGTAGATCTGCATCTGGAGCAAGTTGGCACTGGTCAATTTTCCTTTCAGTATGTGACAAATGGCTGCAGTTGCGGTGATAGCCCCAGAAACTTCAGTTCCTTCAAGTTCCCACACCAACAAGTTCCTTTGCATTGATCCAAAATGATCTGAAACTGGACAGAACTCAAATATTTTATTTCTGTCACATGGAAAGAATGTTTATTTCCCTCTTGTCTGCCACAGTCATATAACTCACTAAAAACCTCTACATTTGTCAGCACCCCATGAGTAACATTTACCTTTCATCGAACGTTGGCAGAACGGAGTGGAGCTGTCCAATGTGCTGCAGGTGCAGCTGAGAGCAGGATGCTTCCATCGGACTGCTTGGTCCCCCAGGGGCTCCTGGTATGGAAGGAAAGAAGATCAAAGTGGTGAAATGAAGGCAAACAAGCCTGTCTGTCAAATTAATGACACATGCTACCCATGCTTGAGAACCAGACCTTCAGCTCTCATCCTCTTTGTTTCAGATCTCTTAATTTGTGATGGTTTGACAGATGGAAAGGTCACCGTGCAGGTTTTATTCAAGAGGTTCATGCCTTGGTAACTTTTCTGCCAAGGGTAATAAGTTACAGTAAGGAAATTGCCAGAAAGAACAAATCTGTCTTGTTTCTAATTACCTGAGTTCTAATTATTTCTCCTAAATGGGCAGTCAGATAACAGAGTGTAAACATAAAGTAAGCACAGAACTGCAATTACTACGCAGTGGATATTTTCCCCCAAGCTGTATAATACTTTCAGGCTTTGCCATGGTACAGAGCAAAACCACTCAAATTGGGCAGACCACAAATCTGTCCAAATTTTACATCATCCATTTTTCCCTGTTATGGAAAGAAATGAAGGGTTCCTTTTCCACACTAATTTACTTCAGGCACTTTGTGCCATGGGAAATGGATCACCAGTGCACAGACCTGGGACTAATAACTGTGGAAAAACCCCCTGAGTTTTATCTTCAGCACTTGGAAGGTTTAATAGACCAGAGCACAAGCAAAACATAATAAACATCAGAAACGAGATTTGTGGTTAAAGAAAGCTGACTGAAACACCTCATGTACTTGGGGAAGTTTTGCAAGAAGTGTTGCACTGGAAAATTGATGAACACTTGAAAAACTGGTATCAGCTGTAATTGATTCCTCCTGAAACCTGGCCCCAGTGATTCCAGGTGGGCAGTGCTGCCAGCAGTGAGATGTCTCTGTGGGCTGCCCATGCACTCTCTCCCTGCTGCTAGAAATGCACAAAGCTGTCTGTATTTTCTGGATTTCACTTGAATGGAATGTAAAGTTTGCCACTAACCTTTTGCAGGAGGTTTTAGTGGTAAAATGATTAAATGAAAAGAGTTAAAAGCATCCTTAATGGGGCTGCCCAAGAAAACGGTGCAGGGACACAGCGGAGGTACCTTGGACAGCAGCTCCTCTTCCCATGTGCAGAGGGAGGCAGGCGGCAGCAGCTGGAGAGGATCCAGGGCTGCACAGTGCCAGACAAATGAAGAGGATCACTGAGGGATCAAATGAAGGCTGCTCGTTGTGGGAATTGTGTTAGAGCCACTCTGTTCCTTCAGCAGTTGCTTCCAGAGCCTCAGGTAGAAATATTCCCGCAGAGGGAGCTGAGAAACCTTTTTTATTGTTCACCAGCTCTCAGGTGCTTCAGTGCAGCCCTCACGTGCAGACTCACCACCCAGACTTCTAAAGGCCTTTCCAGTGCAGTGAAATTTCCATTAGGGGGGTTCTTGAAACTAACCTTCTTTTAGCTCTTGGAACTGAGAAGAAGTGACAGCTGCATGCATTTAAATTCCTGTCATAAGGGGTGGAAAGTTAGCAAATGGTAAAACCCTTTTAATTTCAATACATTTATACTGTAATAATGACATAAATAAGCCTATTCAAAGGATTTAGGGCAGGTAGCTGGAAAAACATTCTGTCATCTACCTTTGATGAGAGCTTCAAGGCAAATAATAAATGAGCAGATGAAGCTTTCTGTGGAAAGTCATGTTTTCAAACATGTCCAAATAACTTCTTCAGTTCCTGATAGCAGTGTGCTAAAAGCAGAAGCAAATCATTAAAAATAGAGAAGGTACTTCCAGATTAATAGGTCTGGCTACAAAAACCCTAAAATTTCTCTTGAGAATTGCCAATGGATAAATTAATGATTCAATTTCCAGTGAATTATCATCAGACTTATTTCCCAAGCATTGAAAATAAAAATAAAAAAACAAAAACAAAACAAAAAAAAACCCAGAAGAAAGTTTCTTTTTCTTTCTTTCTTTTTCTTTCTTTCTTTCTGCCTTCTTTCCTTTCCTTTCCTTTCCTTTCCTTTCCTTTCCTTTCCTTTCCTTTCCTTTCCCTTTCCTCTCCTTTCCCTTTCCTTTCCCCTTCCCTTTCCCCTTCCCCTTCCCCTTCTCCTTCTCCTTCTCCTTCTCCTTCTCCTTCTCCTTCTCCTTCTTTCTCTGTCCCCAGGTGAGTTTGCAAATTACCTTTAATGACTGACTAGTTAGAGGCACAAGGAAAGATAGCTAGAAAATGTAAGTAAGTGAAGGAAAATAAGTATTTTGGATTTGATGAAGCCATGACTCTACACAGAATTTCAGGAGGATTTGAAAGAAATCCTGAGGTATTCATGAAGGAGGTCTGATATGTCTTGAGTTACAGAAAGGAGAAACAACTCTCTTGTCAATAACAGGCAGATTGTGGGATGATTTAAGATAAGATATCCCTACTGGGTGATGCAGAGTGCTGTGCTGCAGGGATTCAAGCTGTGCTGAACAATCTTTGCTGTGGCTTTAGGCAGACTCTCAGACACCCAAATAATAACAGCCAGAGGTTATCCAAGCCCAGGAATAGCTTTAAAACTACTCTTATTTCCTCCCTTAGAGGCAGCATGGTTTTAATCCCTGAAACCTGGGGAAGGATTCAGGAAAGATGAGGCCAAGGAATTTTTTCAGTAGGGGATATTTAATCACCAGCTGTAGAGCTCTAACACATCACTTCTGAGAGGCATTTAATGAAAACAAACAACCTGGTTACGAACGTAGGAGATGTATTTACAAGGGATGAAAGGAAGCCATGGTTTGGGCCACTGCTCCTTTTTGAATGTATCACAGTCAGTTCAGCAGCCCATGCACCAATTACTCTGGTAATGATGTTGTGAAAATTAACAGGAAGGTGATTATGGACAGTTAGTCAAAAGGGTCAGAACAGGAAAATGGCCACATGAAAATGCAAATCCATTTAGGTTGAAAACGCAGCCAAGAAAATCAAATTATTCTTGAGACGATGTCACATTGCAAGAACTTTAGGAACTTGACTGCAAGGGAATTACCCCAATGTGTGAAATCAGGTATGTGACTAAGTGTCTTCTTGATTCATGTACTGTGCAGAAATACAGTGCAGATATATAATCAAAATATTTAGATTTCAGTTGGTAGAGCAAGAGCTGTGAGCTCTGTGATAGAAGGTGAAAGGTTTTCAGAAGAGGAGTGTTCCAAAGGACAATAATTGCTGTCATTACAAAATGTAGTCCTGAACCTTGTATTTGTATTACAGAAATCTTTCATTGGGGGAAAGGGATGGGGCTGTTTTACAGAAGAGTAAAATCAAGCTTTTAATTTGAGCTGATTGTGAGAGAGACTGAGAGAAAATTTTTCCTGCATGACTTTTTAGCTCTGTCTCCAGTCAACAGATATTACTCTCCTGCTTTGTTATTTTTATACATAACAGAACATGTTCTTACCTTGGTTCTGTTTCTGTGGTTTCAGACTTCTCCTGCTGGATTCACAGGAGTGAATTAGAACTGTACTTGCAAAAGTGTATCTTACATCTGTATTCATACAGTTGATATGCTGAGTAAAATCCTTCTCAATTAAAACTACAGAGACTTTTGCCAGTACTTTTAATTGATTCAGGATCCTGTCCCCTGTTACTTCTGCACAGGGTATCCAGATGATCCAAGTTCCTTCTCACTGAGGAACTGAAAGCCAAGCACTTCATCCATTTCAGGACTAAGGAAATGTGTTCTCCTTACTAAAATATTGTTTCCCATTCTATGGATGGCTCTATTTTAATACAGAGAGCTTTGTTTCATTCCATGATTGAGATGGTTTTATTTGCAATTTGGGCTCACAGGGGGTTGCTCTAGGCCCCTGAACATCCCTCTGAATGATTGCATCCATTAGCAGGGAAGCTATTTATTTATTATTTCCTGAAAGAAACATTTGCAAGAAAGGTTAACCAGTAAAATAGAGCTTGGTTATTTTTCCCCCTTTTTATGAACCTTCATTTCCCACCTTCTATGAGCAAGGCACTTAGATTTAGATACTCCTGAAAAATTACAATTTACTCCTTAAGATACCAAATGTCAATTAATTCCATTTAGTTAAAGCACTGATTTATGTTCTGAAAATGAGTCATTTTCCATTTAGCTACAGAACACTTCACTTTCCACTTCAAAGAGAAGAAATAGTTCACAGTAAATATTATCTTCCCTTTAAATTTTTTACTGATAGCATGTCTTGAATACAAGGGCTGTGCAGTTATTTAATCCATTTTCTAAACGAGGTCTATCTTGTAGACACATCTGCACAATGTACATCATAAAAATATTAAACCCAGTGAAAGATTATACAACATATAAAATAGCCTTTTTATGGCTGATTTTAAATCTGCAATCAGCCAAAACATCATTAGCTATCTCAAAGTCTTGGACAGGTAGCTGATGAAAAGCTGAAGAAAGGAATGAAATTTGAAGAATTATTTGATTATCTTGTATCAGCTTTGATAGATTATTTTCCTGTAGAGTATAAAATTTAGAGGAAAAAAATCCTATATCTGAGCTGTGAAACAGTATTTTCCTTGACCCTCTGACATGTTTTCTTATAATTAGTAAGACATAGCCAACCAAATCCCCAGATTTTTAATTTTAATTTGTAGTACAGTCATACCTTCCCTTCTTCCATCTCTAACTATTTTCTCACTCTCTTGTGTTTTTGTTTTTGGTTTTGAATTTTTTTGTCTCTAGTATGGTTTTATTCTCCTCTTGTCTGTTTATTAAAATCCCTGCTTAAGGCAGGGAATGCTGTTTAGCACCACTGAGTGCTAACCCAGCCTCCTCAGATCCTGCCTGCTGCAATCTCAGATGTTATGCAGGAGGGACTGAAATTATGACATTACAGAGAAGTGGATCATTTTGATCAGCTGCTTTTTCCTTTCCCAGAGGTTCCTCCGATCTTTTTTCTTTGGGACATGAGAGCATCCCATTCTGTAGATTCTTTCCACAGCCCTGTTGATGTGGGGGATGCTGTCCTTGCTCATGGAATGCAAACTCATCTGTTTAGTTTGGGGAGACAACACTTAACCAGTTTGTTTCTACTTGTTTTGGTTTATCTGTGCTGTGATTTTCTGGTACTTGTGCAAAAGTATTGGATTTTGACTGGATTTGTTCATGGAGAAATATGCAGAAAGCTTGTGCTCTGGTATTTTGAAAGAGTCACCAACAAATATCAAGGAATCACAGAATAGCTCGAGCTGGAAGGGATCCATAAGGATCAATTTATCACAAGGATATATTGTTATTGGTTTATTGCCTGTGTGTGCTTTTTTAACAATGCACTTAATTGTATGACTTGAATATGTATTGTACATTCTTGATGGGAAATAGAACATTGTGAATATAAATCTCTAGATGGATTCAAAACAATAGACGTATTTCTTTATTTATTTGCATTCTACCCAGGCAGTTAGTGTCTAAAAACCATTCAGAGTCCTTTTGAACGTGGACTTTGGGAGTCTGGCTCAGCTCTCACAAGCACCTCATTTGGAGAACCTCACTGGTGCTGGGTCCTCCTGCTCACTGGCCCAGCAGGGAGGTCAGGTGGGCACTCAGCATCTCCCACTGCATCTGGACCCAGACTTTGCGAAGACAGGACACAAAGACAACTGCCTGAGCTTGAACCTGCTGTGCATAGGAACCCCAGCACCCTCTTCACTGCCTGTTTTCCATTCTATTCTAAATCATGTTGGAGTTTGATTTGCATGCTGATGACTAACACAGCCAAAAAGTTCATTAACTTATAAGAACAGAAAATCACACCAGATTGTTTAACTCAATTAATCAGAAGTAACTCTCACAACAGATTGAAGAGCATTAGAACAAAAAAGGGTGTCCTGCCTGCATGTGTCTCTCCTGCAGTGCAGCATGCAGATGGTCATCCTTAAATCTCAATTCTTCAGCTCTCAGAGTCCAAAATGAAGACCTAGGCTTTGCAGTCTCTATGATCAGGGCAAGGCACTGCCAAAGTGGAGCCCAAGGTTACAGCAGCTCTTCCCAAGCCCTGAAGGAGGGAACTGAGAAGTGAGTGAGAACCATCCTCAGTGCTGTGCTCTGGAACTCACTCTATTTAAAAACAGTTGCTTTATGCAATAACTAAAGTTTTCTTCATTTCTAAAAGAATGGATTTCACCCAGCTGAATTCTTGTGGATTTCTCTTACTCTCTTCCTTTCTCCTTCCTCAGCTCCCTGCAAAATCAGCTCCAAAGAGGGAAAGCAGACTTCTCCATGATATAACTGGGTATTTTCCTTTTCTTTCAGATTTGCAGTAAAAGCCCACCTGCATTTATAGAAGTTCCCTCTTTCTTTTGTCATGAGTAGGTATCAAAGACCTTCATTCAGTAACTGTGGCCACCGAACCCTGGTGGAATTTTTTCAAAGTCCAGTATGAGTAACACAAGTGCTAAATGTTCTCACCAGGCAGGTGAAAGGATTCAGTGCTCTGGGAGCTCTTCTGTGCCTAGGTCAGGTGGTCTGAGGATATTTCACAAAAGAGAGAGGGATTCAGAGCAGGGAGAAACCTTGTGCTGTTTATCTGTGACACTTCACACACAGACCAGGTGAGATCCCATTTCTCCTCTTCCCTGGCATTTGTGGCAGCAGCTCTGAATGATAGTTCCTACAGTTTGATGCAGAAACATTTTGCTGAGGAAATAGATGCTGTAATCTCTGTTTAAATTTAGTGTTATGGCTGTATGCCCTTGGCTGCTCCTCTGGCAATCGTTGAGGCTCAGCTGATTGATTTCTCAAGCAGTGAGCAGGAGTCTGTAGAGAAGACATTGATTTCTGTAAAGCTGGTCACATTATGTCCTAGGATAATAAGCAGCTTAATTCAGGTTTTCAGAGGTATTTATGAATGAAGCTGGGGTCTGTGTCACCACAGCCCCCTGCTATCAGTTATCTTGTACAGAGGGCAAATTTCTCACCTCCCTTTTTCTCTTCAGTGTTTTGACATATCTTGGAAAAACAGGCATTGTTATCTGGATTCACAGAGAATTTTTATTCCTAGTTTAGCTTTCTATGCAGACCCTCCTTTTTTCCTTCTCCCTGCCCCTCCCTTCCGTGTTCCCTCCGTGCTGTTGGTGTGCCTGGATGTGCATGGATGTGTGTAAATGAGAGGCCACGACAGGGATGACAGATAATGAAGAAGTTGTTGTCTTTCCCGTTCCCTCCCCTTTGTCCTCTCTTCTCCAAACATTTTCTAAAAAAAGCATTAACATGTGACTATTTACATTTATCCTCTCATCCTGCCTGTTCAGTGAAGCCTTTGGAGTGTGTTTAATTTTCTTGTTTTGCTGTACAGGTTTTGTGTATTCTGCATATTACTGCTCCAGAAGGCAGCACTGGAGCAATTCCTGATTTCTCTGAGCAGAGGGGAGCAGGGTGGATCAGTGCCCTGACATTGATACATTTTGTTTTTAAGGGCAGACCCCCTGAGTCCTTGTGTATATTAAAATAATTCTCCTTTAGTGTAATTTCAGAGTCTTTTTTGTAATATGTGTCTGGAATGAATGACCAGAGTGGGGAAGAAATGGAACAACGATGAAATGAAGTTGCATTTTCTTTGTATTTTTCACAGTGGACTGCTTTCAAAAGAAAGCAAATACAAGGGAAATACAGCTGCAGATGATGACAGGAAATCAGATTTGTTTAAACACAGCTGGAAACAATACTAGAGATGAAGACAGTGCTTTGAAATAACTTTTATGGTCAGTAGCTGCATAAGAACTTTTCAAATAAATTCGATTTTCTCTCAGGCTGAAATGCTTTGTGCAGTAACTTTTGGGAACATTTGCAATATGTCTGGAGACTGATGCAATTGTTAATAATCCTGTTGCCTTCTGCTGCTTCTTTTATATAAAAAAAGAAAGCATGTGATTCTCATAGTACTGATAAAGAGTTTCCACTTGTCCTTGGAGTTTCTTGTCTAACCAATCATATCAAATTCTTCTCTTTGGATTGATTTTTTTTCTGCATGGCTGTTCTTAGCTCTGATCTTATGGTAACTATAAACAAGTAACTCAAGGCTACTCCCTTAACAGTTCAAGGGAGAGAGACTCAGTCTTACATAGGCTGAAATTTTCTTTTGGTCAACCAAAATATTTTTTCCTTATGTACCATGGTTTTGTCTTGGTGAAAAAACATTTCCAATTTTGATAGCTTTTTATTTAAATTGCAACTACTGGCTGTCAAGAATTTCAGGACACTTTGTAGCTAACTGGGAAATATTTCAAAAGCAAAGGTGGAGTTGTTTTTTTTATCTTAAATCTCAAAACTTTTTAATTCCAAATAAGTTGATGTGCTAGGAATATAAGCAGTCCTCTGCACAAACCTGGGTTGGCAGTATCTCATACCTCACAGTGCTGTGTTTGCATAAGGACTCCCAGGACTCAATCACTGATTTTTTAGGCCTTTTTGGTTTCATGTTAGGGAATGGAGCAGGAGTGGATGTTGCCCAGATAAATGGAGAGGGATCAGTGTGGCTGTGGTCATTTCTGTAGCACACACTAAGGAGCTTATTCCTCACTGGCTAATCCTAATGAGGGAGAGTAAAATGCTGTTGAGGCTTTGAGTGAATCTCCTTGTAGGATAAAGTGTAGGATTTGAGTGAATCTCCTTGTAGGATAAACCTCTGATGTGCCATTTGGGTGGCAGAGGCAGGGACGTAGTTTGATGAACTGGTAATGGGTTGGAATCTACAGATTCCTGAGACACCAAGAATAATCTGGGTCAGGTGCATTGGTTTCCTCCATCTCAATCTCCCAGTTTGCAAGTGATAAAGTTTTCTCATTTCCCCTCATGGAGCCCTCGTGCACAGGGAAATAAGCTGAGTGAAGAGGAGGAACCAAGCCCTGTTGCTTATTCTGAAATGTGTTACAGATGAGACCAGACAGCAAAGTGTTATCTGAAAGGCTTTTATTCCTTGCTACCTCAGGGACAATTGAGCTTTAACACATGCATAGCTGCTCTTGACAGCATGTCTCTTTATCTATTAAGTATCATTTACACTGCAGGCTGGCTGAGAACTGTATTCAGGGGAGTGCAATTCCATTGCCAGACCATTGATCAAAAGGATTTTCTTTTAATGCAAACAGACAAGGTACAGACTGTATTTGAACATAAAATTGAGTTCTAGAACACTGAAGGACTTCTTTTCTAATAGCAGATAAATTTGTTTCATTACTGAAGTGGTGAAGGATGTTTGAGTTCTACTTTACAACTTGCATGGAGGCAGTGCAGTAACCAGACACCTCTCTGTGTATGGAACCTGCCCATGTCAGTGGATCATTAAAAAATCATAAGCATTGACACTGAATTATTTGACTACAGTGACAAGTCATTAATCCTCAGTCCTGCAAATTATTACCTGATTTTTTTTTCCTCCTAAAGACATGTGATGAACCTTAGAGGAAAAAGATGCTTTTTTTAGTCCTGGTACTAGAGTTGGCTTTAGGGTGAGCTGGGCTTGGCTCCTGTTTCTACCACAAACTAGGTATGAACTAAACATTGCCTGTTCGACAGTTTCCTATTGAGTGAGAAGAATTGCATGGCTTTCTCCCCCTCTTCTGCATTTGGGGGAAGTAACTTCCATGTGTTTGCTCAGTGTCTGGCGTTACAGAATCCCAGGTTTGAGGGTTGCATACAGGCACCAGACTGAAAAAAATGGAGCAACTATTGCAAATTAGTAACTAATGCAAATTTTCATGATTTGCACCATGAAATGCATTTTTAGTTGAATTTTTGTAAACATAAGAAAACATTATTTTTTC
Organism: Drymodes brunneopygia; assembly: GCA_013400955.1. Lineage (NCBI taxonomy): Eukaryota > Metazoa > Chordata > Aves > Passeriformes > Petroicidae > Drymodes > Drymodes brunneopygia. The sequence continues at coordinate 87,153 of VZTZ01007989.1, read as the reverse complement.
TGAGAAAGTTCTTTGTAATCAGATGTAATTACCTGCAAGGACTAATTAACCCACGTGCTTTCTTGAACATTAAAATCTGAACTGCTTTTTCTGTTCTTCAGAGTGAGAACATATCACTGCTTTATTACTGATTATTAAGGAGAATATACCTTAGAGTACAGACTGTGGTCTGTGTTGCTGCTGTAGCCATGAGATTGTTAATCAGTCTTACTAATTTGTTTTTGTAAAAATATTATTTTACGTTTCTGCTAAACTTCCTTTCTTAGTATAATAATGGTAGGAAATATTGCCAGCTTGTGCTATTCATTAGGAAAAATTACTTCTATTCAGTGTAGTCCAGGGTGATACTTTCACAAGACACTTATTTCCATGTTAAAATTAAGTTAAAATATATGCTTTAAATGTGCTTGCAGAGACAATCTTCACAATTGCAGATGCATGGACACCTCACAGCACTGGAACTTGCCTGATCTCCTCCTGGGCAGGGATAACCAGCCAAGGGATCACTGCACAAACAGAGCTGTCCTGCCTCCAGTGCTTCCACAAACCAGTTCAGAGCTGCCTCCCATCACAAAGTATGGGCACACTTTTGGAAAACCAGCACAGAATCCTTCCATGTCAAACATGTGGTGTTCTTGCTATTCAGAGGTGTCAGCTATGGTCTCCCAAAGTTCCAAACATTTTTGGGGGGTGGGTTTTGACCGACAAAAAATTTTTCTGCCACTTCTCTGTAAGGACAGGATGCTTTATTCCCCTCTAATGTTCATTGCTCTGCTGAGAATGTTGGGTAGTGTCAGTGGGTAAGACAAAGACATCACTTGACTGAGAACTGTGTAAGTCACCAGCTCACATCAAATACACCTTTGCCTGGCTTTGAAATTTGGCAACTTTGTCAAGTCATAGCAGAGCTGATCTTGCACTCTGTGCCATATCACAATAGTTAATTCCTGAGATATTTAGGCTCAGTTAAAAGAATTCTCTGTGTAACTGTCTTTGTTCATTCTTGGATGTTGATCCTCTGTCTTGCCACTGATATTAAATCAGTATTTTTCATACTTAATTATTATTTCAATTAATGTAAATTATAAGTTGATGTCAACTTTTTCTGTTTTGCAGACATCTTCCAAATAGCTGAGGGATGTTCTCTTCACATATACTGTCCTGGAATCCAGGAAAGAGAAATTAGTTTTTCTGTCTGAACTCTGAGTGGTGAGAGACTTCAGTTCTTTTGATGTTTTTGTTATGCTGGGAAATCAAGTCCTGGAATCAGAGCACTTCATTTATCTCACAAAATTAGATTGGTTTCAGCACAACCCAGAGAAGAACATCTGTGGCTCCACACAATATGCTATTGCTGTATCAGCCAAATGAGAGGACTCTACATGGTATTTGAGAGATGCCTGTAGTGCAGTTGTAATAAAGAAAAGGTATGTGGTAGTTTTGAGTACATGATGTACTTAGCTCTTTTGCTGTAGCATCTGTAAAGCCCAAACAAGAGAAATTCATCTGTGAAGCTTAGAAGCTTCTTGTATTTGTGTTACCTCTGTACATCTGAGCGTTTCTTCCTTTGGAACATTTGAATCTATTTTAAAAATAAAATTATTTGATTTGGAGCTGGTTCAAGTCCTCCACAAAGGCCCAGGGGTAGAACTGGTTTATATCACTTCTTTCTGAAGTACAGATGATCTTACTTGAGGTGCAAGAAATTTTCTCTCTCTCTCTTTTCTCTGGTAAGACATAAAACAGGGGAGAGGATCATGGACTGATGGTGGTTATTTAATCCTTTGCAGCAGTCTGTCAGTGTTAGGACTTTCACAGAGTAATTTCTGAAGGATATCATTAGAGAATGCTGTTCAATATTTCATGGTCAGGGAAGTAATCTGAAACCCAGGAGACTCAGGCACTTGCACTGTTTAAAGTCCTTGGACTTCTGTGACTGCTTTCAGAGACAATTTAGGGACAGCCTATTATTGTATTAAAGGAACAAACAAAAGCTTCAGGCTTTTTGGGATGCAACAGCCAGTTAAAAGAAACAGAACGAAGAGAAGAAAAAAATATGAAGAGTCCTTTATTCATCACATGGTGGCTGGGTGGCTGTCTCACATCATTCTGTGGGATGACCAGGAATACTTAAGTGAAGGTAAAAAATAGCTGGTGTCATTAAAAATTCCTGGAGGCAAATGGGAAAGATAGGAGTGTAGAGAAATGCTTTTAATTATGCTCACATTAAAGCATAGTAAAATTAAATGGACTGGGTTGAACTTTGGTGACAGTTTCTGGCAAAAGTACTGATTGCAAGTTTATAAAAATAGAGGTCAATGAGCTTTGGTTACATCTTATGCAAGAGTGAACAGAAAATATGAACCTGTGACCTACTAAACCAAGTGCCTTAGGTAATTTATATCTATATCTGGTAGCTTAATCGGTGTCTTGGAAAAGATATATGGCATTTTTGGAAATTCAGTTTAAATTGCACCTGGAATTGAAACTGAGCTGTAAAGTACAGAACAAGAAGGGATAATAATGTTTTAACTATGCTACTGAAAGTTCACTGTGATTTTTGGGAACTGGACCATAAAATGACTGAAAATAGGTACCATATTCTTTCAGCTTCAGACATCAGTAGGTACTGAGCCCTCCCTAGGCAAAGAATGTTGTCAGGAATCTGTGATTAAAATCAATTACTGCCTAGGCAGCTTACCATCTGGAGGAGGGAAAGCCTTTCATTCTCCAAACTTGTACATCTCATTTCTGAGTTGTGAAGAACTCAGGCAATCCACTGTGTTCAGTAACTCAGCTGCTTCCGTCCTGTTCTATTTTCAAAGTTGTTTTCAAAGATACATAGTCAAAGCTTTTTTCTCAGATTTTTCTGAAGTATCATTATATTGTCTTTACTTTGGTAGCCAGTTCCTTCTGCACTTTAAAAAAAATATTTTTTATGAAGAATAAACAATTTTGCACTGATAATTTTGCAAAATCAGTGACTTAAAATGTCTGCCGTGTCATATTTTCTCTAGATCAATCAGTTAAGTCTTTCATGTTTAGAAGATTCAGGTCAGATGGAAGTGGAAAGGACATCCAGAACGTGTAAACCAAAATCGTATCACACATTTATGTCATCCTGATGAATTGCTTTGAAATAGTCCCCAGTATGATTTCCACAAAATGTATTTCCAGAAGTTTTTTTCTTTTAAATGTCACTATCTTCTCCAGTGTGGGGAGATAACTGAATCATACGTTTTATTTATGGTCAATTTTCTCTTCTTGACTTTTTTCTCAATTGAATTCAGACAAACTAAGTTAGCTTTTGGGATTTCAGGTGTTCATAACTGTTGTTGACTATGATGCTTGTTAATTGCATAATAAGTTACACAGATTTTCTGAAATTAGAGAGCACCACTTCCTGGCACCCAAGTAGGTAGGTTGATAAGCACCTATCTGTTTAAAGAAATACTGCATTAAGTAGTAATTCTAAATCCAATTCTCTAACAGGCTTTTCATATTAGAATTTCCTTGTGAATGATTAGAAGATGATAGTTGGTCTTCTCAGATGTTGTGTCTGCTAGTGATGTGCAAATTATCCTGTGTGTGTGGCACAGATTGATTTTCAGCTGACATAGAACTATGAGCTGAATACCTACCTCTTTTTTTCAGCATTTAAAGTTGAAACTCTCTGTGTACTTTCTAGTTTCTACCACCTTAGTGTCTATCAGGCCTGAAACCTTGGCATCAGTGCCAATAAACCTCTTTACAAAGCCATGACAGTGAACTACTTCACTCTTATCCTTCTGGGAAAGGCAGTATCTAAACTGTCTGTGGGATGAAATCCGCAGGGATTTGTTTTTCTCCTTTCTTAAAAGCACCTAGGGGCTTGTGGCCACATTCCTGAATAGACAACAATAAAGGTTGTGCCTGAAGTTTGGCTTCAAGTCCATCTGTGCTGGTGTTTGAATCGCTGTGCTGCTGAAGTTAAAGGTGGATTGTCACCCATGTCCCAGGCAGTGTTCCAGAGCCTGGTGCTCACTGACAGGAATTTTATCCATTGAGGGAGGTGAGAACCAGCAGGACTGTGAGCAGTGAAGGAGGGAATGGCTCAAAGGAGCAGGGAAAGGGCTCTGTGGTGTGAGAGCTGTAGCCAGGCACGAGCCTTTACCCTTCCCTTCCGTGCGAGGGCTGAGGAGCAGCAGGGAGCCCCATTCCTTCCCTGTGTGGGGGCTGCTGCAGCCTCATAAATGCATAAATACCAGATTGCTGTTCCCCTGCAAGAGGTGGGCAAGCAAGCATCTGAAAAACACTGAGTTATTTTTCCTGATGCTATTTTCCATCTTTCTCTCGGTAGATTTACTTCCCAATGTTTCTGTGTTTGTTTGTCTGAGCCACAGCAAAAAGAAAAGGAAAGAAAGCTACCAGGGCAACAGCCAAAACTGTTTTCCCCTAAAGGTAGGGAATGACTGAGAAAGGTAATGAGATCATATTTTGATTCCTTGTTTTCTCAAACTGGATTGCATTAATCTGTTAATATTAATTCTTGTCAACCTGTTAGTAAAAGGGCTGATGTGTTAATCAGAGCAGCTTTATGGACAGTACTTTCAGTTTGGAGTTTGCACAGCCAGCTGTGTTGAAAGTGCAGAGATTGCCTTTCTGCAATTACTTGTGAAATATATTTCCAATTTTTGTTACCAAGAGCAAACAAGCTTTGATGCACTAATGGTGTGAGATGAGCTAGTCTGAGTTTACGAGCACCTCTCAAGAAAAAAGCAGATCCTGATAGCACTATACTTTAATAAAGATACATTCCTTCCACTGTCAAAATGAATTCCCTCTAGTTTTATAATTTTATTGCACTTTTCTTACCAGCTGATAGAATATCAGCATTCTGCCAAATTCAGCTTTAGCGAGGCCATCACTTTCAAACCTGTTATATCATATATTAATAAATGCTGGTAATAAGAGATGTGTGAATTGAATGAACAAGCTGTTTGTAAACCTCAGGAAATTTTTCAATTAAAATATTTCATCTGCAGGATGCACAAACACCTATCTTTCTAAAGATGAGAAACATGGGTTTAATATTTTAAAATTCCCATATCTTTTCTTGAACAGTTATATGTCCTTTGTGGTTACAAATGATCTTCTTTATGAAAAAAATGGAGCTTGCTTTTTCTCAGCAAAAGATATTTTCATTGTAAAGACAGCAGAGAAATAAAAGGGGAAAAAAAAGAAAACAAGATGAGTGTAGGGAGATACTGGCACTGTTTTAATCAATACATCAGCTATTTGTGGCTGTTAATCAGATGTATTTACTTTATTGATCAAATGGCACATTCCCACTTTGTTTGTGTGTGTGTATGATGGTAATGATGCTGCAGCTGCAGGTGAACGAGTTGGGCTCTAGTCCAAATCTGTAGTGTGGAGCATGAAAAAATCCACCTGGATTATTAACACTTCATTTGAGCTTGCAGTGTAGGGGGTTAGATTTCAGTTTGCATGTTAACAGTAAATTCATTTAGCCTCTGAGATACCATCAATATGCCACACTTGGAGGATGGCAATGGTCTGTTGAAAGATCGGTGCTCAGCATTAATTTGATATGAATTTGAGGTAATAAAGCTGAACATTGCAGTTTGGTGTGACACATTGCAGGCTTGGAGCTCTGCCACACAAAGGTGTCCAAGTCATCAGGACCAATTTTATCTGCTAAAGCAGCTGTGTTGCCACCAGGCTTGTTCTGGCTTGCACCATCCAACACAGGAGTTCCTGTCACAGAATTTCCATTTGGGGGTTGACTTTGTGCACCTTTCTGTTGTATTGTTGGACATGAAAGAAACACGTAGATATTTTTAGTAGGTTAGGAATTATTAGGTAGGATTAGAAAAAAGGGGTTTGTTTTTTTTTATTTTCTTATTTTATATATTTTTAAAGACAATCGTGGATTGGTTAATGAGGTTATTACTTTTACAATTTTACAGGATAATGACACAGTTTATTATCTTTCTCTGCCTAGGAGAAAGGAATGAAAAACAATTTAGAAGTTTAAAACAATTTAGGTCGGTTACAAAAACAAGGACTATGTTTATAGAAAATGTATGAGAATTTTTATTACAGAAGTGGAAACAGAACACTGCAAAAATCAGGGCGACACCTTTCCATGCAGCATCTCTCACAAATGAGCAGCATTCTCACACAGCTTAATTTTGTGGCTGGCATTTTCATCAGAGTAACAAGGATAAAAAGCCTCTATTAGATTCATGAAACAAGAAATCACCCAGTGTGGCCAGGCTGCCCAGAAAAGTGTGGATGCCCCATACATTTCTGTGGGTTCTCAAATGACTGTATCTGTCATTTTGTGTGTCTTTTTAGCTGCATCAACTCCAGCCATTGCAATGTGCAGGATGCCCAAGCAAGGTGAAGTGTCACTTTAGAGACAGAGTGTTGGCTTGGGAACTTAATTTTAAAAGATAGAGGGTTTTTTTAAGCTTTCCTTACAAAAGAAAATTGGGATGTTAAAATAATTTTTCTACTTTTCTGGGAGCTTGAGGCTACAGTGGGTGACTTCTATGTTTAAACTGCCCCAGTCAGCACAGTCACAGGTTCCTCCAATTGAAAACTGGTCAATTATCAGTTTCCCCAAGCAAGAAATTCTCTATACCCAGCAAATCTGTCTGGCTTGATTAGGAAATCTGGAGTGAAGGCATTCAGCCTCTCTTTACCTGGGGCTAGGTGCTCCTAAAAATTCTGCTTAAAACATCTTTTACTTCAATTTGCCTATTTTGCCCATTCCGATCAAAAACTGCCACCCTCTCCCTTCTGCCTCCTCACAAAGAGCCCATGAAGTGTAATGAGTATGCCAAAATTTTTTTTTTAAATTTCTTTCATGCCTCTCTGTTTGTTTGGTTGTTTTTTTCATTATTGTGTATAGAACTTAGGGCTCCAACACTGCAAATGGTTCTGTGTAATTCTAAAGGATGGGATGCCAGGGGAAGGCTGGGTGAAAGGGCTTTGAGTTAGTTATGCCCTTGAGATCATATTAAAAAATATACAGGCTCCAAATTACCTAAATATTATATTAGAAGATAATAAACGAGATATTAATTCTGTAAACAGAGGGAGATTAAATATCCTGGGTGAGACAGATTTAATAATGAGTTTGAAAATGATTCAGATTCCCTGACCCCTGTCGTTGCAGTCTTGCTATGAAGGTCAAAACCTGTCAGCAGCAGCAGTTAAAATCTGTGTTGGACCATCTTGGAGCACTCCAGAGTCCATCCCTGCTGCCCACCCCTTCAGGGGGGCACAGACCCTTCCTCAGCTGGTTCTGGGGTCTGTGGGATTTAATCAAGTGGATGGATCAAACACTCCTGTCTGGGTGCTGGTTCTGGAGATTTTCCTGGTCACTTTAATTTATCCTTTGTTCATGGAGGATGCTGAGGAACATTAAGAATCATGAAGATGACAAGCATCTCTGGTTGCCAATTAATTGTAAGTCTGCTGAGAATTTATCAATTTTAGTTTAGAAACTTGTTCTAGGTGCAGCCTAACATGCTGCAGGGCAGCTCTCCTTTGAATTAGTTAAAATCTTTACTAATGGCAGGAAGGTACTGCATGGTTGTGTTAAGCAGATGCCACTTGGATAATATTTTTTCCTGATGTTTGGCTTAAATTTATTGGGTGAATATGCAGCATTACAGTGTCAAACCCCTTAGTTTTGACAGTTAAAGCACTTTTGCAGTACCTTAGTGAATAACTGGTAATATTTTAGTCATCAGACAGCTCCAAGAAAACTGGTGCTGAGTTTCCACATATGCAAATAACATAAATTGACAATTGGGGTTTTTTTAAGACAAATGAAAAGCAAACAGTTGAAATAAAATTAAACTGCCATTCAGTCTGCATGCTCACAGTAACTTCTCGTGGTTGCAGTTAATGTGAATGCACTTTTTTTTTGGTTCAATCATTATTTTTAACAGTGAAGCCTATCTAATCATTAGCTGGATCATGAAGTCAATTCCTTTCATGTATTCAGTAGCTCATCTTGCCTAAATTGTTTCAGTTCCTCAGAGATAGTTTTTGAATATGCATGACATATTTCAGCATAATAACTAGGAAGTCATTTTATGTTGCATCTCATTAGCAAAATAAGTATCAAAACAGGTTTCCCTTCCCTTAGAGGAAGCTCTTCAATTAGCTCCAGAGAACAATTCACCTTCAGCTCCCTCACACACGTTAATACCTATTCCAGAATATTTGATCTTAAATACTGGGCTAGACTCACTTTAATTTCATTGCATTTAATTTACTTTTCCTCTTCAAAGATTAGTTTGGGACTGAGTTCTAAGTTGGGTATGAACCAAAGTCTGAACCAAATAATTTGTTCTGTGCTTTGGTACAGTGTTTTTGGGATGGACTCATCATCTCCTGCTTCCAGGATCGTGGAGCAAGACCTCTGAGAGCATCTGCCTGCTCAGGTTGCTCCTTCCCACAAATCCAGGATATAGAGGCAAAATATGTGTAGTGGAGAGCCCTCCAACCCTTGTAAGAGAGAGTGCAGAGCTTGCTCCACAATTGTTTTATGTACCACATCAATAGGTGGCCTATGAAATAAATTGTATTTATGTGGCTCCAAAATGCGAGTCATATTTTAAACAAGTAAATCCTTGCATCCCAACTGGGATAACTTCATTCACTGCTGCAGCAGAACACAGCAATCCCTGAAATGTGGTTTGTGGTACCACACAACCTTTTGGGACAGAAAACAGCTCAGCTGTGTGTTCAGAACTAGAAGGAAAGGCTGTGGAGGTAGTTTGTGGTGCTGTAATCAGGACACAGTTACTTTGTCTTTTGCGATCTTAGGACTATAGTCCCATGAGTAAATGACCATTATAACTGCTGGCTTATTTTCTGTTCCATTGGGGATTTTTGATGTTTTCCCAGATGGCTGTGTTTTCATGTGGATAGAAATTCTCAGTAGAAACCCTGGGCCCAGGGGATGTGTCCCAGGAATAATGGAAGAGAAGCTTGAATATCTCTCTGCTAGAGCCCAGCTCTTGTGTTCTAGTCTGTCTTTGAAGCACCCTCAGTAAACAATGATTTTCTGTGAGGTTTAAACTGCATTTTTGTCATGGGGGTCATGAGAACCACGAGTTTCAAGAAACCTCTGGATTTCTGTAATACTCCCACTGCTTACCTTGAGGCAGATTAATCTGTATTATAGAAATAAAATGCATGTAGGATTGCTGTTCTTTCACTCCAACATGTAATAGGCATGGAAGCAATCTGGCAGACACAGGTGTCTGTTGTTTAGTAGTTATAATCATATTTGACACAGTTTCCCTTCATTTGCCCTCATGTAATTCATTAGAAATGTTCATAATGAAAACAAAGCCTTCCTGCAAAAAGAATCTGATGGAAACACAAGATGTGCTGCTGTGTCTACAGGACACTCAGTCATTCAGGGGAAAAGGAGGATTATATATCTGGCTTAAAAATCTGACCTGACTTACAGTAAAAACTATGTATTTATAACTTACAGCTCTAAATACACCACATAAACATTTTTACTGTATTTTGTACACGTTTTGTGAAGAACAGATGTGGAATTCACTGAGCCTTATGTACTGTGGGTTGTAATGAGAAGTCAAGAAAATACAGAATGCTGTAGGAAAAAGATGTGTGATGTAAATGGAAACAAATTGCACCTCAGTGGGACATGGCCTGGACAGAGCAATCACTCTTACTCCTCAAGTAATTTCCATTTCTCCAGGGAGCTGCTTTACAATTAATGTCCTTTGTTTATGGTACACTTATGTCTTCAAGAAAAAAATAATAAAATAAATGTAGACATGTCCTACATCAAGTCTCACAGTGTGCAGGCCAGCAATTTTTCTTATATAACTTGTATTGTGTGTAGCATAAAGCTCCCATGCAGTGCTGAACACTGAAGGGCTGCTAATGCATTCACAGCATAAGTTAGGAGAAAATAATTCTGTTGAGTGGGGCTATGAAAATAAAAATCCCTTTGACTCTCCAGCCCATCTGTACCGATGAGTGGGCTTGATGTTTGAGGTTTGATGCTGTTATGCCTGCAGAAAGTGCAGATGGAACAGGAAGGAGCTCTTCTCTCCTTCCTTCCACCCCTGCACTGCTTGGGGAACAGCTCAGGTCCTGTGCTGGAGGGCTGGGAGAGCTTCCTCTGAAGGTTTGGATCAGTTCTCATCATTATTATGAGACAACCTGTAGGAACTGCTTTGCTTCCAGGCTTTTTGGATCAAGCATCACAGTTTGATTGCTGATCCCTTCTTTATTCAAACCCTACAAGTGTTGCACAGCACTGGCTCTGAGCTCAGCTCCTGTGAACAGACATTTCTGTGATGCTGCTCATGCTTTAAATACATCATCTGTGAATGCACAGGGAACTCACATCTGTTGAATGAAGCAAGTTACAAGTTAGAAATATTTCCTCAGTGCATTAACCTGTTTAAAAGTTTTATTTTATTAAAACTCCAGGGTTTCAAGCAGCTGTTGTCACTTTTTTCACAAATTCGTTTAAGGAATGCCAGACCTGGTTGACCCAGCTGCAGAGCACTTGATAATGTCAAATTTCTATTACTAAAGGAAGTTAAGCTCACCATCACTAAGATTGTCTGTAACCTAAAAGAGGAACTGATTTTAAGAAATAAAATCTTCTAAACCAAAATTTGATCAAAACACTTCTTCATTATAGGAGAAAATCTGGATACCAGACAGACAGAAAAGTCTGATGTGTGTGAGTAGTAGGTTAAAGTTACTTGATCATAATTCAGTGAAATGCCCCAAACATTGCATTTCACTTACATCCCTCCCAGCAAGCAGGATTTCAGTTTTATGCAAACAGTAAGGAGAAAATGAGCCATTTCTGTACTGGGATTTGAATTCCCTGGGTGCCAGGTTTGAACTGGGCAATCCCTGTCTTGTCTGTCTCCCATGGGACAGGTTCATTTTAACTGACCCACAGCATCACCAGCTCTAGTGCTGGCCTGGCTCCTGACTTTAAGAATTTAAATTCTCAGAGCTCTTCATCTCTCCTGTTATTTGGTAGTTTTATTCTAACCTTGGCTTTTGCAGGCCAGTGGTTCCCTGGCCAAGCCAGCTTTTGCTGTACCACAGTTTGAAAAAGTGGCTGCTCTACATTGAAAATACCAGATGCACACAAAAAAATAATAATAAATACATTGTTTGTGGGGGAAAGATTCACACTTTAAAATAAATCTCATTATTTTTTAAGGCCTGACTCACACTTTTAATGCTAGTGTTGGCAATAATGCTGTTTTTCTCCAGATGGTTCTTTTTGAAAGGAAAAAAACTAACTCTACCCAGTGGGATACTTATCTTGAAATTCAAATAGCATTGGTAGATATGCAAAAGAAAGAAGATAAAAAAGGAGAGAATGCACAAATCAAAAAATCCCAGTACAGATGTTTAAAGCTGGATTATATCTTGTCTGCTCAGGGATGTTCAATAAAATTAAACCAAATGAATTTGGATTTAAAATGTATTAGTGAAACCATAATAAATCGTTTTATGTACACGCAGTCAGAATTTAAATGGCCTCAATTTGCTTTAGTGTAATTCACTTTGAAATGAGTGAAACCAAGTTATCCCACCTCTATTTCTGAAGGAAAATCCATCCTCTTAGCAGAACTGATCTGTGCAATTTGCCTTAAATTGACACCTTTTTGGTTAATTCACCTTCTTTTCCTGAGTGTCCTTGACATATCTGGGAGCTAACAAAGGGATGAATAGTGCCAGATTCAGGAAGATTCTCCCTTCATTATGCTTGCCTCTAAATTCTGCAGACTCTTAATATACTCTGTGGAACACGTTGTCTTCCTGCCCTGATGAAGGCAGTGAAAACTCAGCTGCAAGTAGTCAGAGCTGGGTTCCCTGGGATGGGTGTTTGTGCTTCTCCAGGCAGGTGTGCTCCAAGCCAAGGTGGCTGTGGAGTTCCACCCTTGGAGCCTGGAGCTGCCAGCCAAGGGCATCCTCCCTTCCCCAGCTGCCTGCACTGCAGAAACACGGGAGTGGAAGATGGGCAGGGATTATCCCAGCCTGTGCCTGTGCCCATTTGCTGCACCTGAAACCAAGGTGAAGTTCTCAATGCAACAGAGACAGCCGTGTAGAATTCACAGGGAGTAATTTTTGTACCCAATTAATGCCAGCACAGCGTTGAGCTGATGAGGGTTTTCTGCTCTCGTGCTGCCTCCTGACAAACAGGTCCAACTGGAGTTGGAATGCCACACACAGGTAACACCAGCCCCAGCACACAGCCTGCCAAGGCAACAGAAGCCAGACATATTTTTCCAACTAATTTTAAAAAGCAGTAAGTGGATCTACCGTATCCACTGTTTCTCACATACTGACAGGATTTCTGATTTAGCACTGAGGGATCAAAAGGTGGATTAATGCACTTTCTGAATGAGACCCCATAATTATCCTTGTTTGGGTTTTTTGAAATGGAGAGCCTGGAAAATGAGTCTCTGTTTAAAATAGAACGTGGTTATGTGAGATTTGGACGTAATGGTCCAGAATATCGTCCTAATTCCTGCCACATATTTTAGTTCTGGTTTGGGTTGGTTTTAATTTTTTTTTTATTGTGTTCTTTCACTTTGTGCAATGAGATGAAGATTTGTTGAGTTAAGGAATAGAAGATGCTGTCCATTATTTTAAATATTTGCATACACTACTGTCTTCTTCAATTTTGAGAAGCACACATTTCATATCACTCATATAATTTTCAAAATCAGTACCTAGCCCTTCAGTGATGCAGGTCTTTAAAAGAGGACCTTGGTTTTATTAAAATTTTGTTAGAAGGAAGCAGTTTTTGAGCATCTGTGGTGGCTTTGAACATCATGAGAATCACATAGATCTCACTAGTATCTAGCCCACCCTCCAAATCCACTGTAAGGAGACAGTGGATCTGGAGAAATTGTAGAAATCTAAACTGCTTTTTAAGAAAGGTAGATCCATCTCTGTGTGTATTCAGACAACAAGGTAGATTAATTATGATCCCTCTGGTAACATATGAGACCTTTCAAACCAGATGATTTTCACAGCAAAATATTTTCTGTCTTCCTTAGCATGTAACTGGAAAGCAAAAAGCTACATAGAACCTTCCAATCTGGTTGTGGAGGGGTCTGAATTTTAATACAGATTAATCCTTGGCATACAAACCTTCCCATCCTTTATAACAAATCAGATTTTCTAATAGCTGCATTCCCTTTGGCCACATATCACACCTAGAAGTGTGACAGGATCAAAAGAGTGACCTGATCCCCATTGGGCAGCACTTAGGCAAAATGCATTATATTTAGAAAGCAACTGCTACCATTTGAAAGGATTCTTTGAGTATTTTCAGCATAAGCTGTGTTTGGGACTAGCAGTTCTCACGACGTGTTCCTTTGCTCCCGTTCACCAGGGAGAATATACAGAACACTTGAGCAGCTCCCAAGAAGCCCAGATGAATAGCTCTGAGCTATCTATATTTTCGTGGGAGTGGGGTTGGGGTTATGGCATTTCCACTAGTGATTAAATGTCTTCCAAACCTATTCACGTTGCAGAGCTATAAATTATGGATTTTTCACATTAATGAAAAGAGCCCTTGGAGCCCTCTGGAGTGCACAGTTCTATTTTTACATTTCACTATCGGAGAATGAGGAAAGATAGGCCAATGTGTTTCCTTTTTTAAAATGGCAGGAACAGAACTTGGGCCTGTTCAAGTGCCAACATCGTTACCCATCGTGGGGGACACTCTCAGAGTTCATATTTGTTACGTCAGCTCATCAGGGGGATTTGTGTCACTCTCTTTGAGCTCATTAGCAGACTTGACCTAAAAAAAACCCCATACACAGGAAATCTGAAATTGTTCCACCATTAAAATGATGAGATATATGATCTTAGAATGGGGTTATAATTTGGAAGTCAAGCTTGAAAGTTCCCAAGAAACGGTGCTGTGGCTTATCCTGGTGCTGATTTTTCTGTATTGTTGCCTGTATCTTGGCTTTTGTGAGTAAAGAAAGGGAAGAGGTTTTAATCCCCTGTGTTTGCTTTTCAAGGAAGTTTCTGTCATCCACTGGATGTCCTGAAGCAGTCATGAAAGCAGAATGGAAAAAAACCCTGCCATTCCTAAGGTGATTATGATGAAAAATAAATTAAGAGCAAAAGCCCCAAATCACAGGCCATCTCTTCTGATCACCTGGCAAACAAAAGGGAGCACAGAATTTCATCTTCACATGATCTGTCTGTAAAAGTGTGTGTAGCTGTATTTGCATAAATAGTGCTCTGTCATCCAGAACTGATAAAAGTGAAAATAATGGATCCCAGAGAGAAAAACGGAAGTAATTTATTCTTTTAGCCTCATATCACAACAAGTTTAATATTTTTTCTCCCTTTTTTTGTGAATACCAAAGCTAGGTCTGCACAGAAGTAAAAACCACTGAGACAGCTCTGACAATGCAATTGGCATTTTGGATAAACAGTGTGAGAGGTCACCGAGTTTCAACTCTCTGTAAACAGGAAGAAATTGTATTGGAATTGAAATTCTGAAAGGGTTTTTGGATTTGCATCTTCCTTGAGAAGACAGTGAGGTCTCTGAGTGAAACTGCCTGTGTGTTCCTGTGGCTCAGAATCTTCCAGGCATCTCAGCATGAGGCTCCTTCTCACAATGCAATATTCAGTTGTTGTTGGACAGGTTATCCTAAAATGGTTTTAGGCACGTATAAATGAGTCAGGAGTGAACAACAGGAATAAGTAATTGCATGCAGGAAAGAGGCAGCCTTGAAGCCTTTGGGAATTGTTTAAAACATGCTGATTTCTTCACTTTTCCTTGTATTCTGGCTTTGGTGAGAAGAATTTAAAATGAGAAAGGAAAAAAAAATCAACAAAGCAATGGGAACAAAAACCTGTACGATAAATAAAAACCCAAGGAAAGAAATCAAGACATTAAAGTTGCAGAAAGCCTGTGCCCCAGCACTATCAGAGACTCACCCTCAGCAAATGGCCAAGTCACATCTCTTGAAAAGAACAGAGGTCAAGCTCTCTGGAGAAATCATTCTGTTAATCACCAATACAAGGCAGTTTCAGAAATTGAAGAGATTAATTCTAAGATTTAATACTTTGTCTATAGTACCTCAAACCAGCCCTAGGCAAGAAGAGGCAGAATGGAGGACCAGAGCTGTTCCCAAGCAGTTTTCATCTTGATAAAGCTCATCATAGTTGCTTTAAAAACTACTCATCTTTGATGTTCTACAATGCCATAATTTGGGTAGGTGATAGACTGAACTGCAAACAGTGTTTTTGATAACTGCTAGATCTAAATTGCTATTTTAATCAACTGTAACACTTAGATTGTCAGCTGATAAAAAATGTGTGCAGAAGACACAGTGCTGGTGTAAGTGCAGTGGTATTTAAAATCAATATAAACTGAGAAAAATTATGTTCCTCTTTGCTTTTTTTCTTAGGTTTCTATGGAAACCTTCTTGGAGGTGGTCTGAAGAAAAGAAATGTTAAAGTGGAACAATAAATTGTGTAATTTATACATGCAAAGTAAATATCCTTCCTGCATTTTTTATGGAGGTGAAAAAGTGATTTCATCATTTAATATTCTCCCTTGACAGCCAAATTAACTATGACCCAGTCTCCTTAGGGTTTACTTTTCTGCATTTGGCTAACATGCTTGAGAGAGGAAAAACAGGCATCTTTAATTCTGAGCATCTATTATTTATCTGTATTTTACTAAACTATCTTGATTTTTTTAAAACAGCAACCTTCACAACTTTTACCATGGAAAAAGTGTCTAAAAAGTTATTTTGAAACTACAGCTCTGTCAACCTCTTCACAAACACAGTGTTCCTTCAGAGTTTTAGCCAGAAGAATATCAAATGCAAACCTATATTGACACATCACTATAAATAAACAGTAATAGCTGGTGTTTAGGATATATTGTGTACATGTATTTTCTTAATGATTCACCATTACATTGGATGACTTTTCACTTCTTCTAAAACAACTACATATACCAGGAGTGATTGTTTTGATATCCAACACTGTTCTACTACATTCAGTGTGTTTGTACCTCCGTATTTTGGTGTATAATTTTGTTATTTGTGTTCTCTTTTCTCTGGTCCCTGCCTTTGAAGGCTGGCAGTTAAATCTGTAAAGAACACACAGTCCAGTCTCCTCTGTAGATATGCAGTGACTGTCAGGAGCAGCCTCACTCTGAGGAGACATTTGGGGTGGCTGCTGATCCCTGTGCTGGGTGCATGGTGAAAATGAGCTTTTCCAAGAAAGGTTTTCCTGTGTGCCACAGGCACTGCACTCCCTGTGGGCACAGCTCCTGCTTTGTTTCTCCTCCCCACAGCTTTGGAAAACCTCTCTTGGGGGCTGCTACCATGGCTCTCCATCCACTGTTAGATTGTGGTCCTTGTCTCCTGTGCTCTCCTCCTGTCTGGGCCCATTAATAAAGCTCTCTAATCAGGGGGATTTGTGACCCTCACACTGCTGGCTGTGTGTGCATTTTCTCAGGCTCTCCTTGGAGGCCCAGTGCAGAAAGCAATAGGGAGCCTCTTCTACCTGGCCCTTCTGTGCACAGCAACAATTCCTAGGGTTTTTTATTCCTACAAACATGAGAAGGTCTGTTAAATCTTTGAGCCTCATCTAATGAATCTCCCTGTTGAGTATTTGCTGGTATATACCATCTTATTCTGTGAGAACCACAATAACAGGTGACAGATGAAGCTGGATGCCATTAATCAAATCATTTGCTCAACAAAACATGTATTTTTATTTTAATTAAAGTTAGGATTTAATATAATTCCTGATAACAGAAAAAGAGGATTATTTTCTGGAGAATGGTTGAAAAGTTTTATTCTGCTATTTTCAAAACAGAAGACTTCAGCTTCTTTCCAGTCTTTTTCTTTGAAGCTTAGTTTGCTTTTCTCTTCCAGGAAAGGCTGCCCACAGAGCACAGGAGACACTGAGTGTGCAAGGGCTCTAAGAGGGTGCTCCCCTGTTTTACCCCTTCATGCACCCAGCCCTGCCCCAGCACCAGAACAGGAGCAAGGGAGAGCAGAGAGTGATGTCCCCAAGCCTAGAGCAGCCCAGGCTCAGCTTTTCTCAGCCACTTCCACACCTCTGTGTGCTGACATCTTCCTGCCTCATCTGCCTCTGGTCTCCCTGCTCCCTTCATCCATTCTGTAAGACAGATGAAACTCTTGTTCTGAGTTGCCTACAATGAGGGGAATGCAGAAGCTCCATTCCCCAAACTCTGCTCTCCTCTTTCCTTTCTCTTTGTTACCCTCTCCTCACCTTCCCTAGTTTAAACTGAATCTTCTTGCTTTATCACTATATGCAGTCCTTTTCCCTTTCAAAAAAAACCTTNTAAAGCTCTCTAATCAGGGGGATTTGTGACCCTCACACTGCTGGCTGTGTGTGCATTTTCTCAGGCTCTCCTTGGAGGCCCAGTGCAGAAAGCAATAGGGAGCCTCTTCTACCTGGCCCTTCTGTGCACAGCAACAATTCCTAGGGTTTTTTATTCCTAAAAATATGAGAAGCTCTGTTAAATCTTTGAGCCCCATCTAAAGAATCTCCCTGCTGGAATACACCATCTTATTCCATGAGAACCACAAGAACGGGTGACAGATGAAGCTGAATGCCATTAACCAAATCATTTGCTCACCAAAACGTGTATTTTTAGTTTAATTATCCCTAGTTTAAACTGAATCTTCTTGCTTTATCACTATCTGCAGTCCTTTTTCCTTTCAAAAAAAACCTTGTCAGTGCTCTCTATTCTTTACATAACATTGTGGTTCATTTTTTCTCATGGAAAAGCAGTAAAATGGAGCTCTCCAATGTGCTGCCTCTGGCTGTGCTCAAGGCTGAGACCAGTTTGAATTTGTGTTATAACAGCACTGGACAGGTAAACAGAATCAAGCTGCTTACTTTCCACTTGCAAAAAATTAATCCCTCAGAGCTGTGAGAACTGGTGGCAGCAGAGAAAAAAGCTTGAATGCTGCATTTGCAAAACTCTCTGAGAGAGCCAGAGGCCTTTGTCAATGGAAACCAGAGGGGCTGAGGCAGAAATTGGTCTCAAAATCATTGTTAATCATTTCCACAAACCATTTCTGGATGCAAACAGTGTAACTCTACCACTGAACAGTGTGCTTTTCTTGTATCAAGGGCCTAGAGCAGCATGGTGTTATGCTTTGGAATTTGTGTAAAGAAATGATCAGACTTTTTTCACCTGCTGTGGAGGAATTGTCCCTTGTCCCTCTGCTGCCCACAGCATGGTTGCCACCTCCTGCAGCTCCCTGACTGACTGCCCAGTGCTGCAGCCTCCCTGACCTCCCAGCTGGCCTGTGGCAGGCACTGGCACCTGAAATGCTGTGTCCTGTGCCACCATTCCCTCAGCCCCTGTGATAGTCCAGGGGGTTTGAAGTTAAATGGTTTGTGTGATATTTCTGACACCCTAAGCATGAACAAGCAGGGGATCTGCAGGGAGGCTCATGTGAGTCTGTGCTATGGAAAGGTTTCTTTTGCAAGACAGCTCCTGCTGGAACTGCCAGAACACACTCACACAGGGATGTCCCGCCCGTGGATGCTTATGCATATCTACATCTCTTCAGGAACTGGAAATTCTCTGATTAATAGGTTTGGATGCTCAAAAATGGGTTTTGATACTCAAAAATGTAGTCTGAAATAACTGAAGCACAAGCAAATACTTCAGGAATGTTTTGAAGAAGCTGGAGGAAGCAGAGATCCTATCTGGATACAGGAAATGGAGAATAAGGGAGTAAAGGACAAGGACACTAAAACTGCTCCCTGAAGGAGCAGGGCATGGAGAGATGGAGAGACCTGCTGCTTGCACAGAGCCTGGAGTGAGGGTGAGGCAGGGCAGGACAGCTCAGCCTCCTGAGAGCAGCATTTCTGTCTGCCCAGCCCCAGTGACAGAAATACCTGAAAGGCTCAAAGTGCTGCAGCCCTCCCAGCTCCCCAGCTCTGCCTGGAGTTATGATGGGAACTGGGAGGGCTGTGCCAAATCCCTCCATCAGCACCACCTCTCTGATGCTCCCTAAATTACAATGATTCATCTCATCTCCACCCTGTGATCTCATTTTCTCTCTGCTGTGATGCTTATGTCGAAATTGTTCCGAATAATGGACTTCATCTTCACTCTCACCATGACTCCTCCATTTATACTTCTGGTGGAGATTATTGCTCTCTTTTGAAGATCCCCTTTTTCAATTTTCTTGTAATTTTTTTAATCATCATATAATCTAGTTGGAAGATTGCCTAAGGAATTTGTTCAGATACCAGCTAATCACATTGGAACCCGAAATGACTGATAAATGCACTAAATGCAAAAAAGCTACCAAATATACAAGGCTTTGCCAACTTAAGATGCACTGACAGTGAGTAATGGAAGCTGTTTGGAAATCCAGTGAGTGCATTTATTAGTGGTTTCAAAATGCTCGCCTTTTCACAATGATTAAAAAAGTTCATTATAATGATTATTCAGTTGCTACTTGAAAGCTACTGGCTAAAATTCTTAGCCAAGGACTTGTTTTTTTTTCTTGGATACCTTTCTGTATCCAGGTCTGCAGGTGCAGGGATGATTTGCCACACAAGGCACCTTTCAGAGTGTGAAAAAAATCTCTTGAAAGTGTGTAAAGCTTTTCTGAGATCCACATCCAGAGCCTGTCTGCCTGTGGGGTTGTGAGGAGCAGAACACTTGGTCAGCATGGAAGAGCACAGGGCTTAAATTTAATGCAGTTTGTGTGTTTCCATGTGAAAATTTGAGTGTTCAAGATGGGCCAGAAGTTGAATGAAGAGCTGTGGGAGCAGAAGCAGTGCAGGTGTGTTTTGATAGAGTACCCAGGAAAGAGAATGCAATTCTAGGTTATCTCTTCTTTAGAGGCATTCAGGACAGACATGCTCCTGGGATGCTGCTTATCAGAGCCATGGCCATGGACCTCAGGGGAGACATGGCAGGGATAGCTGTTTTTTACTTCAAAAAGGGATTTGCTGTGAAAAGTCCATCACAGCCAGGTGCATAATATCTTAATGCTATTGTGTTTGGATTACATGAGCACAAAATAAATTATAATTAAATGACATTAAACATAAATTTATATTATATTTTATAAATATATATTTGTATTAAAAATAAATTATAATTTTTAAAAAGAGAAGTCTACACATTTTCAAGTTGCACCAAGAATAAGTAAATAATGAGAGAGGCAAACATTCATATGCAGCCACAAAGAGCAGTGATATCACATGCCCTGAAAGCTGAATCCAGTGTCCAGCTCTAAAAGAGTCTCCATTTAGACAGAATCTCCAAAAAGGTGGGCTCCTTTGCTAGACCCAAGGCACAAAAAGACATCATAGAAATGGTGAGAAATGTTAAGCACTGACACAACATTTCCATCTCCACAGCACTGAGCAATCAATGAATTGTTGGCTCTTCAAACAGCCCTGCAAGATAAACCCTTGCTGTGCTCTGCCCTGGGGAAATTCTGCAAATGTCATGTGATGCCCTTTCAGGCAAACCAGTCTGTGCTTTAGAATGATTTCTGAGGCATGATGAAAGCCAGGTCTGGCAGTGTCTGTACAAAAAGATGAATTCCTCCAAGGGCAGGACCATCAAACCGTGCTCCCAGCACCACAAACACTGACTTCTATGGCATTGTGTGCATGTCCTCTTGTATCTTCACTCCTTAAAGTCTGTGCTTTCTGAGAACCTCTGAACATTGCTGCACAATCAATAACTACACTGATAATATTCTAGGTTCTGCACAAAGAAATAACTTAGGAGCACTCTCATATTGGTGCCGTGTTAGTAAAATTTATCCTAAATTAAATGAATGTTGGGAAATTGCAATCACAAATATGAATTGGATGGTTAATCCACTTTTCCCAATACTGCTTATATTTCTTATAATCCATTTTCATAAATATTCTAAGAAATTATTTCCCCAATAGAAGCAGCAAGTATAAAACAAATATTGAAAGGGACCCTGGAGAATGTAAGTTTTAAATTGATAAAATATGACATCAAAACACTAGTTTAGAATTTTATTAATTAGAATACAAACATCTATTTTGTATAACTGGAACTTCCAATCAATACACATCAGACTTTGAATACTAAACATTTCACAAAAAGTGCAGCTGCAAATCAAGAATTGTAGCTCTATTTTAGTTGTAGACTCTAACCATGAGAAGATTTCTGGAAAAGTCATTATAATGCATGGAAATTGTGGAAGCACAGTTGCAAAAGTTAGTTGAAAATAGTCTCTTGTGTGCTTATCCACCTGGGGCTGAACTGAGTTACAGCAGGGCTGTGGCTGCAGTCGTTTTTGACAGTGAAAGGGACTGTGGGATGCAACTGGAGAGACATAAAAGCAGAGACATGAAAGCAATGGTGATTTCCCCCACGCCCTTTTTTTTTTTCTAGGTCTTTTGATGAGCTGCAAAAAAATTGTTGGCTGTACATGCAGAGCAGAGCACCCAAACCCAAGGAGAAAAATATTGTCTCTGTGAGGGAGGATGCCTGGTTTAATTTCTTTTGTCCCAATTTCAAGTCTAAAGCTCCCTGACACTGACTAACCAATATTTGATTTTCTGACACTAAGACATTGCAATATGTCTAAAACTTGCATTTTGCCCCATGCATAAAGCAAGCCAGGCAATAGCACAGTCAGAGAAATAAGCACTTTGCTGTGAATTATCTGTTGTTTCCTCATGAAAGGTTCTGGTCAGGGCCAGTGGAGTTATTAAAAATCATATTGAGCAGAGCTGAAAAGTGTTTTTCAGCCTACTATAAAAATCACAGAAATATATTTTTGTTCATTTTAAAAATAGTGGGAATATTGCAGCACGCCATGGCTGAGTCCTCTTTTAGCACAAAAAGGCAGTAATGGAAGATTGCAGTGTTCCTCTGACATGCCAGCTATCTCATTTCCTGCACAGTCCAGAGCTGGGTTTGAAAGTAATTACAATGAATATAGAGCCAAAATTTTAAGTGCTAAGTAGTACAGCATTTTAAATTCAAGTATCCTGCAGTAGAGGGAAAGACACCAGCCTGTAGGGATTGGACAAATTCCTTCTCCTGGGAGCTCAGGTTTTCAGGTTTAATCAGAAAAGTTTGGAATCAATAATATTGAAGAGATTATTAATTTTAACTGCCCATTTTTTATACTTTGTAATGTGTCTAAATAATCAATTCTCTTGCTTAACATTTCTCTTTGCCACAAGAATAAACAGTCAAGCAAAACTGGTCATTCTTCCATTGTCACACTTTTCCTCCTCTTTCCTTCCACTGGATTACCTTTCCTTCTGAATAGTCAATCTTGGTAATTTGCTGTCACTTTCAGAGCCAATTAAAATAAGAAGTTTAGCTTTGGCCAGATTGCAAACACTATTTTCCACAAGGGAAGTCATGGGAGATCTCTGGATGATGCCTTAGTGGGTATGCTTTGAAATCAGCTTCCTTCAAATGGAGAAGGATCCAGCTCGTGTGAGCTCAGCTGCTGCAATGTGCAGTGTTGCCAACATCAGATGCTGCAAATGTCTGCCAGCCAGTTGGAAACCCCCAAAATGGTGTAAGGATTACAAGATGTAAAAATAACAGCTTTGAGGGTTTGGCCTTCTCTTTTTTGGAGCTTTGGGCTGTCGTTCAGTCAAATCATAAAAACTGGCAGCAGTGGGCATGGTGCTGGGAGAGGTGGGAGGTGCTTTTCCAAGTACATTTTCAAACTTTCTTTATGGATGGAAGCTCAGCCAAAACTGAATAAAAGCAGAAGCTAGGAAGTACTTGGTATACAATTAAAGACATGGCACATCATTTTTCGGTCAGTAAGATTTTAGCTTTAAGCACATCTGCTTTGAACAAGTAGAACAGCTTGGCATGTGCTGTGGCTGCCCCGTGAGGCAGTGTGGGCACTGTCTGTGGGCTGAAGTGGATGGTAAAATTCCCAGTTTCAACAGACTATTTCAGCTGTTGAAGTATGTGCTGAGGTGAGATGTTTGCCAGCCAAATTTTGGCACATACACTCGAGGTTCAAACACGCCACGATGCCTTGGCCAAGGCTGGCCCAGGCCAGTGGCCACAGCTACACTTGGGAGTACATTTTGCCTCTCTGCAAGCTCTGACTTTGCTCCAGGCCCTGCAGTGCAGGCTCCTTTCATCTCTGGCCAGGCAGCTGTGCAGGAGAAGGGGTCTGTGCTCACACAAACTGAGGGACACAAAGAGAGGAAATCAATGCTGAGTGAGGAGAAAGCCCAAAGGACTGTGACAGATGTGCCATTCAGAGCTCAGAAGGGAGTCTCTGCTCCTTGAATTATCTTTAATATTTCAGGCTTGGGAGGCTGTGTGTGGGTGCCATCCAGCTTTTAACTTTATTATCCACCTAGACACACAAGCAAAAACTGAAAGGTGGTGGAAGAAAGGGTCTCTAAAAACACTTCATTCAATATTGCTTTCCTTTTCCAGCTTCTTTTTATAACCTATTTTCAAACAAAGGCACAGTGTTTTCTGTGCCCCATAAGGGAATAAGGAATAGGAGCAAGCTGAGAATAGAGTAGGATGGTTTTCAGGTTTTGCAAATAGAAAACACTGTGTGTTTTTGGTGAGAGTCATTGGGTTTAATTCTTTATTGTTCATTCATACTTGGCCAAGCAGAGGGCATTCACTGGACATGCCTTCAGATACACACAGGATGTGTATCTAGGTACCTATTTATCTTCCCTGCATGCCAGACTGCCCTCTGTCTGTGCCACAGGTTGTTTTGTCTGTGAACAATAAGTTCTAAGTGACCCAGTAAGCTAATCAATAAGTTATCAGCATGTAGATGGTAGTTTCTGATTTTTTTCTGCACTGCAGATTTTTTTACAGATTTTTTTACAGACTATTTTTGTATATTCCTAAAAGTTGATTCAGAGTCTCCTCCCAGGATCAGACAGAGCTGGTGGGTCTGTGGTTTTGGTTCAGGTCTGCCAATGATGCTGGGAAGGTCGGGTTTTCTGCTCTAGGGTCTGAAATACCTGCTGCAATCTTGAATGGGACACATGAAAGTCACTTTTCCCTCAGTCTTCAGTTCAGCTGAGTGCTGGGATTGCTGCTCAGTGACTTCCCTCCTGTCTGTGCATCCTTACTGTCTTTCCAGGGCCACCACTCTTCCTTCTCTCCCATTGCCTTCCCTGAGTTCACAGACAATGGGTTTTTTTAGACCTAGAGGACCATCAAATCAAACTTCCAGATTAAGGGAAAAATTTTAATAATGGCCTGGAGGCATTAAGAAGAACTAATGCATTAAATGTTGGAAGATAGAGGGAGTAGGAAAATGCTTGATTCAGAGATAAAGTGACCTAATGCTAATTACATCTGTTAAGCAATCCAAAATCATGTCACAAATTGGAAAGGACCTTTCCCAATTAGCAAAGAGTTCATTAAAAAAAGACTACAATCTAGCAGGAGATAGAAAGAGCTTGAACCACACATATATTTTAACTGGACTTGAAAAGAGAAATGTTCTTGTATCTTAAGGTGTTTGCTGATTCTAAAACCTTCTGTGTCCAATTCTGAACAACTGAGAGAAGTACTAGAATCACAGAATATCCTGAGCTGGAAAGGACCCACAAGGATCACAGAGTCCGACTCCTGGCCCTACACGAGACACCCCAGCAATCCCACATGAGAGCCTTGTCCAAATTCAGACAGGCTTGGGGCTGTGACCACTTCCCTGGGAGCCTGTTCCAGTGCCCAACCATCCTCTGGGTAAAAAAACTTTTCCTGATCTACTGACAGTTGAAAGAATCATGAACCTGTCTGCTGTTCTTTATCCATTTTCTATTCCTGCTTAGGGTTACCTTTCTTTCCTGAGGAAGGGCTACTTCCTTTGCATGATAATGAAAAAAAGTTGTTTAAGGCTCACAAGCATACCATGGCTTAAGAAAAAGTAAATGGACATGCCAATTATTGTTTCTAATAGAACAACCTTCTTCTTTCAAAATCCTGTCCAAGCCATGAATAAAAAGACAGAATGGGGCTGGGGAGTTCACATGTCTCTTACAGAGGAAATATTTATCAGCACAGGGTGTAGACAACAAATATTTTGTGAATCCCCTCGTGAGAAACTCTCCCTTTGGAAATTTCATCCTGTCTAGCTGCTGAGAAAGCTTACACAAGGAGGGCTCAAGGGTTTGCAAGAATGTTTAGCTCATGAATCTTTATATAACTCTCTCCTCCTGTGTCTCTGACAAGTGTCTTTTTTTGTACTGTCCACTGAGTAACTTTAGTTCCCTCTGGCACCAAATAACTGCACCAACAGGGAGCCAGACCATGCTGCCAGCAATTGGAGAGAGTTGGGTTTTAAAAGTGTCAATACCTTGATGTTTTTCTGGACTCCCAAAGAGTTTGTGATATCTGCTTTTCTCTGCTGCATTTGCACATGCAAGGTGGGTTCACAGTGCTCACAAATAAGACAGACACAGAATTGCATACACTTATTGTGCACATGAACAACCACAAAAATGTGCAGGCATGAGAGGAGTCAGTGTGTGTGTGTGTACAGAGGGCTTTAATGTTGGGATCCTGAGTGTTACTGTAGAGCAAATCAGTGGAAATGATGATGTTTAAATAATGGGTGGTAAGATAGAAGAAATCCAGTTCTTTTGTATTACTCTGATTAAAAAAGACATGCTGCAGCTACATGGTAATATATGGTGTAATTCTGCAGTCCTTCCCTGCCAGACTCAGGCATGAATTCCAAGTCTTTAAGCATCTCTAGTTTTCTAGGGCAAGCAGTGGAAACAGCAAGTTCCTAGCCCCTCTACAAACTGGGGTCCATGATTTTGGTTATAAATGCAGCCTGAATGGTGGCTTTAAAATCACACAGTTCACTGTTATCTTGCAGAGTTCAGCAACCTTACCTGATATAAAAACATTAACTGGCACATCTGTGGGCCTGTAGATAAATTCATATCAGCTTCTGGGCTGCACTTGCTCTGTTTAAGTCTTGGACTGCTGCTTTCTATAATGGGGCACCTTAAAAAATATCCAGATAAACCTGTGATGTTTTCTGATGTGCAGGGTCAGCTAAAAGATAATCTCTGTATTATGAATGTATCTGCACGTGTTTTATGTTTTGGAACTTTTCAAATTGCACCTTTTTATCTTAGTAATATTTGTCTTTACACATTTCTAAATGTATAATGTATCTGAAAGTGTGGCTGTCAGCCTGGCTGGTAAGTATATTTCTTGCTATTATGTCAAAATCAAATATAGAAAGGTTATGTATCTTACCCAGTATCTAAGGAGAAAATGGAGCTCTGGGACTTCCACGCTTTGCTTTCTTATTGGAACTGCTGTCTAAAGGTCTTTGTACAAACAGTCTGCTCCTGGTGCTGGTGATAGAAAAAGGTAGCAGCTTCATGTCTAAACATAATCATCCTCCAAATACAGGTATTTCATTTTTTGTTTGCACTTGCACAGAAATCAGAGATCAAAATAATACATTTTGATCAAGCAACATTTTGCCTTCAAACATGACTGTTCCCAAATTAAATTAATTCAATTTGAGACGAATCAATCCATGCTTAGCCTGTGGAGTTCCGTTGAGCTCAGATTCTCAAAAATCAGCTGGAAAGGATAAAGGTTGAGCAATTATTTTTACGATTGGCTGCCCATTCAATTTCTGTTTCTCTAATGGGATTGTTCAGTGAGTGTTGTACCAAAAGCGCGGAAATTGGTGCAGCTAATTCCCCTCTGCAAAAAAAAAAAAAAGATGAAAACCACAACATTGTATTTAGCTGCTTGCTTCTGATCCAGGTTCTGCCTAAACTCTTGTACTGCATTTTTATCTGTGTCACCTCCTTGAGATAGTTCTGACAGAGGAAGCTCAGCTCTGACTCTCCATTGAGCCACATTTTCTGCAGCAAGACACCTACACATGTTCCCCAGTCCTGCTGCCTTCGGTGAATAAGCCTGAAGCTAAAGATAAACTGTTGCTCAAAGCTCTGCTTGCCTTTGGCATTAAGGGGGGGCAGTTATTAACTTGTTGCACGCTGTAATTACTTCATTGATCTGCAGTGAGCAGCGAGGATTTATAGCAAGTAGGGATCTGGATAAACAGTTACCATGGGGAAAGGCAGGATGTATTTAGCCAGAATCAAAAAACCTGCCAAGGATCTCTGGCAATCTATAATATTGCATGAACTGAAAAAACCAAACCAAACAAACAAAACCAAAAACAATGACAAAACAAAACAAAACAAAAACCCAAACCACCCCCCCAAAACCCCAAAAAGACCCCAAAAATGGATTAAAAACCCCAAACCAAAAAAAAACCCACTAAGCAGGCAAGTTCAGAGCAAACTTACTGTAAGGTGTACAGGGCAATAAACAAGGTTTGTCTGAATAAAAACCCTCTCTCAAATATAAACCTGAGAGAGAAAAATAATTGAAATTAACAGCTTGAAGTAGAGGGGAAGCCAATGAAACGGCCCTGGGATGAGGAGGGGTGTACAGAACAGAAACTGGACTCAATCAACTCTCCTCACAGAAACAAATCGTCTTCATTGCTGCCTCACTCCCCACCTGGGACCTGCTGATTGTGGAAACATAGCACTGCTCCCCATTTCCAACAAAGATTAATGTTATTTTAGTTCCTTTATTAGTAGTGCTGTGGAAGAGTGCTGTGGAGCAGATTTATAAAGATACAGAAGTGCTTAAATCCTGCAGTTAACAAAATGCCTTTGAAAGTCAGCTATTGTGTTCTAACAATTTAATTTCTCTGATTATAACTTGAAATAAGTTACTCCCTGCTTAAAATAACCAGTCAAGTCATGAATAGGGAAAGCATTTCCTTACTGAATTTTAAGTCCTCTTTAATTATAGGCTCTCACTGGCTTTTGAATGTAGGATCTGTAGAGAGTTCAGTGCATTTTAAGATAAACCTCCTGAACAAAAGGAGGAACCAAGCATGTCCTGTCAGAACAACAACAAATAAGTCTTAATCTTAAAATCCAAGTCCTGGCTCAGTCTTTGCATCACTCCTACTTCACAGGCCGGATTCTGCTGTGATTGGAGTAGATGGATCTCTTGTCCATCAGGGGAGAGGTGAAATAGAGAGAATGCTCATAATCTGTGAAGAAGAACAAATCATAACCTGCAGACTCCAGGGGGTGTCACATCCTACAAAAATTATGAGAATCCTTGGGAAATGAAGAGTTATCTCCATGAAAAATTAGGCCTGTGAGGACTCTGATATCCCCTGTGGTTTATCATTCCTTTGTGACTGTAGTGACAGGGTTTTGCCAGCCACAGATATTTTTTCATATGAGGAAGGTTTGCAGTGCCTGGGCTGTAGGAGGTTGTGTGTTCTTTGTCTGCAGGAAAATACAAGAGCAAGTGCTAGAACTGCTATTTCCTTAATTACCAGCTACATTCAGTTAGACTAAATCCTCTAAAAATAGAATTAATTTTATTTAAGTTATCACAATAGCTTTATTTAATCTAGAGCACATATGAGCAAAGCTTATTTAAAAGCTGACCAATCTTTTTAATTATTCATTGTTCTTCAATACCATTGTAATGTGGGTGGGAAAACACTTGAAGTTTTTTTCTTGAAGTGGATAAATCCATATTCATCTTTATCTTGGTTTTCCTATTGCTTTTGAGGGCAGTAGTGAGTTTAAACTGTGTCAGCATTTGGCTATGAGTGAATTGCAGAAAATTATTTTAATTGATTTTTATGTTTTGGATAATATGTTAACAGGAAATCTTTGAATTTTGCTTATGCACATAAACAAACAAAACTCATGGGAACGTGTAATGTTAAATCAGATGTTTCACATTTAGGCTCAAATCTATCTAATAACTTCTAAATCCAGTTTTGTTCAGATGCACATGCAAATTTCCATCAAAGGCAGTGCCAGGGACTGCAGGGATGGCCTCCTAGAATATTTGAGGACACTTCTCTATCAAGTCTGGTTTCTTAGAACCAAATTTCATTTGAAAGCAGAAGTGAGTCCATAGAAGTCAGTGGAATTACAGTTGCAAAATTCAACTCACCCCTGAAACCTTTCACAAGTGAAGGGCAGAAGGAAAGCCTGGACTCCAGGTTCCCCGTACATGCCCTGAATGGGGAACCTGCTGGGACTCTGGTGTGGATCAGTCTGATTTGGAGTAGATGGAGGTGATCAATCTGATTTGGAGGTGCAGCACTTTAGTTCTTTGCCCCAGGATCCTTGTGGCTCCCAGGAGATGGAGCAAACTCTCAGCAGAGGGGAGTTTGTCCACAGCCCAGGTCACTGCAGACTGTTCAGTGCCCTGCAGGCAGAGCAGGAGTCCCTGTGCTGATAATTCACCAAATGAATCCCCTCTTCATGGCCTAAGTGCTGCTAAGAGTCATCAATGTAAGGAAGGTTCAGCACTTTGAACTCCAGGCTTCACTTGTGATCTCTGCTGGAGTCACACACGATGTAAATACTACAAAAAAATTCAAGGAAAGATAAATTCTCTGTTGGAAAGGAACATTTAAAAGCTATTAATTGAAAGAATCATCAGGGAGGAAAAGATCAGCTTCACTGGGAATGGAAGATGTAAAAGATAAACTCTTTCCATCAGTGCAGTTCAGCTGCATGCAGGACTCGAAGGCAGATGCTGTGTGATTTATTATTTTTCTGTGTGGGTAATTCATAGATGGTCTTTGTACTAGGATGTAACTTTGCAAAACACATTTGTGCCTTTCCTTTTTCTTTATATTTTATCTCCTATATAAATGACTTTTCTGTACATTTACTAATTAGGACATTAAAAAACTTTTTACTTTTTGCCAGGTAAAGACAGATATTATGAAATACTCCTTGACTCCATTGTGAATCTCTGTTAAACAGCTGTTGGATGTCTGCTAAACAGGGAATATCAATAATGTAATAAGAAAAAATAAATTTATTATTGAAGCATAATGTAGCTGCTCAGAAGAACTGGCTGTTTCCTGTGCTGATACTCTTTAAAACTCTCGGAAAATTACTCCAAGTTTCTGGGTATCTATATTTGATTTTTATCCCCTTTGGGGTTTGTCTACTTAAACTATTTATCAGGGTAAAGACTTTTTCTGTAACTTTCTGTGTATTTTTTTTGTGCTTTAAAACCCTGATCTAAATTTGGGATCCAGGCACTGCTGTAGTTCAGTAATGATGACAGATAACAGTAGCAATGTCAGGATTGAAAAAGGCAGTTCCTCTGGCATTTGGCATTTAATGTAATGTCAATATGCTGAAAGATTTTAGGAAAGCAGTCTGAATCATGCTGCTGTCATTGCTGAAATCCCTGTGCCAACTCAAATTAAGAGTGGCATGCATGGCTAGCATTTGGATTGAGAACTTCAACTAAAATTGAATAAGTTTTACTACAGCCTGCATGAGACTCATGACCTTCATAGGCATAATATCAGCTCTTGGTAGAAATAGTTCCATCAATGGTAAGGACAGAGTCTGAGGGATTTACAAGGATGACATTTGACATGACTAAAATATTTTATCAGTGGCCTCTGTGAAGGTCTTTAAGCACCACTGTCATAAAGCTGATTGCAATGTGAAAAGGGCAAGACAGCAGGATGCAAAAATGCTCAATTCCTCAGTACATTACAGCTTTTACAGACCTGCAATCCCGGGGTCACAGTGAATTGCAGCTTTGAGGTACTAAGAAAGGTACACCCTGAGTCAATGCAGGAAGAATTTTTCTTTCCCAGACTAAACCTGGAGAATTTATCATCAGCAGAGACACCAAGAAACTTTCTGTAAGGTTACAGGTAGAGGATTCTGATACCTCAGAAAGCTTAGAATGCCTACCATACACCAAAGCACTCTTTAATTTAAAGTTACAAGGATTCCATAAAATTTGTTACAAGAATAGGCAAAGTTGATCACTTGTGCAACAGGATTGTTTCATAAATTCCCTTGGCAGTTTCCTTTGGATCATCTGCTCCTTTACCTGCCATGCCACAAGTGGATCTCACCCAAGGTTTCCCTGCTGGGGGAAGTGACTGCAGCCCCTCCTTCCCGTGGTGTCTGGGGTCCTGCCTGGGCTCCAGGCCCTGCACAGCTGCATCCTGGAGAGCTCTGTCATCCTGGGAAAGGGAGGATTCCAACAGAAACTGGAAATCTCACAAAGCAGCATCACAAAGCCTAAATTTCTGAATTAGGACTCCAAACCAAAGGACTCCCACTGAAATGAGCCTGGTTCCCAGGTTAAACACAGTGCAAAGGTAGCCTGGCATCACCAGCACCTTTTGGGAAGCTGAGACTTTGCAAGAAACCACCCAGAAAAATTTATGGGGAGCACAGCAGCTTCCAGTAGGTCTCTGTTGAGATGATCTCTCTTTTGATAAACTGGTGTTTTTCAACAAAAAAATAATCAGAACAATTTTAGTATCTTTATTGCTGAGCTGCTCCTGATTTTTCACTGCAGAAGACAGATGTTGCTTAGGGAAGTTCACATGTTAAGAAAAAGCACTAAAATCCACTATTTACATTCTATTTTATCCAGTCGTTTGCTCTTGAGAAAAATCTGGCAAAATCAACCCCATAAAGTTTAATTTTCAAATTTTAAAAACCATGGGTTTGCTCCCTTCTGCACTGCAGGTTTAAAATCTTTCTACAAGGCTGCATTTACTCGTGGGTTTTCAGGCAGTTGCTAAAAGGAATCACAGCTGTTAGAGATGTAACATCCTGCTGAGCCACCCAGTTCAAACCCTCTGGTGGGTTATAATTGAAAAGTAGAAGATCCAGGCCTTTTACTTAAGGATCCTCCTGATTCAAATGCTGACAATGTTGCAGGACTGGTGGCATAGGATTCCCTTAAATAGTTTCACCCTATAGGGAGCAGTATCACTTCTGATAATGACAGAAAATGAGGATGGTCATGTAGCCTGGCATGATTTATGATGGAGAGCAGCACACTGTGAACTTCTTTGGCCTTTAATTCCACCCAGACTTACAATCTCTACAACCAGAATTCTTTAAAATTAATGAATGTAGCAGCTGAATAAGGGTGAAAAGGATGCACAGATTATTTCCTAATGACTTAGTTAAAATGTTTATTTTCACCTCCACAAGGGACCTTGCTTTTCAAAATCAAAGTTCCTCATGGAGAAACCAGCTATGGAATGGGATTGGTTAAACTATAAGAAATTATTTATTACATTCCTAACAGAGGGATGAAGCCTTAGTGAAACAGGTTTAACCTTCTCTTACTTTGCAGAAGGAATACAATTTGAACTTCATCTAAATGTGCTTTTTCCCAGCCAAATGTGGGTACACTGCAGTGTTTAGGTGCTGCCAGTGAACCTGGCTCAGATTTCTTCATCGCTTTGTAGGCACAGCAATGCTACAGGCCAGACAGTGCCACTGCTGATACCTTTGGGACTTGTTTATTGCCAATGAAAAACAAATGGCTTAAATCCAGCAAGAAAATCTGGTGGAAAAGTTAAAACTGGAGCAGCATTCAGTTCCCCATCCTTCAGCTGTGGCTCTTCTGTAAAACTTTGGTTCTGTGAGTAGCAGAAACAAGGTGTGGTCTGGAAAACCAGCAGTAAGAAAACTTTGGTGTGTAATGTTAATATTCTTAAATATCTCATTGTAAAATAGAAAGACATTAATTTCTTTTGGTGGGTTTTGAATATCAGGGTACTTAGTGATAAATCAAACAAGCCTGTGAAAAGGCTGGGGACTGTATTGGTGTGTCTGGAAATACACACAAGGGAGAGTTGAACAGGCAGAGCCATATTCTTCTGAAAATACCTCCAAAACAACGGCTGTGAGGAGAGTTGCTCCCCTAAATTACTGTCTCCAAGTGTCCTTATATCCTTACCCTCCACATAAATGAAGTGCAGGAAGCAGGATATGTGCAGCCCTGTTGACTGGGCACTGTAGTCTACTGTCACAAGAAGCCAAGGCTGAGAGAGACAATTATCAAATGATCAGGTGATGTGGATCCTCTTTGCTTTTTGTATCAGGGATTGAAAGAGCCCATTTTTATGGCCTGAATATTCCTTATTATGAGGGAGTCCTACCTCTTTCTCATTAAAATGCTGCTGAGGCAGGCAAGTCTATGCACTATGATGCGAAAAATATATGAATATTGTTTAAGAAAGATAAATATCCCATTTCCAGTCAAATTCATGCTTCAGCATGGAAGGATCCTGAAGGGCCCAGTCCCTACAGGAGTGGACAGTAGGTTAGCACAGTTCTGCTGCAGCAGAATTTCATCCTTAACAAATAGGAGTCAAGGCAAAACCCATAATCTCTTTTTGGATGTACCTTCTCCAGCTCAGGTAAATTGTCCTGGGTGCCTTCCCTGTTCTTCAGGAGAGGAATAAACACTGCCTCTGTACTGTCCCAATGGGGCAGCCAGGCTTTGTGCTAATCCTGTCCATTTATCCACTTATCATTACCTTTGTAGGTTCCTACATCAAGGCAAAGATGTGTTTTTCCTACACCAGTGCACAACTCCATGCAGTTTCCTCAGCCTTGCTTTCAAGCTTCGTGGGAATTCTAATGGAAGCACTAAATCATTTTGCTGTGGAAAGTGAGTCTTTGTCTATAAGCTGTGATTAGCATTCACCTTTCCTGTTTTAAGTGAGCATTCTGCTCTGGGATCCCCCTCTAAACACAGCATTTTGCTCATTTTAGGTCTTGCTTCCCTTTCTAGTAAATAGGTACCTTGAGAACTGCTCAGCTATCATAGCTCATCGTTCCTCTAGACTGGGAGTTTATGATGAGTTTCTACAATATTTTTATAAACAATGGCTAACACAGTTGTGCAAATTATTTCCTTCTGTACTAAAAAATGGGTCATTAGCATGAACTTAAAATCTCTTAGTTTATGCTTTACACCCTGAATTATCATTTATGTATATGAGATATGACTGTAAAGTCTTCAAATTATATTCTCTTTGCCTTGTGCAGCTCTAGGGATCAGCCTATGAAACACTGGAAAATAAAACCTACTGAGACATAAAATGACACTTTCCAGCTCCTTTATGCCATTCTAGGGACTAAACTTACCAAAATCCTGGTGTGCCTGGAGTTTCTTGTTAGTAAATGGGCCTTCAAGGTGGGAGAGTGACAAAGTGGCAGCATATTATTGGCTGCCTTCTGCCTCCTGTCCTTGGACTATGATCTGGGAAATGCCCTCAGCCACAGTGCATCCTTTTCTGCAAGAATATCCCTTTGGGGCTGTGCCAGCCCATGAGGTGCCAGAGCAGCCTCTATTAGATGGCTCTGTGCCATGAAACCAAGCCAATCTCCAGCTGAAGATGAACGAGAGCGCAGAAGATTTAAGGTCACTTTATTTTACCCAAAGCTGTTCCTGCTGAGGTCAGTTTGGAGCATGGAGTTGCTACAGAAACCTGATGACAGCACCCATTAAATGTGTTTGTTATGGGACTGAAAATGCCACTTGAACACACTCATTTAATGAGAAAAGGTAACTGTGCTGATGGGCTGTTGCAATTAATCCCTGTTGGGAGAATCCACTGAAATGGATTCAGAAAAGGAAGGGTCAAAAGGATGAATAAGAGTTTGAGGGGGAAAGGGACGCTTTTTTCTTTTTTAGGGTTTTAATGATGTTTTCAGTGATTGAAGGCAAAATAATTGAAGAATTGTAAAGTGAAGAAGTGGTTTGGACAGGAAAAGAAAGGCAGCGCAGAACATCCAGGCCACGAGCAGTGGGAAGCTGTGCAGAGGTGCCCTGCGACAGCTCAGGGAACATGAGATGTCAGAGCAGCAAGGTTTGGGCTGGGATTTATAAAGCAACTCATCTGTTTTGCACTGGAGCAGATAAGCAATGCTCATCTGACCCATTTTGTTATTTCAGGGAAGTCCCTCAGAAGGTGACTTTACTACAGCCTAAAGCAGGAGTGAAGCACAGAGGTCACTTCTCTGTGTGAGTGAAGCTCAGAGCTGGGAGTGGTCATTGCTTCAGAGTCACTGCCCAAAACACCATCCCTGCCACCATCACCTGCCCTTCATGATGCCCGTGCCCATCCCCACTAAATTCTGACCTCTGCAGTAACAGCTGCATCCTGGAAGGAGAGGATGCCCCATTTTGGTCAGCACCAAACAGGCCTGCTTTGGATTAAATATTTACCAAAGTGTTTGCAGACAAAGGGACTGGAAGAGCTGTCTGCTCCATCTCCTGCTGTTTGCACAGTAAATAACCCAGGCATGCAGCTGTCCCCTACATAAACAAGTGCTTTCAATGCAGGGAAGTACAAACCCTGGTTTTCTGCCTGCCTGGGTGGGCTTCTAAGACATAGATGAGTGAAGAGATGAGGAAATATTTAGATGTCTAAGGAACATCCTTCATTGCTCACATCACATTCAGAGAGACAGCTCTTCCACAGAGCACTTGTTTTTGGAGAAGGAAAGTAATTTCTCTCCAAGTGCCCAAATACTTTGCTAGGCTAAACATCAAAGTAGGCTTAAATGTTAAAACAGTTATCGTGTAGCAAAAAATTATGCAATTCCAGGTTGTATGGAAAGAAGCACACGGCTTGTGAGTCTCACTGCTTTTCCT
Source organism: Drymodes brunneopygia (assembly GCA_013400955.1). NCBI lineage: Eukaryota > Metazoa > Chordata > Aves > Passeriformes > Petroicidae > Drymodes > Drymodes brunneopygia. The sequence continues at coordinate 51,539 of VZTZ01007989.1, read as the reverse complement.
TTTAAAACTGAGAGAACACAGGAATGAACAGGCAAAACTCACTGTTTTTGCACATGGCCTCAATCCCACAAGCTCAAACAGTGCAGTCTTTTCCCACAGTGGCTCTCTGCCAAGGTGATGGGCTACTGCCATGGCAAGCAGTGAAGCAGAAATAGCAGAACCTCAGATAACTCACTCAGCACTTGAACTGTTGTTTAAAAACATGTCCTCAATCCTCAAGTTTATAGCAAGCTCAGACAAATCTGTCCACAGCCAAAAGTTTGTCCAGAAATCACTATTTGGACTAAGCTGAGGGTGGCATTAGAAGGTACTAAATATTTATCTGGGGATTCTTATGATGCTGAGCATTTTTTCTTGTGGAAGTTCCTATCCCAGTGACCATAAATGAAGAACAGGACTTGGATAGAGCAGATGGTTCAGCAGATGGTGACTTGCTCCTTTTTTAACCAGGCTTTTGTGTAAATGGAGTGTGGCATGGTTCTCTGTATGCTTTTTGACTTTGAGAGTGTGCATGTGTGTTTTTGGGCTTTAATAAGTATTTAGTTATGAAACCATGTATCATGATGATGATATGGATTTTACTGGCTTTTTAAAGACTTAGGAAATTCTTGAAAATGTGGTTTGTTCACTGATTTATGAAACCAACACTGTCTTTGCCAATGAGGTATTTTTGTTCTGATTTTTAATTAAATGAGATTAACTACAATCCTTGACTGTGGGACTGGAAAAAGCAAGATTTTATAACAGTCTTGATTTTTTTCCCTGTTTCTTTTTCTCCACCATTTGGCTTAACTTTCCTCACTGCCCAGAGCATAAAGGTTGCAATTAACCTGAAAGAGGCAGCTGAAGAAGGGTGAGGTGTGAGGTTCACTCTGAAAACATTTCTCTCAAGCTGTCAAAAGTTCTACAGTCCCCAACACCTACTTACCATTCCTGTGCTGGAGGTAGCAGCCCCCTCAAACCTGCCAGCAGCACTGCTTGTGTGTGTGCTCCCTAACCCATTTTATTCAAAAATTAGATGGGTTAGTGAAAAAATGTACTCTTGAACCATTTTGACTAATGTGCCTCTTTTAGGCTGATAAAGGTTAAGGAAAAGTCACCTAAGCAGCCTGAGCACCAGCAGATCTGAGGCAGCATAATTTCTAGCAGAGGGGATGTGAGGATTTGTCATGAGGATTAGACTGAGAGTGGCAGGATATTGCACTTGCACAGCTGGAACAGAAGAGCATGTCCTTGTACTGCCTAGGAGTGGTTAAACCAATGCAGTGTCTTCTGTCTTCTTAAAACTCATATTCCTGTAACTCACCTGTACATTCACTCCTAATTTCACATCATTTCTTAAGGCCACAGAGTGATCATCTAGGATCCAGCTTTGTAGGGTGATGTAATTGAAGGTGGTTGTCTTGTCTCTCATTTAATGTAAATTTTTTTTATCATCTTTTAACTTCTGGTGTTTGTTCTTTTGTTCATTATTGTCCCAGGCAGGAGATTGTGGAGGCAGAGTGGTGTTTCTGCTGCCAGAGCTCACAGGTTTTACAGTCTGTTTTAAACTACACTGAAATATATTTAGGGTTCCAAGACAAAAGACAAGCTACTTGCAGAATTGTCCAGCTTTACTTTGTCTCCTGCTTCAAGTGTTTCTAAGCTGAATATAATGAAGATCTATTCTAAGAATTCCTAAGGGATCTCTTTACACAGGATCTGGAACTGATCCATGGGTTTCAACACTTTAACCAATGCACCGTCTAATATTGATTTCCTTCAGAAGTCAAAGCAATTTGTTTTTCTTCCCTGGAGACTTTGGACTCCTACCTTTGGCTGCAGTCCTTGAATTAATATGGAAATTGAGTACATCACTTAGGACTAATCTCACATGCAGGCACAACGTGCAGTCTCATGGAGCCAGGTATCCATTCGGGCACTCAGAGGATTCCTGCTCTCCTCTGGCAGCTGGACAACTCACACAGCTCCTTGTCACCCCACTCTGAGCTTCTGTCAGAGGAACAGAACACTAAGTGACTTATTTCTGATATCTATTTTTTCTTCCTTCTTTCTTTTGATGACTGTTCCTCATGGCACTGGCCAGCACAGTTCTCTGGAAATTTTCTTAGACTGGTGAGGTAATAAGGAGCTGATTACAAGCCAGAAGGCAGCTCCATGGAAAGCAGCCATCTCTCCCATCATTAATCCATAGTCACCCACAGGTGACTGTCTAGCAAGCCAAAAGTTTCAGATTTACTGCTAAAGCCTAATACCTTTCTGCTACTCAGCATTTCCCAGCTGCCAGTGAGTGTGATCATTGCCTGGGTGAGGCTTCCTCCCACCCCTCGGCAGCCTCAAGGCAGAGTGGCTCTCACTTGCTTTGTACCACACAGACCTGGAGGGGAAACACTGGGGATCAGATGTCCCATGAGGGTGTTCCTTGCTGGAATTCCTGGTGAAAGCCTCAGTATCACAGAGGCCTGAGGAGCCTGGGCTGTGCATGAGTGGAATCAATTCAGCAGGAAGAGACACACGGCACCCCGAGAGCAGGGGCACTTGCAGCAGTGCAGGTCATCAAAGTCACCCTTTTAAATGACACATGGGATCTTGTGAATTTGTCACAATGCCAAAGGAGCTGAAACAATCCCTCCTGGACACAAAGACACGAGTGCAGGCAGGATGTAACCCGTTAGGATCATAGCCAGCCTCGTTTGAAGGGTGAGGCTCTTGGTGGTGTGAAATGACAATCTGTTCTGAATTTATCCTGCCCATATGTCATCAGTAACAACCTACAAAACACACCTCTCCTTTTAGATCCAAGTTTGCATCTGTTCCAAGCAAAACATGTGCCATCTCCCTGTATGTTCCTAGCAAGTCTATATTAATCAAAACAGGAGTAAGCTGAAACAGGAAAAATTCCTTTTGGTATTATGGGAAAATTAATCACAAATCTCTGTCATTTTGACCTGGCTTTACATGAATATAAAATCTCAGAGGAGAAAACATCTCAAAATACTTCCCCATGGTTCCATGACATGTGCAGGGTTATTGTAGCTCAGGTACTGTCCCTGAGCAGAAACATTCTGATGTTTCAGCTGTGATTTTCCCATCTGTGTTTGGCTGCTGCATCACACAGGTAAAGAGCATCTTTAAAATAAGGATCCAGGCTCTGAGCAATCTACCCCTGGATACTGAGATGCCAATAGCTGATAAGGTTTATGAGAGGTTATAGCTTCAAAGGAATTGATTTATAATTGTTTTCTATTTTTAAATACACAGCTGGACATCCAGTTTGATCTACAGAAGCATCTGGCAGGCTTATATGCTTAATTTACATTGACTAGCAACCAATGTTTAGGTGCTTCCATAAATCTCCTTGTCTGATTCTCTTGATCTCTAGGCAAGTAAATGCTTTGGAAAGCTCAAACTAAAAATTCAAGGCCTGATTTTCAAATCTCACATCAACATCACTGGCCAGAAATCTAAAATGCTCTTTTCTCATCATCCTGAACTCTTGTAAATTCTATACATTTGTTGTCATAATTTAATTTATACTTTTTCAAGAATTTTGAACTCCTAATCTGAAAGAAGTCAAGCCATATTGCATAGAAATCTGCAATCCCAGAATATAAACATTCTAACAGTAGTATTTACAATTAAATGAGGATTTTTTTTTTACAGTTACAGTGATGCAGAAAAAACCCTCTAAAGTGCAATTCTGCTCTAAATAAATCTTGTTGGTGCTTTGTTTGCTTAGCCTACTAATTTTCTATATCAAATGCACTCACTTTACATTTTAAAATATCTTTTATGAAGAGAGAAGTCAGGGAAAAAAATCAAACACGTTTTCATATGTTATTATCAAGAACAAAACTTCTGAAGGCTGGACTCTTCAGACTTCTAGACTGATGCCACCCCTGTGCCTTCAGGGACAGCCTCAAAGGGAGGCAATGAAAGTTTAATGGTTCTTCTGTTTTACAAAGTAGTAATATAAAAAAAAAATCATCCTCTTAGATGCATCAATTCCAGGAGGAATGGGATAGCAAAAGTTTACTTGCAGCATCTAAGTGAGCAGCCATGTCAGACAGCAGCCTTGGTGAACAAGAAGGTGCCATGAGAGCTCATCAGAACAAGCTTACTTAAAAGGGTCTAAATAACTGTGTTTTATTCAATATTCAGAAGAGATCTGCATTTCCAAATAATTTTCTAAGGGATCTTTCTGCTGTGTGGCACTGAAATTCCAAGTTGCAGAACCGAGGAAGTGTTTTAAGACCCAATTACAATGAAAAAAGAAAGCAAATTATGTCCTACAGAAATGCTGACAGCAGCACAAACCCAGCCATGTTCCCAAGTGCTGTCTTTGTTAATAGTGTTCTTTTTCACACTTTTGTGGTATGAGGTCATGCATGATGAATATTTTGCTGGTATGAATATTAATGTCTTTTAGATTTCATTCTCTTTCCCCATCATCCCTTCTTCCTGTTATCATGGCAATAGGAATCAAAATTAGGTCAAAACTATTTTGGTGGTAAAACCTGAGCTGTGTCATAAATAAAACCATATTTCTGTGCTTTCAAATATTCTGCCAGCTTAGTGAGAGTGGCTGAAATGTGCTGCACCATTTCATCCATCTGCTTCCCAAACCACAAGTCTCCCTAGCAGGAGAGATGGAGAGATGCTACGAGTTCCTCGTTGTTTCACAAGGCTATAGTTAGGGCTGCAAGCTCCTATTTTTGGACACTTCAGTGACTACTGTGAGAGTTTGTGTGATAAGGAAGGGAAAATTCACATCTTCCCAAATTAGCAGCCTCTATGCACTCATTTTCCTGCTCTTTGTCCCATTTTGTACAAGATCAGCTGCCCCTGTGAGGGTACAAACAGGGTGATATCTGAATTGTTGTAGGATCCAAATGTCTCCTCACAGGAGCTTCAGGGTGTCTGAGAACATTGGGGTTATAGTTTGGCCTGCAATTTATTTTGTCTGTTTTGCCAGTTCATTGTTTCTCTGATGTTTCTCTAAAACTGGGATCAACACTTTAAAACCAGACAATACGGTCAGAAAGATTTTTGGGAGAATTTCATAATTCAATAGGAAGTAAGGAAACACTCAGGAAGTTTAAAAATCCCTATTTTCATATATTCAAACTCCAAGTTCAGATTTTAAAATCACAGCAATTTGATTTCATTTTAAAGAGATTCAAGGACATTTTAAAAACAGTCAGGACCTAGAAATGGCTTCTTATTAGATGATAAGCATATATTAATGTGACTTGATCCAGTATAAGATTTCCTAATTCAAAATAACCCAAATGCAATTTAAGCTCAATTATACATGAAAATAACTCAAGGAATGTCAAGTTTAAAAATTTTCAATAAATTATGTATAAAATCGAGCCATTCTACCACGTTTTTGTCACAAGTGCAACATGTCAAGGACACCACATTAAAAAAAATTGTGGATGAATATAGAAAACATAAAATATAATTAATTCTGACTGCTTTTAGAATCACATTTCTTCTGCCTGATTAAAATTTAACTGAAATAAATTAAAAATAATGGGAAAAAAATTGCCCTGCAACCTGAAGCTTCTTCTTAAGCTTTGTGCACTTGCTGAAGTTTTCTTCTGGTAGGTGTGTTGACTTCAAATGGATCAGAGATGTAAATTTTTCAGCAGATAAATGTGGCATATTTGTAAAGGTCTGAGTAGGAAAAGGTGACAAATCTATCCTGGTAGAGCACAAAACACTTGGGGAGATGCCCAGGCAGGAATAATGATGGGATGGAAGGAGCAGTGTCAGTGCAGCTCCTCTCACACTGCCAGAGCAGACCAGGTGTGTTCCCAGCCCAGCTCACACACTCCAGGAGCCCTTCCCACCCAGCCCAGCCTCCTGCAGTGAGATTTAGCTCTGGATAATTCAAAATCAACAGCGGTGATTCCACTGACACCTCTTTTAATAGACAGGCCCAGTCAGTCCTTCCTTCCTTCCTTCCTTCCATCCATCCATCCATCCATCAGCAGGAGCAGTTCCAGGGGTTTGTTGGTGCTCACTCCACACCTGAGAGGAGGAAGGAGCTTTGTGGCAGAAACAAAGCCACCTGCAGTGAGGACAAGCTGCAGCCTAATTAAACTGAACTGTCCCCAAGTGCTTTCTTGAGAAAAGTTGCTCAAAATTACCTAAACTATTCCACATTCTTAAAACCCCCTATGGTTTTGTTTTGCCACTCGTTTATTAGGATTCTAGCTTTCTAATTCCCATGATTGTGTTAATGTTGCCTTTGCTTTATGCTGAGGAATCTGCAAGCTGAATTTGGCCACTCAGCATTAAGGCTGAAATGTTCATCTTCAGACACCTCTCAGCCTAAGGAATGTTTTCATCTCTTGCCCACTAACATAATCACAGAGCTCTCCATCTGATAGAACAAGGAAATTGCAAGCTAAACTCTCTAATAGAAGTTTTTCAGAATAACCAGAGTGGGGCAGTGAAAACAAAAGTTCCTGCTGACTGTTACAGCAGATTCAAAGACCTAGAAAGAAAATGAAAAAACTTTCTTGGTAATGAGAAAATATAATTGTCTATTTATATAACTCCTTTTTTATTCTAGAGAACCTCATCAGTTTGGGCTTGACCTTCTCTTTCTCCCTATTTGTTCACCACTTACATATTTTCTGTGCAATGTCTCACAATTAAGGGGACTGAAAAAGCAGAATTAGGCCCTTTCTAAGTGAGTAGCAATCTAACTATAAATGAGTAATAATCTACCACTTAGAGAAAGCCTTTAAGAGGGCAAAAGATCACTGCAGTGTTGTATAATGACTGTCACAGCCGAGTGTGGGATAAGAGGAGGAGATCCCAAAGGGGAAAGGGAGAACTGAGTGGCACAGAAAAAAATGAAATAAAAAAAATGCGATTTGGCTGTGCTAACATTTCAATATCAGCACGCAATAGGAGCTCACTGGAAATTTTCAGGAGGAATTTGTTTCCTTTGGAAAATGTTGATAAAGTCAACATCAAAACCTTTGGCCGGACTGTGTTCTATGGCACTGCCCAGTCCAGAAATCAGACAAGGCAGGGAATTCTGCCCCATCCTGCACTGCCCAGGTCAGAGCTCACCCTTTGCCCACCTGTGCTTTTTCCCTGAATTTCAGGCATGGAACAAAGATCCGTTCTGCAGTTTAGGTACTCACATCCCCCATCTCACATCATCACCACCTTATCCTGTGCCTTATGGGCACATCCATGATTCCCCACCCTGTCCCATATGGTCCAAGGAGTTCTGTGTTCTTGGGAACAACTCTTCTGACACTGAAGAGCTGCTGGCCTGGAGAGAGATGGGCCAAAAAGCTGCTTCTCAGTTATTGAAAAGTTGAAGGGAATTTTCTCCCAACTTAGTAATAATAATAATAATAATAATAATAATAATAATAATAATAGCAATAATAATAATGTTTATCTTCACAGGAAATATTGAAACTGATATTTCTGTTAAGGATTGTTAGTTTGTTAAAAAAAATATTTTCTGCAAGAATTAGTTCTTTGGTCTCACACCATGAACTCGAGCTTCTGTTTTTCTAACAATCAAGTCTTCAGACTTTTAGTCTTTCCAGAAATTCAGAGACCTTGACCACGTGTGTGTTTTATTTAACTTCAGGAACAGATTATGGGTTTTATGAAGCCTGATTGATGCATATACTTGGCCCTTGCCCTTGTGTTTCATTTCATTAGTATTCCATTCATTTTCCCATGGTTTTAATGAACGTCATTTATGGCCCTATTTTTATCACAGAATTGCACTGGTATAATTTAATATGTGAGTTTCATCTATGATTAAACCATGGCAGAAAAACTCAGGTTTCTTTTTCTTAATTTTGAGTAGTTTATTTTGTTTCATTTTATTTGAAATTGTTAGAAGTATTTTAATCTAGTTGACAACAAGCTACTCTTCTCAGTAAATAATAGGGTATTAAATCTTTTGCTTTGCTGTAATTACACTGGTAGGGAATCTGTTTATCTTATATGAACGCTGCTTTCTCATATAATCATCCTTTGTACTCCAAAATTGTAAAGAAACTTATAGATCCTCTTGCTTCTGATGATCTATTTGAGAACACTTGGCACTAGAAAATAAAAAAGCTGCAAAAAATCTATTTTACCTGCTTGGCTGCCAATTTTCTGTTTAGGTGAGTCTGAGCAGGCATGTAAAGGATGGTTTTTTTCCATTTCAAACATATATGACAGTGGCCTTCTGGACCCTTTCCCAAGCAATATGAGATGTATCTAAGCATTGTATTCTGCCCTTGAAATGTGGATTTATGCAAAGAGGTAACACTTCTGCTCACAAAAGCAAAGCCTGCTGCCACCTGCATGAACAATCACACTCCAGCCTTTGCTGAGGACCTCTGATGCAGCTCTTCCTTGTGCTCTCACAGCCTCAGAGCTTGGCAATTGAGAACCTAAAGGAGAAGGTAAAGTGGAAGCAGTTGTGACCCTAAGTGGTTCGTGGAGTCCCCTGAACCCATTCAGTTTGCCCATACAGAACGAACACTTTGTAGGAAAAAATGGAGATGAGAGATAGAAAGAGTATAAACACAGACTAATGCATCCAACAAACTAGAGGAGATTATTTTTCTATTTCTCAGCTGAATAGAGCTGCAGCCCACTAAATTCAGTTTCTTCTTAGTGGGATTCTCTGTGTACTTTGATCAAAACCACAGGAAACCAATAAAAAGAACACAACTCTTTCCCAGCACCCCCTGTAATTTTGACTGGCTTTGGTCTCCAAGGCAGCTGTTACTTGAAAACTTAAAGAAATAGGTGTGTAGTTAATAGTAAAGGAGTCAAAATTGTGAATCTCTGAAGATATAAGAATTTTTGATAACAAAAAGGACTGTAACTTTACCTCTACAAGAAAAACACTGATATTTACCAGTTTTATATAACATACCTGGCACATTAGGTTCCACCTAGTTCAGGAGGATAAATTTCTGTGCTCATTTTGAGTATCTGGGTTCTTTGGGAACTTGAACTTCATTTTCAGGTTTTGAATTCACCTGAACATCATTAATTTCTTTTTGAAATTCTTAAACACATCAGGGCGTTGAAAAGGTTTTGAAATCTGCTCTTTTCACTGAGATTTCTGACCCACTGGAGGGTTTTAGGCAAGTAATTTCACCTCTGTGTACCTCAGTTTCCTCCTCTAGATATTGAGGGTCATCATGCTTCAGTATGTTACTTTCAGACCTAATGACTGCAAGTGTTGTACAAAGACAGTACTATTTCTGTAAGTAATATTTTAATTTTTTTTACAATACTTCCGCCTTGTTAAATAAAACAGTTCGGTTTTATTTCAAAGTGATAAGAGACTTCAACAGAACAGGGCAGTTTGTGGACATACGAGGTTCACATTTTTGTTCTGCAATTTATTTTTTTTATGAATTTATATATATCTGTGTGGATTTCCTGTACAGAAAGTCTTTCTGAAAATTTCAGGGCTCTAACATCCCTTAGGCTGTAATTTTTTTTATTTCTCTGTGCAACAGGTTGGACTGTGGGCATCTAACAGTATTCTTAGAAGCCTGTTTTAATAATTTCAGAGTGTCGATGATATTTTTAATATTTTTAAAGATGCAGACTGTCAAAAAGCCAGATATTAAAGTACCTAAAGAAAAAAGTACATTTTATGTCTCCAGCAGACAATAATCTCAGTCAAATTCATCAGGTAAGATGTACTCTGTTCCTCTCCACAGTCAGCAGAGAAGGAGTTTTTGCCTATAATTAGATCCGAGGAGCTGGACTCCTGTTAAGAGTTTGCTCATCAGCAAGAGAGGTGAGTTCTTGTTGTTGACATCTTTGCTGTTCACAGCTGGGGCCCGGCACTAACAGGATGTTCTGGAGGTGAAGAGTGCCCTGTGACACGAGAGGGAGCAGGAACAGCAGCAGGGGTGTCCCAGGGAACCCTCCCCAGCCCAGGCTGCACTGATCAATCAGCAGGGACCTGCAGAGGCAGCAGCCAGGAGAGTTGGGCTCTTCATCCCTCTCTGCTGATTTCCCCTCTGCCTCATCCTTGGCATGTTTTAGTTTTGACCTCATTAGATATGTGACTCAAAGCATTTAAGCGTTGGAACCCAGTCACACAAGCAATTAATAGTAGATTTATAAATGTCACCGGCTGGTCTCCTCATTGCTGTGGCACACAAAAGGCTATTCTGAACTCTGGATTCCTTAAGGCACAAAATCAATGAGGAAAATGGTTTAAAAAATATGAGCCCATAGAGCTTTACATCCTTGTGGTTCTTGCTGGAGTAAAATGCATTAGTTCCCTGGGGAACTGTGGGAATCACACTAATTTTCTCAAGACAAGAAAATTTGAAAGTCCTCAGCAAGAGCTCAGGAAATGGCACTTTGCATTTGATTCTTGGCCACAATGAAAATATTTATTCAGTGGCATAACTGTAAGAGAACATTTTAAGAGCTTTTCTATATACATTTTTCCACCCAAACTTATGTCAAACAGAGGCCTGTCAACCACCTGAAATATGCATTACAAAAACACATCCAGAAAGAACAGGGAAACAATTCTTTGAGACACAGGAAACTTCTGAGTTGGATTTTTTTCTCTGTTTCCATTGTGAAGTTTGAAAGTTCAGATGTGACATTAATGGCTTGTCAGGGTGAAGTGGCCAGTGACTCACAAATGGCTCCAGAATTTGCTGTTCCAGGAAACAGCAGGCAAAGGGAAGCAGCAGAGTCTGTCAAGAGTTCAGCTGTTTGATCTGGTAAAATCTCCAGGCCCTATGCCCTGCTCTAACCTGTTTCTTATTACCTATAGTTGAAGCTCTTTTTGAGTTGGCCAGCAATTATATATTGTACTATTTGCTACAGATCTAATTAAAATAACACTGGTACAGGATCTAGTTGTGTTTTTTCCTTGGAAAAGTATTTGCCTGAGCTGAAATAGGGGTAATGTGGAGGCCACAGTGAGATACATTTCAGTCCTACTTTGCCACCTAACACCAGACTCCTGAGATCAGCTTTTCTCAAGTGATTCTTTTGCTCTAAACCACAGGCCTCAAATTCAGCACTCAGCTGAAAGAGCTACTGGCTGAAAAAGTTATAACTGATACAGATATCCATTGAAACTGGTTTTTAGAGGGAACATTCAGTTTATACAGAAAGAAATACCACATTACACCTCATTAGTCATGGGTGCAGTTTCATGTAAATGTTTTGAAATAAATATAATTGTGAGATAATGCATTTGGGCTAAATTCACTGCTGTCCCAAGTGCTAGGACTCCAGTAGTGTTTGTTATCATCAAATTCTGACCTTCCTATATTGGTGTTATCACAAAAGTTGTGGAGAGTGATGTAGCTTTTGGAATCTGTTGGGATTTCAGCATGTTTTGAGGAGGTCCCAGAACACTGCAAAACACATTCAGACAAAGATCACAGGAGAATGCAGAGGCCATTCCTTAACAACACATCCCAGTTCAACATCACTTCAACATATCCTTGATCCAGAGACTTTCAGATTACATTATCCCATATCCTGATCTCTCCTGCTTTCTTTTGTCTTGTGTGTGATGACATCTGTAGGTTCTGTTGTTACATCTGATACAAAGAGAGTCCCAGCCAGGAAAGAACTTCCCGTGCTCAAGTGTCACAAGGGGCACATCTACACTCCATCAAGAAATGGAGAGCAGTGAAACTTCTCCAACACAATGTTCCTGAGCTAATGAGTCTGGTGTTCTTCATTACCTCAGATCTGGCACCTCTCCAAAGGGCTTTGGCTGCTGTCAGGTTCTCAGTGCTGTGTGCATGGAGTGTCCAGCGCTGGTCACAGTGATGGGTTCTCCTCACAGAGCACCTGCTGCCACGGAGAGCTGCCTGCAGGATCTCTGTGTAAAAGGCACATCAGAATTGGAAAATATGTCATAGATCACACTGAGTATTGATGGGAGGATTCTGAATTCACAGAATCACAGCTCATATCAAGCAGGTGTTCCCAGGGGCTGGGTGACAGTGACCAACCACAGGTGTCACCCAGTGTGGTCACACTCCAGGAGCAGCTGCACAGTCCACCAGCATCACCACAGCTCTGTGTAGGCTGTGGGCTGGGGTTTCTGTGCTGCATCACCTGGAGGCACAGCACAGGAGATCACCATTCATTTTTCTCCCCTGGTGTTTGGCAAAAAACAAATAATAGCTGCAAGTAAAATGGTTAGCATAGGTTTATTACCTTTGAGAGAAACAAATCACAAAAGGGTAAATTGGAATTAACTGGGTTGAACACAAGGTAAATCAATAGGACTATACCAGCTTCACAATAAGGGAGGACTTTCTTCTGTTCTGTGACCTTTTGTGAGGACAAGTTTGAGGAAAAACACAGGAATGAAGAGAGAAGAATCTGATCTCTAGCTAAATAGCAGTAACCAGATGTTTTTAGCAGATGCTGTGAGCCCTAAACAGTGGGATTTTGCTACATGGAGCTTTAGTTGTCTAGATCCAAGAAAGGGCTTAGATTAAGGCCAGATAGATGCAGGTGGCCATGGGCACTGCTTCCAAAGCTCAGTGCCATCTCATTTGCTCTGGTGGGAATACAGAAGGAAAATTTCTTCTCAACAGACAACTCGTCTAAGAATAACTCCCTCAAACAGATTTTCAGGCTTCTTTTTGTATGTCGATATTAAACAGAAGTATTTTATGACTACTGAGACAGAATTTGTTATTAGGAATTTGCATTTTAAGTTGAATTGAACTGGGAGAAAATACCCTCTAAATTATTTTCCTCTATTTTTAATTCCCGTTTTGAATTTTAATTTCTTGATTTCAGGTCACCATCCAGGGCAGTTTATGCTATGGCTTCACAGTGTATTTTAGCAATGACTACAGCTGCAAGCTTGCCAGACCTATTGCTGCAAGCAGCAGTTGCTGCAGAATCTACTCTATTACTAAAAACTGATTGAAATACGAACTATGAAATGATGACTATGAAATATAAAATTGTCATCTGTGCAGTGACTCATACTCATTTTCATAAATATATCTGTTCATATATACACCAAAATCACAGATGTTTCCATTCCTGAAATCAGATTCGACTGCTGTGATACCTTTTAATGTTGCCAAACAGTTGTTGGTTTCCTGAAGCTAATGCTGAGTCAAGAGTAACGTCAGGATGCAGTTTGGTAAATGGATGAATGCTGGGTTAGAATAAGGTGTTTAATTGTACAGAAGAGATCACTTGTAGCTCCTGGGAAAATACAGTCACTAAGAACAAAGACAAGTAATTAAATCCCATATCAATGAAACCTCCCTCATGTGCTTTCGATGCACTCTGGATGAGTTATGGAAAAAGTATAGAAAGAAACAGGGAAGCAAACAGTCTGTTTCTTGGAGGTCTTAGATGAAATGCAAAAAATAAATTGAATTCAACCTGGAAAAATGCCAGTTAATCTCAAGGAAAAGAGTTCATGTTGTACATACTCACTGTGATGGACAAATCTAGGAAGGAGTAGCATGAAGGACTGAGAAATTGTAGGAATGCCTGTGCTCATGCAGCCTGAATAAGGAGGCATAATTCATTTCCATATAACTCTGGCAGAAGAATACACGTGTTTTTAGGTAGCTCACTACAACAAACAAATTGAAGGTCATTCGGTACAGGGCAGAAATATCTACAGAGGGACTTTTGTATAGACAAAAAGGGAAGGTTGGAATGGATCAATATTTATAGGCTGGTGAAAAGAAGGTTAAGTGGCTGAGAACAAAGAACTTGCCAACAGTCTACAAATGGGATAAGCAGCAAGAAAGAAGAGGAATTCTTTAGTATTTTCTAAGGCAGAAAGAAGGAAGAAATTAAAATTTAAGCTGAACACTAAGATAAAAACTCCGATACAGAAATGAACTGGTAAAAATCTCACAGGGAACTATTTGAACCTCATTTCTTAAAGACTTGGACAAAGTCTTGACTAAATATATTTCTGGGAATAATTCATTTCCATTAGTATCAGGACATGACCTTCTCACCAAGTCCCATTAATGTGCATTGTGTAAGTGCCTTATGAGGCAGCAGCAGGGACTGGGCTGGCTGTTATTGCTTGGCTGGGGGACAATAAACTCCAAACAAGTGCAGTTCAGCCCCATGACAGGGCCTGGGACCAATCCTATCTCCCCGATGAGTCTATACAGATCTATGTTGAGTGAATATCCCCCAAAGACTTTGAAACTCATAAGTCATTTGTATTAGAATAGGATCTACAGTAATTAACTTCTTTATCTATAATAATTCCAAAGTGAAATGAGATTTAAAAAATAATGTCTGTCTTTCCTGGCTGGGAGTTTGCAGATTTTGACTTTCCTTCTGGATTGACTTTTTGATAACTCAATGACTTTCTGTACTGGTCCTTAGGGATTTTCCTCATGGGAGTACTAAGTGTCTCACTGTCTTTGCCTGGGCTTCAGACAAAGCTCCTGACTGTCATTTTCTCATTCCTCTTTTGCCATACTGTGCCAGTGGGACCATCTTCACCAAACAGGCTCAGTTGTTTCCTGGGGAAGGAGCAGTCTCTCTGTGGGCTAGATGGGCCCGCCTAATTTGGACACTCTTTTAAGGAATATTCTCAGAGTGAAAATGCCCAAATCAGGCATTTACTGTCCATTGCAACCTCCCATACGACTCATATCCTACCTCTAGTTCAGGCAGGTTCAGATAAAACAAAACCCTCCGGTGTTACATGTAAAAGTAGTTGTGACCTCAAAACACAGAAAATGCAGATGAAAAGTCCTAAAAGCCACTGCTGCACCTGGCACTGACAACTCTGTTGGAAGTCACAGTTAGGTGTGTCACCTACAGATGAATCAAACACAGATTTCCCACAGGAACCTTTGCAACCTAATAAGAAACATAAGGTGTGTGGGGGAGTTTTTGCTGTATGTCTTCATATGCCAAGACTGCATTGCATGTTCACATTCACATTATTATTAAATTTAGTAAATAAATGCCTATGCAATTATATCCAAAATCATTTGGTGTGAGTAGCACGGAGCAGAACAGAAAGAGCACCACCTTTCTGGTGATTTTGTGTTCTAGGACAGTTGAAGAGACTGTTTTCACAGACAGTATCTTTTTAGTTTTCCAGTATGTTTTGCCCTGTAGAAATATCCTCTGGTGTGTTTTGCTGGGGATTTTTTTAATGTCACTGTGAGAGTACAGTGTGTGCCTGGGAGCAAATAATGACTCTTAAGATGATTAACATGTTATTAAACTCTGGGATAATCACTGTCCTGTCAAGTGTCAGCTCGTGCATTTCATCAGCCCCATGTGATGATGCTGAACTGCTCATTGCTTTCTTTGATTTAAGGACAGTATTTTTCATGATCAGCTGCTGAATGTGACCCCTTTGGAACTGCAAACAGCATAAAGAAAACAAAAGTGGGTAAGCATTACTAAGTCACCCAAAAAAATAACTCTGTTTTCACATCAACTGAAGTAAGCCTGAGCTGACTTCTCATGTGGCAACGTATGGGTGGGACTGGTCACAGTGAACAGCTGGGGCATAAAAAAGTGTGAACTTTGCAAGAAATACAGATAATTCTGCTTTTCAGACTGGCTGATGAGTCACATACAAGCACCTGCATGATGAAATGGACCTGTACCATCTGCTACAAGTGCTTTGGCATTGGCCAAAGAGCTCAGCCCAAGTTTATGCCAGGGCCTTAAGTACATGTCCTTATGGGGTTTAGTTGGATGAGTGAAGGGGTTTATGGGCTGAGCTCAAGATCAGCTTCTTCACTGACAAGAATTACGGTGAATAAAACTAGAAGTGAGCTTGTTCTGGGTTTCCCTAGGTAAGTTGAGGGTTTAATATCATTTTCTCCATGTTATTCTGCAGCCCTGTTGCAGCTGCGTCTGCACTGAGCTCTGGCCTCCAGACTTGAAATCTAAACCCATTGGCTGCTTGCCCAGCTGGAATTGTTGCCACTGGGCAACCACGGGGCTGTCTCTGACCCTGATCACTGTCCCCAGCCCTGATCCTGATGTTCTTGTCACACTCACCTTCTCTTCCACTCGCAGGTGGCCTTTTCTCCTCTTGTTTTGTCACTGTTCTGATTTAATTCATCTGAGTAACTGGGTTAGCTCTGCTTGGTTTGGGGCTTCCAAATAAAATAAGTGAGGGACTGTGATAATTGCTTTCCAAGGTCCATCATGTTTCATAGTCAACAACTGAAAACAAACTTGTAAGTAACGGTGTATTTTACCCCAGTAGAGGAGTGAGACCAAAGGCAGATAAAGATACCCTGCAAAGTGGTACATTCAAACTACAGTTCACCTGCAGAGAGACTTTGATTTCTACCACCCTGCTGCTGCCTCTTTTCAGCTGTGAGAGCCATTGTACAAGAGAACAGTGGCTTTCTCCACTGAAAAATTCATTTGTTTTGTTTTTTGGGTTTTGCCGGGGAGCCAGCATTTAATCACTAAGATGTGTCATGCTGCTAAGCTGTGTGACAGCTTGATGCACCGAGGGAAGCTCCCCACTGAAAATGTAAACAATTTATGCTGTGTATTTTTCCACCTAAAGAATCTACAGATTTTTGCTAATAATGACTTTCCTTTTTTCCTGTTACAAGGCAGTGTCTGCATTATTTGTAATTACAAAAAAAAGTGTCTGCATTTCCATTCCGGTATCAGGGAAGCAAAACAGCTCTTGTACTCCTATCTTACTTTACAATATATGTTTTCTTTCTCTGTGATCATTATTTTAAAGTATAAAGCAATAATATGTTTTCTTTGGGGGGAAAAATAGGATTTGTATATCAGACTAGCCAGGCTGCTGCTTTCTCCTGCTCTTCCTGGCTTCTAACACAGCTGTGAGAGACCAAAATGACTGTTTCATCTCCCAGCTGTGTGAGGTGCAATTTCTGAAGTTGAATACAGAGGGTTATGGTCCATTTTAGGTAGCAGCAGGACCTATTGCTCAGAGTCTGCCATTACATCTTAGAGTTCCACAATAGCCCTTGTTATATGTTGATACCTTCATTTGGTCTCACTGAAAATATTGTGTATCCTACTCTACTTTCCCCTATCCTTTCCCTGTCGTGTATCCTCTCTTTACGTGCTGCTGGTAGAGTGGGGTTTTTTTGACAGCACTTTGCCACAACTGATTTGTCAAAGACTCTGTAGTTTCTGATCACCTGATCCTGTAAATCATCCTTACAAGAAGGAAATTCCAGCTCTGGGTAGGGAAGGGTTTCCTTTTGTCCTGGCTCTCTGTGCTGAAATAACCCTCACAGTCTTGGGAAAACCCCTTCCCCCTTTTGAAAATTCCAAACCTCTTCTGGATTGTGGGAGCCAGAACTCTCTTTGGATGCTGAACTTTGTTTAAATTCACCAATTTTGAAGAAAAACTGTTCTTCATATTTTTTAGATGTACTTTGTGATCACTCCTAACACAAGGCAGGCTTTTCCATCTTTAAAGAAATGAAGGGCTAAATTTGCATGATGAGATTACAAACCAGGTTACAGAGGTAAAAGATAAAAAATAATAGCAGGCTGCATTGGAGGACCTGACAATAATCTGTTTTCCTGGCTGTCACTAGAATTTCTCAGAGGCACATTCTGGCAGGGGGGAGCAACCAGGCAGTTCAGCCACATCAGCTTGAAGTGTTACTTTTCAGGACCAACCTTTTCCTGGGCTATTAACCTTCTGTTTAAACTTTCAATTGCACATATGCTATCTGGCACTACCCAAGCCTTACAGCATTTTTGAAAGTGCTTCATCATTTCCTTCCAGCTTCTCAACTAAGGAAACACTGTATTGGAGCTTTGATTAACCCTCGCTGTCAGTGAAGATACAGATTAGAACTCGAGTAGCCTGAATTGTGCTTGTAAGGATCTTGTTGATGCCTTTTTATAGACAGCATGTTGACATTTTGTACAGATGGAAAAATCTGGATTTCTTTCTCCCACTTACTGTTCTCCCACACACGTACACACAGTCTCCCATGTATATATTTACCAGTTGTAGGAGGATCAGATCATCACAATTACAAGAGGGGAGTTTTAGACACCAGTGGTTTAGATTTGTATGTTTATTTCTCGCTTCCAATCAACTCAGCATACAGCTATATCTGTAATTAGTTGCGATAGCAAACAATTCCATTTGCATATGCAAAAACTTAATTTATGGTATACTAATTATCATCTGTTCTTAGGCCAGAATTGAAAGATATTCAGATGCCTAACATGGTTGTTTTTATACCTTCTTAGGTACATTCTGTGATTTTAGATGCCAGTATGTTTAAAAACACAATTTGGTATCAATGTCATAAAATGTGCTACAAAAGAGAGGTGCATGGAAGGCAGGGATCCCTTTCTTCTCCTCTAAGTCATGGCCATTACCTTCACACACACTCTTCTTTATTTCACATAAGTATTTCTTTTTTTCACATTTCAAGCTACCTCTTCCTATTTCTGCTTTAGATTTTCATCTGTTTCAGAGCCTCTTTTCCCTGTGATTACGTATTTTGTTCAACTGCCTTAATAAGACAAGAACTGGGAGGAAATCAACAGCTGTGTATTTCTCATATTCCAGAAACCCCAGCCAAACCATGTCTGGACTTTGACACTTGATTGCACTGATGTGTTTTGATTAAATCATAATTATAGACAGCAGGGCAAGCAAAGAAAGTTTAGTTACCAATTTCTGTCTTTCACACTTGGCGTGAAACCTGCTGAAGTCAGTGGGAGTCCACAAAGTCTCCATCCAAAATCCCTCTGAGGCACAAAACTGCCCATTAAACCAGTGGCAGATGTTTTTGTCTCAGCTTTGTAATTTCTTCACTGAGCCAAAAGGCAGACTGGAACACCAGGCAACAGGTTTTACTCACAGATTTTGAAAGTTTTCTGATAGAAACTGGAAACCTCTAATAATAAATTACAAACCTAAGATAATTATTAAGGTCAGAGCAGATGTAATTTTTTCCCATGGATTGGTAATTTACTTAAAAATCATTCCAGCTTTCTGGATTTAAATCTGTGAGGAATTCACCAAATGTTGAAACAAACAAATATCATATATATACATCGGTTTGGCATTTCACTGTTCCATCTGGCCTCTGCTTTTGGTTGATAGGAAAAACAAACCTGATCTGTTGAGAGACTAATGAATGTCTGCTTATGGCTGTTACTTACTGGAATTATATCGACCAGATAATTCTGTAATTAACTTCTCTTTCTGTTTCTAAAAGTATTTCTTAATCACTGTATTTCCAAACAATTCTTATTGAGATAAAAATTAATTGGAAATCATATCACACCAATTCAGCTTATCATTTTTAATGAGAGTTTCACCTGCTAAAGACAAAAATAATTTTGGTACATTTTATTTGTTTTCAAGGTATGCTCATGCATTAAACGGGAGCAAACACAAAGATAATTAATCTGCATTGAGAATTTGTATTGCCAACTGTTTAGCTCTTCATAAGTTAATTAAAGCAGTTTCAACTTTTTGTGTAGTTTAGTGTAGTTTAAAGTGACAAATTTAAAAGAAATGAGGAGGCTGCTAATTAGTTTGTGATGATGGTTACATGCCTGGTTCATCGTAAGCAATTGAGAAAACAACTTGTGATTTTTGTACATTGCTCTTTAGGCAGTATTTTTTGCACACGTTGCATAAATAGAGCAACTAACCATGAGATACATAAATAAGTTGTTTTACCAGAAATAAAAGAACTCCAACTGGTGTAGATCTTCAACATATTTTTACAGACTTCTTTGAACAACTTTTGAAAGTTCATACATGTTCCATGACAGTTTTAAAGATGCAAATTGCTGAAAAAAGAATTTTATACTGAAAATGCGAATATTGCTCTACTACAAAGCAGAGACTTAATAACTCAGAGAAGTCACATGCTTGAAGATCTCCTGGTAGTGCTTGCAGCCTTGAGGTCAAATATTCACACTGTATTTTGCTACACCCTGCAAGTGTAATTTTGGGCTCTAAGGAGTGATCTACTCTGCTGACAGGAAAGTTTTGATGCTGTTTTAAGGTGCAATCACTAAAATTTGAAAACCAGGATGACTGCTATAAAGCAGGAGATACTGTCAGTCTGTGGAATGTTAGAAGCTAGAAAATCCATGAAAACCTCACAAAAACCTGTCTGCTCAGCATACCTGCTGCTGAGCCCCCATGCATCACGGGAATTTGCTCTGCAGGCAGGATTTTAGATGTATTGCACTCCGTACAGGTGGGTGTGTACGTATTGTCTGTGTCATGATTGCTGCTAAGCCGCCTGACTGGGGTTCCTGCCAAATAAGCAAACTTTCATTCACCACAGCTCGGATTTCATATTTAGGGTAAAAAAATGTCAAGGGCAACGTTTCCTCCAGTAACCTTTTCAATTTCACCTGAAACCTTTAAGCACTTGTCGCTACTCTGCAGGCACAAAACGCTGCACTGAGTGCACAAGCTGAACTCACAGCGTACAAAGGCTCAGCAGTGCCACTGCCTGCAGCCTGACAGAAATCCACAGGACTCACAGGGGGGTCTCCATTGACATTTCTTAACCATTATTTCCATTGTACTCCAGCAGTGCCTAACTGTCGATTCACAGCCCGGACAGTTTCCAGTCTGTCTTTGCATATTCATAACATGAAACTGACTATTCCTTGTCTACGTGTTTCTAGAAACCTGAGAAGTGCAAAGGTCCTTGACACCAAAAACAGGTGCTGAGCACACTCCAGGTAATTCTGCATCACTGAAATCATACCCTCTTACAGACCGTGCCAAAGCTGGACTGAACAATGGACTCGTTACAAAGGGAAATGCTTGAATGGGCCTGGCTTGGCCTGCTCCATCACTCCGAGTTTGGGGCTCTCCTCACACTTCCTCCATCATCTTTGGTGTTTATACCTGCAGACATCATGTTTTCTAGGTCTATTAACTGGCTATTCTGTGCCGAAGGTCCCTTCATCAGTCTTCACCTAAAATAGTATCTTGGATATTGGACAGTCTCTTTGCTGCTTCATAAATTAGCAAGTCTAGGCAGCAGGACTGCTTCTGGCAGAATTTTCCATGAGTCTAACACAGCTGGAAGTACAACTCTCCTTGTTTATTCTCATCACTACTATTAGCTTTCTCTTTCTTAGCCCAAAGGATGTATTTAGTTGAATATTTGACACCCGTTTGCAACAGGCTAAAATTTATCTTCAAACGTGCCCAAAATTTACACATAATAATACTTTGACATGTATGGTCTTGGAGAATCTAATCTTTTTGTCAGTGATAAAATGTGGCTCTTGGCACAAAATCCTTTCCTGCCTGAGATTTTCTTGTAAGCTTCACCAGTGATATTGGATGCTTGGAAACATTTGGGAAGCAGCTTGACCTTGTTGCATTCAAGCTGTGCTCACTGGATTTGGATGAAAATCTGCTCAGTATTTCACATACCCCCTTTGAAGTTCTATCATGCCTATCAGAGTTTGGGTTGTTCAGGAGCAATATCACTGCGAGTTTGACCCTGGGTTCAAAGCTGGCATGGTGTAAATTCATCATCTTTTTACTGTGGGAGTTAAAGGCTGCAGGATGGATTTTGTGAGCTGCCTTTCAGCATGCACTGACCTGAACTGTCAGAAGATCTACATCCAGCGTGCTCAGACACATCTGGTTTCAAAGTATCTGGAGTGTTCGTCCTCCAGCAGGGTGAGATGTTGACGGCTACTGCTTTGTCCTGCAGAATCAGGGCACTCCTGCCCACCCTCTGTTGACTTAGCAGATGGGATCAGGCACTACCCATCCAGGCAGTTCCTAAATCAATGGAACAGAGGATTTGCAGCATATGGAGCATGCCCCACCCCCAGACCTGGCATCTCCTGAGCAGTATATATAGCCCTGGGTTTGTTCTATACTCTTCAATTTATCATTATTCCTGTCTGAATAATGACTGGTGGCTGCTGCACCCTTTTATCAAAAGCATTTCCTATTGGGTAACTGAAGTAAAGCAAGCAAAGAATGAAAAGAAAAGCAGAAAACTTCCACCACTGAAAAGATGGAGAGATATTTTTAAAATCACAGCGAATATCCACGAAGTATCCTGTGAGAGAAAAGGATGCAAAATCCTTGTGTGCCCTGGGTGAGGTGGAACAAGGTACAATATGTCACAGTCTTACATTGCTTCTCAGTTCATTACTATAACCTGAAAAATAGGAGCAAAAATTACAAGTTCATGTTCACATACTCTGCTCTGGCAAAGCTGTTTCTAAAGATGGAAATATTTGGGGTAATTTAGTGTGCTTGATTAAGATAATTTCAGGATGCGTTTGGCCCAGATGAAGAATGGATCACTTTAAATATGAAGTTAGCCCGCATGTTCAGTGGCAACTAATTCCGTGTATTAATGTGTAATAAATTTCTGAATTTCCTAAAAAGCAATTGATTCTATACAAAGAAGAAAATGTAAGAAGAATCTGTTGCTGTAGGTGATTGTGCCTTCACAGTGATTTTTGCTGCTGTTTTAAGTCCAGAAGCTGTAACACATTGGAAGTCTTCATTCATAATGTCTAATTTCTTGTACATTGTGTGTGTGTATCTGCATATGAGACTGGAGAAACGCTTACGCAAGCTTCAAACTACTTTTTTTTTTTTTTACTGCTAGCTCTTATATTTGCTAAGCAACACCAATTAACTCTTACTCAAAATACCATTCCCTCAAATAAAACTGCTGCTATTTGCAGTTATGCCACACAGTTCAGGACACAGCACTTGCCACATAACTCATCCAGGAAAGGCTCCTGTTTGCACTGGATCCATGCAGGTGCATTAACCTCCCCATGTCAACCTGTGTCTAATCAGTCTTAACGTCTAGAAATTTCCATCTCTGTTAATGGTGTTTTCCCACCATGGTAACCAGCAATCTAAGACCACACCTGGTCTCATACAGATCAGGAAGACTTTAAAATCAAAATCTTGGCAGCTGTTTGGTACATAGTAAGTGTTGTGCCTGCTTTATCTTCTTTTATATTAAAACAGGAGGACATTAAATGAAACTAAAATATAAATTTGCCCTTCCAATGTCTTCCCCAAGTCTGCTGTTCCAGTGATATCCCTGCTGGCTTTGAACTGAGCTTCTGAGACCAGAGTCTTTGATATGATCCTTGCCCTCTCAGTCATGCTGCTTCCTAGAGGAGTCTGTGTCCCTGATCTGCTGACAGCCAGTTTGCTATTTTTTCTTCAGCATTGTACTGAGGGGAGAAGCCACATTATGCTGTTTGCAGTGGGTTTTCTCCCCCATCCACCCCCCTCCCCTTTTGAAATTAATTATTAAATGTGACACCAGGGACAAATTATTCTTGGGAGCTGAACAACTATGATCTTTCTAATAGGCTTGGGTTATTTCCAGCTGGTTTTAAGCACCTTTCTCCATTAGCTGGAGAGGTGATTAGCATGAAGAGCCTCCTGAGTGAAGTATCTTTATAGAATCTAAAGTTAGCTCCAGGGAGCAGGACGGCCGAGCCTGGTGCCAGGCCCGTGGCAGAAGCTTAACTGCACCCTCAGCCCATCGCCTTCTCCCGAGGGAATGGCCCGCATTCCCTGTGTCGGTGAAGCCAGGACTCCGTGCCCGCACACCGTGTCGCCCGCGGGCAGTGCCGAGGGGAGCCTGGCCGGGACAGAGCAAGGAATCGGGATTAGGGACACTGCGGAGCTGAGCCCAGCCCCCGCCGCTGTGCTGCCTCAAGCTCTCTCCTTTATTCACAGAATCACGGAACCGATCGGGTTGGAAAAGATTTCTGAGATTATCGAGTCCAACCTGTGGCCCAACATCACCTTGGTAATTAGGCCACGGAACCAAGTGCCACGTCCAATCTTTCCGTAAACACCTCCAGGAACGGCGGCTCCACCACCTCCCTGGACAGCCCGTTCCAATGGGTAATCACCCGTCTATGCAGAAATTCCTCCAAATGCCCAACCTAAACCTCCCCTGGAGCAGCTTGAGGCCGTTTCCTCTCGTCCTGTCGCTGGTTCCCTGGGAGCAGAGCCTGACCCCACCCGGCTGCACCCTCCTGTCAGTCAGGGAGTTGTAGAGAGCGATGAGGTCCCCCCTGACCCCCCCAGGTCCCTCAGCCGCTCCTCACTGGACAAGTGCTCCAGCCCTTTCCCCAGCTCCGTTTCCCTTCTCTGCACTCGGTGCCGGCACGGAGCGCTGGCCGAGCCCCGACCGAGAGCCGCCGGTGCTGCTCCAGGGTCGCTCCCTCGGAGGCGAACACGCTCCAGGCAGCGCCCGGAGAAC
>VZTZ01007989.1:0-26951 GCA_013400955.1 Drymodes brunneopygia | reverse complement strand
GGCCCCACCGGCCGCCTGGTGAGGGGCGCCGGGGCAGCGGCCGGGCGGGCTGTGAGGGGCCGCGGGGCGCGACTCACCGCGTTCTCCTTCCCCCAGGAAAGAGAGGGCGAGCATCGACACCGAGATAAAGCGCTTCATCGCCAAGAAGGCGGATCTGCTGTTCGCGCACTCGTGGAAACCCAATGGGCCGATCGAGGACACGGTCGAGGAGAATGAGGGTGTGTGAGGTGGGGAGGGGGTGTCACTCTGTAAGGACAGTACTTGAATTAGCGTTATCTTTTAAAGCAGGATTTAAATTTTTCCTATTGATCTTTATAGGCTATGCGCAAGCTTTCTGTTAGCACACACACAAAAAAATTCATATTCTCACCTTTTGCTGTCGTCATATGTCTTGTGATGTCAGGGTGTAGCTTGGCCGTGTGTAACTGGCTGTGCCCTTGTTGCAGAGTGTTACGCTGTCATGCCACCCCTGGAGAGGTTCATGGAGGTGCCTAGGGAGGAGAGGAGAGAGTTGTTCTTCCGCGACATCGAGCGTGGCGATATCGTGATTGGGAGGATTACCTCTATCCGTGAATTTGGCTTTTTCATGGTGTTGATTTGTCTGGGAAGTGGTGTCATACGGGAAATTGCAGATTTGGAAATCACTGTAAGATACAGCTTTGGTCAATACTTCATTTTTGACATCTGTTAGTTGCCTCTTGCATCCCTTAGCGGAGTGGAATGTGTAAAGGTGAAACAGCTTTGGGATGATAGGTAGTGTCTGACTTTGTGGGCAGCTTATGATACTTTGCTCAGCCATTGAACACATCTTGCTATGACCCACATTATTGGTTTGAAAAGTTCATAATTTGTGGATGCATGCATTTTTACTTGAACCAAGCCATATTTTAACAATCGCAGTTCTTATGAGGTTTAAGCTTAAAATAATCTTTTTTGGCTTGATCTTGGGGAGGAAAAAACCCCCATCCTTATGGCTTTGTTTATGGTATTCCTGCCCTGTTCTGCTGCAGGCCCTGTGTCCTGTGAGGGATGTGCCTCCTCAAAGCAACCATGGAGATCCTCTGTCTTATTATCAAACTGGAGACCTTATCCGAGGTGAGTAGCTGCCGAAGTTGTCAGGGATCGATTTGACTCTGGTTTGAGCCATTTCTGTAATTTTATCCTACCCTTTATTATTTCTGCAGCTGCACTCAAGGATGTTGACCGTTACCACGAGAAGCTGGCGGTGTCTCTTTACAGCTCAGCTCTTCCACCCAACCTTTCCAGTACCAAACTGGGTGTGATCACCTCCGATGACTTCCCACTGCATTATAAGTAAGGATGTGCTGTTAGGCTGCACTTGCTGGGTGCAGTCAGGGTGTCTGAAGAGCTTCTCTGACAGGCTGGCTGTCCCTTAAATTCCTCAGTGGGGTTTCTGATTTAATTGGATGATCACATCCTCTTTGTTGTTCCTCTCTTTAGCATACTTGTGTCTGGATATGTAGACATAGTTAGCTTTTTAGCTTCTTTCCAAAAATTTAAGGAAAGCAAAAGGCAGAGTGAGATATCTGTTGCTTTTGGACTGTGTTAACAAATGAGTAAAAAAACCCCCAAACCTTGGGAGACTGGAATATGAATTCTTAGCATTTTAAAATTCCCCTTAGAAGAAGAAAGCCCAGCTATTTTTGTAATGCTTGTAATGTTTCTGTATGTCCTGGCAATACCGGGGTGGGTGCCCAAATAGGTTTCAGAAGCTCACTTGGGGTAATAAGGGTATGTAAATAGCAGAAAAATACATGCCTGTAGAAGAGAGCAGTTTGTTAGCAGTAATACAGATATCACATAGGCATTTTTATTCTAAACACAAGCATGATGAGATAGGGTACAGAGCCTGAGGTCTCATTTGTGTGCATGGGTGCTGTTTTTAAGGCGAAGCCTGGAAGTTGCCAACACAGGAGAGACATTCGAAGAGGTTTTGCATCGTTCCCCAGGATTCACTAATCCGTCATTAGTTGAATATTTAGCAGAAAAACTGGGACTAAGTGAGTCAAATCCACCGTCTTTGCTGAGAAGTCTTCAAATGTAAGTGATTTTTACATTGTTCCTCTCCTGTGGCTCTGTGGAGATTATTCTAATCCATTGAAATAGACTTGTGAGTGGGAGTCCTAGACCACTTATACTTAAACCTTTTATGTTTTGACTTGCATGACTGCAGCATACATGTCCTTAAATATTTAAAAGCAAACTCCTCTAGAGTAAAAAATGTGCATTTGAAATCCTATTGCTCTGAATAAGCAAGACACCTTACCGCACACAATGTTTGATATCAGATACTTAAGGAATTTATTGTGTAGCTCTTGTCAGCATCTGTGGATTGAAATGCGGGATATTTAGGTTTTAATGTCTTCTGACAGATGTTTATTTACAATGATTAATGATTATTTTAGTAATAGGTTTGACTCTTTTTGTAAAATAGAGTCAAATATATACGACTGATATTGTGAGCCCTACATATATTAGGCCTAAAGCAGGTGTGGACTTTGTATGTTTTTGTTAAATGTGCTGCAGTTGTGGTGGTTAAGTTCAGTGCTTCTAGAATGGTTTGGCAAAAACTGGCTTCAGAAATAAGAAAGGACAGACCTGACTGAGGGAGAGCAGTAATGCATGGACAAGTAATATTTCAGCTTATTTCAACTGCACTGCATACTGTAAACTTAACTTTGTAGGCTCAGACAGCCAGCTTGATGTTTTTATTTGTTTGTTCCCTAAAGTAAAAATTTCAGTGAAGAAGATTTTGCCCCTGCTTTGAGGAAAAAGCAGTCTGCATCTTGGGCCTTGAAATGGTATGTGATACTTCTTGTCAGAGCTTTTTGTCAGGTTAGATCGGGTTACAGGTTGTGTTTCTTCAAAGAAAACACACATTGAAACAGTTTTTCCACTGCTTGTGTAGCGATGTAACCAGAATCTTGCTGAAAATAAACCAGTCTGCCAAGTGGGAATGTGACAGGTAAAGTCCTGGGATTCAGTTCCAAAATGTGTGTCAGGTTTAAGGGGGTTGTTCTTAGAATACTTTTAATATCCTGACCCATTCTAGAGTTGAGAGCAAGATTTGTGATAACACCAAGCACACAATTTTCTGTTTTATAATTGAGTGTTGAATGACCTCATACTTGTCAAGTCATTTTAGCCTCAGACTATAGATGTAGCAAGTGCACTTGCTGTCTTTGGAAAGTAAAATGGAACAGCAGCCCTGGATATTTGCTGTTGCTTTTACACTATGAAGTGTATTTGCAATGTTTATTAATTGCAGTAAAGGTTGCTTATAATGTTAAATTAAATTTTAATTTTTAAGAAACATCTGTAATGAATTTTTCTGAAAATCAACTTATATCAATTCTCTTCTAAGAAGTTAATCTCTTGGAAAATGTGCAAGAAATGTTCAGGTAATATGAAACATAAAACCACAGGATATTTGTTTGAGATGAGCTGGTTTGAGTGTGTACCATCTGCCCATGTCACTTTGTGCCATCGCTGTAGTATAATTAAGCCTGTTCAAGGTTAATGGTGATAGGTCACACATAGTTTTGTGCAGAAAATTGCTAAAACAATAATTCCATAAATAAAAAACCTTGTAATATAGTAGCACTGTCTGCAGAAATGCTCTTGAGTGCCTTAAGATATTGGATTACGGACAATACATTTTTGTGGAATTAGGTCAATATCACCTAATTGAAATGCCAATGTGAAGTACACAATAACAAGGTCAGGTTTTATTACCTGTCCCTTGTTTGGAATCATAATCTGTGAGTAGCAGAACAATCTGCATAGACTGACTGTACATATTATTTTCTAAATATTTTTTCTCCAGTGTGAAAGCTGGGGTGGATTATTTTAAGGTTGGGCGCCACGTGGAAGCCATGAATGAGTACAACAAGGCTTTGGAAATTGATCCACAAAATGTTGAAGCTTTGGTAGCACGTGGAGCTCTGTAAGTCTGCTTGTTTCACTTTTTTCCCTTTTGTGAAAGAGAAGCATCACTGTTTAACATGCAACTTTCTGTTTTTCTAGGTATGCAACAAAAGGAAGTCTGAATAAAGCCATAGGGGATTTTGAAATTGCTTTAGAAAATTGTCCTACCCATAGAAATGCGAGGAAATACCTGTGCCAGACCCTTGTGGAAAGAGGCGGGCAGTAAGTGTTGGGGTTATGGGTTTGCTTGGTTGTTAACAAGTTTTCTCATCATATTTTTTAAAATAACATTCTAGTGAGGACACAGAATGGCATCTTTCCTTCCTGGCTATATGTTTTAAGAAAAAAAAAAAGTCCTTGAAAATATCCATCATTGTGTAATTGGCTTACACTTTGTCCTCTGTCCCAGTTAAAATCCTTGCAAAATATTTGAGGTTTAATCCTTGATATCCTTTTAAATCCTTGATACCCTTTCACTGGTAGGATACCAGGCTTGCATAAAGTCCTGTGAATTGTTTGAATATATTCCAAAAGGTTGAGGATTGTTTGGTTATTTTTTAAAGAAGTTTTACAGCAAAATTGTGTTCTGTTACTCTGCTGAAATATTGGTGACTCACTCTAATGCAGAATTTTAGTTTTGAATATTTAAGGAATAAGTTTCTTTTAAGCCCTGTGTTAAGAAGAGAGAGAGACAGTATTTTTGAAACTGGAATTAACATTTCAAAGAATAGTGTTACAGGTCTGAATTAGGAGATGATAAGGTCAGAAATACAGTTTTATGTTATTAGTGAGGTGAGCTGAGACAATAGAGGGGGTCTCAGAGGGATGCAGTGCAAGTGTCATAGTGCAGAGAAGAAATACTTGCAAATAAGAAAGTGCTAAAATAAGAAGAAGCTGCCAAAATCTGTGTCCTAACTGTATATGAATTATCACTCGAATTTTAGGTTGGAAGAGGAAGAGAAGCTGCTAAATGCTGAAAGTTATTATAAAAAAGCCTTAAGCTTGGATGAGACTTTTCAGGAAGCAGAAGAGGCCTTAACAAAACTCCGTAAGCATATGCAGGTGATTCTTTACTTTCTTTTCATATGGTGCTCTAAGTGACAATAAGTGAACATCAAAAATCATAGTAAATCCTTTGAACAGGGAGGGGTTAAATTGATGGTTTGTCTTACTCTCTGCTTCCCTACTCCACAGTAAATCCTTTCTAGTGAGCATTATGGCTGTACCGACCAGAAGAAAGGTACCTCTTGGTGACTCCACTGTTTTAGGATAGTAAAGAAATGCCAAACAGTGGAGACGGGGAAAGAGCAAAGCAGGGATAAGACTATCCCATCACAGAGAGTAATTAATCAGGTTAACTTAAAGCATTCTGTGAATACAAGTATGCAAAGTGTAAGACACTTCCACAAGCTGAATAAACTTTGTTACCATAGTCTGGCCAGACCTTTAGTCCTCAGGGTAATTACAGAAAGATAGAGCAACACCAGGCAAAGCTGAGGCACAGGGAATTCACGTGAGAGGGAAATCAAATGTAATTTAAAGGAAAACAGCAGGAGGTGGAGGGTGGGCGGGCAGACAGTGTGAATATCTCAGCTTTCTCCTCTGCTCTCTGGTGGTTTTTTTCTCTCTTCCCTTGCACGCAGCATGTTTCCCAGGTGAGCCTGCTGGGTCTGTACTAATCTGAGTTGTCATCTTTTCCCTTTTATTTACCTCCTTTCCTTGTGTTGTCTTCCAGAGTGGGTCAAAGAGTAAACTAGAGCACTGAGGAAAAGGCTTGTGTTGTTCTGTGCTTCTGCATGTGAAGATGTACACAGGCTGGGGTAGATGGCCTTAGCAGTTCTTCAGTTGGTGGAGCCATAATGCTGACAGGATGTGTGGAAACAAGGGGGAAGAGGAGATAGGACAATCTGATAAAACGGAGCTACACCAGAGATAATGTGGTGTATATTTTTTGAGCAATACCTGCATTTGGCTGCTTTAGAAAGAGGTGTCAGTTAAAATGATGAAGAATATTCTCAGCAAGTAGGAGATAAATGTTACTCCTTTGACATTCTTCTGTAGTCATTGATGTAGCAAATAAAGAACGTGACAGCTGTTGTTTGTGCTATGCATGGCCTTGGCTGCAGTGAAGGGTTTCCTTTACTAAACCTGTTTACAGCTGCTGAGTTTTGAAAACTATACTCAGACTTTCTGCTCAGTCTGAATGGCATGACTCTGTAGGGCTGTAAGTGACAGAAGTCTGATCTCTTATGGACTTAAGTAGTTTAAAGATTATTTATCTGCTTAGATGCTCTCCTGCATTTACCTGTAACTTAGTACGTAAGTCTGATACTGTCCCTGCTACGTAGAATGGCTGAAAAAACTGCAGTGTGTTTTCCTGTAATACTGATTATGTGTTTTTCTCCAATGCATTTTCCTCTGAACGGAACTGTTGTTGCTGTGCCTGCTGTCTGGTGCTGCTCATCACCACCAAACCCCTGGAACTTGATTTCTTACGTAAACTATGCATCAAACTGCTCTGTGAAATTGGTACAAAACGGTTTGTATTCAAATGTGGCCAACTTGAATTCATCTTCAACTGGCTTCTGCCGTGTTTTTCTTGTAAACTACAATAATGATGACCCTTTCCCTCAAACTCTCCTCTCTGTTTCGGTTGTTTGGGGTTTTTTTCCTTATTTTTCTACATGTTGTTAATATTGGGGATTTTTTGCATAATCTGTCTATAACTTTTGGCCTCCATGCTTCCTGGTGTGCTGGATCATGGGTACCACTGCAATGACTGGTCAAATATATTTTTAATGGAATAAAAACTGCAATATGGTCATTAAATATAAACTTGTAAATATAAACCTTAAATATAAACCTGTCACAATGGCCAATACCGAATTCCTGAACAATATTCATTTTTGTTCTGGGAATCCTGGTGAAACATTCCTGGTGTATAAATTTGGATGGGGTTGAATGGGGGGAAAATACCCATGTTAACACTACTAATATAATCTTTTTTATGATGCTTGGGTTCAAAAAAGAAATCTTTGGAAATGAGGGAGAAACAAGCTGCCAAAGAAGAGAGACAGAAAGCAAAGAAAATAGAAACAAGTGCAGAAAAATTGCGTAAGCTCTTAAAAGAAGAAAAAAGGTAACTGTTCCATTCAGTGTATTGGTTATGTGGCAATAAGTGCAGATGAGACTCTGAGCAATCCATCTCAACAAACAGTGAGCTGGGGAGAACTTCTCCCTGGGTAAGCTGCATTTCCTTCAGAATGTTTTTGGAGATAGTGTCCTTTAGTGCATATAACCTTTAGTGTAGATGTGTGTTGAAGAGAAGTTGTTTAAGGAATAGTTTGCAATGTGACATATTTGCAAGGTGTAATGCCATGTGAAATTGGGAAAGATGTCTTTTATAACAAGATATTCAGTGGATTTAATCTTAATTTTTTGATGAAGAAATGACATTTGAAATTGTCTTGCCAGTCAGGCTGTTTCTGTTCCCACCTTGCAGTCCAAGCTGGGGTGTGCAGATTTGCTTTCTTTGTGTAGTTTTTGCCTGACACTGAAGGGTATCTCACAGGTTAATTTTTTTTTTAGGTTGAAGAAGAAAAGGAAAGTATCGACTTCCTCCTCCTCTTCTTCTTCTTCATCATCCTCCTCCTCCTCCTCCTCATCATCATCATCATCATCACGCGATTCATCATCAGATGTATCAGCTTCTTCTTCCTCCTCTTCCTCTGATCACAAGAAACGTAGGAAAAAGCATCGGCATAGATCTGAGTCTGCCCGCAGCTCCAAAAAAAGCTCATCTAGAGCTTCTTCCCATTATAAAGATCAGAATAGGAAAGAGGAGTGGTATTCCCCTCCAGCTGATACCTCTGCTTCCTTTCTTAACCAAAGTTTTGAAGTGGAAAAGCTGCTGGAAAGGCAGGACAGCGTAGCGTGCCCAAAAATGGAGGTAAAAGAGAAAGACAGACACTGTTCTTTTTCAAGGACTTCAGGTGATGATGAAGACACTTTTGGAGGTAGGTCTGAAGATTCAAGAGATTCTTACAGTAGCTCCAGAAGTCAGCCAAGTCATAGCAGAACTGAAAAATATGGTAAACCAGAGAGATTTTTCTCCAGTTGGAGGGGTTCTTCAGGTTCGTATCATAAGTCAGATTATAAACCTAGGACTCATTACTACAGGAGATTTGAAAGGGATGGGGAATGGAGAAGAGAGCAGTTTAAGAGACATGGCTCAGGTCAAGACAGGTATTACATGTCCCCAGGGTCTGACTATTCTGGCAGGTCAGGGGGGAGGTACAGGTCATATTCTAGCAGCTGCTCACATGAGGGTGACAAAGGTTATGATAGTGACAGGCAGCATAAAAATGAAAGTGAGTCTCAGAATAGAAAAAGAAGTTATGAGGGGACTGATAAAACAAAGGAACCAGATGAAGAAGTGTCTTTAAATGGTACAGAACAATCAGAAAGTGGTGTTAAAAGAAACCTGCCTCAGAACTTAGTTAATATATTCAATCAGATAGCTGAGTTTGAGAGGGAAAAAGGAAGCAAGCAGAAGAAACAGTGAAGTACCTGAGAATACACTACTTGGATGAGTGTAGTTATGTGAACTTTTAACTTAGTATCCTGTGAGGAAATACACACAAAGAGTGAGAGAAAGGCAGAATTTTTTCTGCATTTCAGAATTTCAAATAATTCTAAAAGATCATATGGTGGAAAGAGATGGAAGAATTTTTTACATAAAATATCAGTTATTATTTAAAATACAACTTTCCTGTGCTCTTAATTTGAGGTGTTCCTGTACAACATTCTGTCTGATGGGCTGAAATCCCTTGATACCCCTGGGTGTAGTTAGCTGTGCTCACATCAAATACACACTTTAACAACAGCTGGGCGTGGTTTTTCTTGTCCCTGGGGTACTATTGACTGTTGATATTTTTCTATCAGACTTAACTTCCAGCTATAGAAAAGGGATAACGGAATGAAGTCATGTGCCATCAATGTATATAGCCCACTTGATCATTAAATTTTCTTAATTTTTCTTAATTTTTTGTGTCTGGGTTTTTGTGAATGTTGCTGGGATGTTTCATTCTGGTGCACTGTTACATGTCCTGTTTACTCCTTGGAACCCTGCCCTGTCTGTGAAGGCAAGTGTATTGCATGGTCTCTTAACAGTAATGAAAAAAAAAAGCCAAAACCCCAACTTGAAGTAGAAGAGCAAGTTTTATAACACTGTTTATTGTCTAAGTAAACTCAAATGTGAACCCTTGGTGTGAGCTGAGGCGGGGATTTGCATTACAAGTGCTTGGAGGCAGTGGTTGCGTTGCTGAAAGAGAGGTTACACTGTGTACAGGCAGATCTGCACAGGTGGGTGGCAGAACCACACAATGACAATTGTACTTCAGCTGCAAGTTTTCCACGTTACTCCATGGGTATAGGTTGGTTGCAAAAATTGAGAAATCTCAACTAGTGTGGTCTTCAAAAAATGACTTAAAGCTTCCTGTGTTCAGAAATCCCAGAGGTCCGGCCTCTGCTGGCTGGCTGTGAGCCAAGAGCTGCTGCTTCCTCAGGGGTGGGGATAGGCAAAGTCAGGTCCACGACTTTGGCTAATGAAGTCTGACTAGAGGCTGTACTTTTTCTACTGGGATATCTGAAAGACAAAAATTTACTAATTAGGATACAGAAATCCCTGCATCTGAAACAGAGCTGCCAAGGGTGGCTCACAGTGAAGCCACCCAGTAGCCATGTTCATTCCAGGCGAAACCCCCTTAAAAGATCTCTGTAACCATCACCACTAAAACCCCTGGGAATGTTGGATCATAACTGGGTCAGCATGGTACAGGCTCTATTTTAGCATACCTTGAACCAGAAGGTACCAGTAAAAGCATCAATATCTTCTTTATTTAATTAGGAAGGGGTGTCCACACTACCAAGTGTAAAATGTGGCTCAAAATTGTGCTTTTATAACATCAAACCAATTTTTTTACACAGTAAACAAAAGTAAATGTAATTATTCTGTAATTAATGGGTTTTCTAAGCTGATGGATGCTGAAGTAAACTTCCTCATGTGCTAGAAAAATGTAGTAAACTTAAAGGACAGGGTAAGGAGAAAGATTTTGTTGAATCTTCAGCTAACAGACAATTGAGATGACCTTCAAGAGTGAGGAATTCTTTCAGCTAGAGACTAATTTTGCTGGTTTAAACTTGATCTTAAAAAAACCTCAAAGCAACCCAAGAGTGTTAGAACTTACCTTGTAGGAGGTAGTGAGTTCTGAGAACTTTGACTACCACTGGGAGAAGCAGCTGTAGGAAGCTCCAAATTGAACTAGAAAATTTGGAAAGAAAAAACAAGTTGACCTGATGGTTGTATAAAAGGATGGGGATATCAGGAACATTTGTAGTGCTTGGCATTTGAAGAGATGTTGAAAGCAGGTGAACACTTTCCTGTTCTCCCATATTGTGAGTTGTCCTTAGACACTCAGTAACGGGCTGGAGCTCTCACTCAAGATTTTGGTGCCAGTTAACTAGAAAGCTCACCTTGTCAAAGTACATTTGAAAGGGTGCAGTTAAACTGGGATTTGCTTCTAGAACATCAGCTATCACTTGGTTGATGGTTTTATTGAAGCCTTTCAGTTCACGGAGATGAACGTCTCTCTCTTCCAGTGTTTCCGGTGCACCTTCTCTCTCAGACTGAATTTCTCTGGATAGTTTGGAACACTTAATACAAATATTTTTAAAGCATTATTCTTACGAAAATACACCACTTTTTCAGAAACCTGCTAAGTTAAAACCAGAGAGTTTAACCCACAGAGCTTAACCCACACTACTGTCTATCGCTATAAAGTTAGAAGTTGTCATCAACAAACACACAAACCTGTTTCATAACCCTCTCTAGTTTTGGCTTTTGTTCTTCAATGTCTTTCTTCAGTTGCAAAATAAGGGCTTGTTTTTTCTTCTTTTGCTCTTCAAGGAGGGCCTGCTGCTTCTGTGCTATATCAAACTGTTGTTGCATGCTCTGCAAATTCATTTGAACAGTAGTATTAGTTTATAAAGCAGGTTTGGTATCCCTTCACTCTTTGTATTCGTTGAAGGGTCTCTTGTCATTACTCATTGTTTCTAAATGTAGCTCAGGCAATTAGTGCTAATGTTAACTTGGAACTTTCTGCAAGTCCAACTGTTTGATGAACACAGACTTGGACAAAGAAACTTCCAAGTAATTTACATCTCTTTTAAAGGTACTGTTAATAAAGTTACAGGTATGTCTTTTCAGATGTATGTCATGGTGGCTACAAACTAATTACATGGCACCCTACCAACATACCAGTGCAAGCTATCCAAAAAAAAGCCCCAATATTTTTTCCTGTAGGAAAAGAGGGATACCTTTGACTGAAATGAATAAAATCACCTCCATAAGGGCAGCTGTGTTTTTTAATAAATAAATAAAATTTAAAAAAACTTAAAAGGCAGGAATGGGTTTGCTGTCACACCTCATTATATCCTAGGACTTACTCCCTGATGAGGATCTGTGTCCCTTTTCATCTCTGAAATAAGAGCTATGTCCTGTGGTGGTGGAATAAGCAACAGGAATGATTGTTGACTGTAGGCAATGACTCAGGGCTTAGAACAACCATGTGGAACACAACCATGTGGCTTTGCTTTCTTCTGCCTAATAAAATTATACCTGAAATGTCACACATCAGAATTAAGTGTTGCTCTTTCTTAAGGTCCAAGTGGCTTTAAGCCAGGGGAACCATGAGTGAGTCCTTGCTATGGAGCTGAAAACACAAACTCTTGTTTGCCTGCATTCACTGCTCAGCCTGCTAAGTTGCAAGTCAGCTAAGTTAATCCTGTTTAACTGAGGCACCCTCAGTGCAAATAAAACTGAATCTGTTCCAGAAAAATCCTGGGATGTAGATGCCAGAGGTCCCAAGCTGTGTGGATTTTAATCTGCAGTGCTGGACAGGATGGTGCAATAGTGTGTGTGCTGCACATGAATACAGCTGCTTTAGTGGCTGCCAGAACAGCAGCTGTCAGTGCATGTGGGATTCTGAAACTTCGAGCTGTATGTGATTGAACACCTGAAGTTTTGGTGTGATTCAAATAGTTTTTGAAAGGGGAGGTAGAGCCTTCTAAAAATCATATCTTAATAAAAGAGCAGAAAAAAATTGTACCACAATTTACTGCTATTCCTCTAGGATGACTTGTATGGATTTAGCTACATGCTGCAATCTTGTCTGACTGGAACTTTACTTGTATTTTACCTGGAGATTTTCCTGAAGTTCCTTGATCTTTCTTTGTTTGTATTTGTATTTTTCATCAGCATCCCTTTTCTCCTGTTCTAGATCCAATCTTTCCTCACGTTCCTTACCTGTGATCCCAAACAATGAGGCAGCATTATTGCTGTGTATACAATTCAATTTTCACTTGAAAATAAGTTGCACTTTAAAGTAACTGCATCTGAGAATATTGGCATTGGCAGTACTTCAGCACCTCAAGGTCTGAGTATTTTTAAAACTCTCCTACTGATTCTAGATCACTGTGAAAAAGTAAGTGGCCTCATGAGGAAGAATGATTTAAGAGCTACTGGTTCCAGAGCCAGCAGAGGGCACAAAAGTTAAATAATAAGTATTATTTAGAATTCATTTCTATTTTCTATCTAATTTCTATTTCACATACTTGTCTCAGGGACTCCCGTGAGAGAGTTTTTGTAGTTTCTGTTCCAGTTTTTAAGTACACACAAACTGTTTTCCATAGCTACGATTTCTTTTTTAGCTTTGCAGATCTTTGCATCCAAATCATCACCTTCTTGTTGAAGTGCTTCCTTTTCCTGTGCAGCCTGAAAGCAAAAACCAATATTTTAGTTGACTGCAAACATACTGAAAATATTAAGATAATTATATAGAAAATATTTATTATACAGCAATATTTAGGGGTTAAAACCACTTGAACTGAGATTTGGGTGCCTAGGGAAGTGGAAGGAGGAGTTATTTACACTATTGAAGTTCTTTGAGGTGTTTCATTATAGGTACCTGCCTCTCTGCCTGAGCTCACTTAGTCCTGCCCAGCAGCACCTAGACCTTGCACAGAGCATTGTGTGCCTTGCACTGCTGATGGGAACCACAGCACACACTTCACCCCTGCTTCCTTCACCCACAAAATCCAAGTGAGGTTTGAGACTGAACATTATATAACCACTGAGAGACTGTTAGAAGTCATCCAGTTTGGGAGTAGTCACTTGTAACTCCTCATTGATCTGACCCATAGATTTAAGAAACAGCCAGCAGGTGAAGGATTTTCTATAGCCCCTTGGAAGATCTGGTATGGTGAAAAACCTCCCTAGGTGTAGAGGGTATTTGATACACCCACAGTGACCATGTGGCTTCTGCAGAGGGTCTTCTGCTGTACTGCATCTCACAGTAGCATAAATGCCATCATTAAGAAACTTAACATTTAAGAGTAAGAAAAAGGTGAACTTCAGAGCCAAGCTTACAGCTAGAAGTGTGTTGCTTTAACAGGAAATCAGAGAGTTTGTGGAGAACAAAATTAACAGATTCTTGTTCAAGATTCTTTTTTCCAGTGAAAAGCTGAAGTATACATAGGTGATTGGTAAGTGAAAGGGGGAAGCAGACATTCTTCAAGGTATAAATCTCATATGGTGAAATGAATTCCTGGAAATAACTCTGACAGGTAGAAGAACTTTAGTTCATGTGAGATTCCAATAATGTTGGTTCCAATTCATAGTGGATTATCACTTGACCAGTAATTCTTGTGTATTTGTAAATTAATGAGCACCGAAGTGAAGATTTCAAACTGCTCAGAATTAAGGCTCCATGTAGATTCTTGTGAAATTACTGAATCATTTAAATAACCAGTGGTGTCAGATAACCTAAAACAATTAGACTCAAAGTAGGCAGTAGGCAAGGAGGTTCTTTTAGAGCCCAGGGAAATCTATAGCTTAAATAATTTAATTACAATAAATTATGCTGATAAAGTACCTTAATTACATAGTAGGCCTGACTTTTCATCTCCTCTCCTTCAGGTGGCATCATGGAAAGAGTAAAAAGTTCATATCTGCTTTTCAGTCTATCAATTTTCCATAGGCGATCTTGAAATTCAGCACTGATTTATTTGGGGAGAAAATAAAGGGGATGAGAAAGTGTTTGTCTGGTAGTGTTTTGTGGGCAGCTCTTGCTGCAGCAGTTCAAATTCCTGGTATTATTCCAGCAGCCTATACCAGGAATTGTGCTGCTACAGGACTTGGTTGTTTTCTGCGTTCCCCCAGCCACAGACATCCCTTGTTCCAGTTACCTACCTGCCTTTTGCAGTTCTAAATGGAGTCAAATCTCCATTTCTTGGGGTGTTTTCACATCTCAGATCACTGCATCCTGGGAGGTTGTGCCACAGTCCTTCCCCATATTTACAGGTTTGGCATTTCACTCTCCAGGGCTGCCCCAGCTGCCCCCTGCTGATGGCACCGTAACATTGCCACTGCAGGATGAGTGTGAGGAACAGCCGGGAACAGCCCCAAACCAGACTCTGTGGAAGCATCCAACAGCTGGGTGATACCAAAGGAAGAAGACCCCAGTCTGTGCTCTCAGTGAGCAGGGGAGCCTCAGGCACACTAAATCTCTCCAATTTCCATTGCCTGGGGGATGGTCAGCAGGGCAGTTCAGCTGCTGAAGGGTTCATTTTTAGCTGAATATAGATAGTGGGATTTCAGGGCTAGAACCATCCCAGATACTTTGCACAGACTATCACAGGAGGGAAATGTTATTTCTATGTTGTTACTTTATAAGAGGGTACATATGAAATTCATAAGATTTGTTACATAGGATACTCTTTTTATTAAGTCCCCATAAAAAAATGCACTCAGTCAAAGCTACAACTTTAATTTCTACAAGAACAGTTACCTCAAGCGATGCCGTTCCTGATCCAACAGTCTTATCTGGGAATCCAGCATTGCCTTCTGGAGCCTGATTTCCTCAGTTCTTTCTGCTATGGCTTTCTTTAACTCCAGTTGTTGTTTTTCCAGAGTTAGAACTTTCTCTGCTTTATTACCCAGAGTATTTCGAAGGCGCTTCAGTTCTAGTTTTAAGAGACTATCTTCAACCATCATCTCCTAATAAGTGCCAAATGGTACCAAAAAAAAGAAATCATTGTTTTAATTAAGATTATTTTCAATTTAGTAAGTTAATATTTATTATTTTACCTTCAATATATATACAACTGTAAGACTCATTTTGCTCTGCATTTAAAAATGTTGTCATTTTCTCATTTGCCAGTAGTTTAACATGGTGAGTGTGACAGGGGTAGATTTTTTCCTGAATGGTTTTATACAAATGCATCAGACTTTCTAATTCAGGCTGAGTTTTGGGTTATTAGACTTCTTCTACAACTTCTTCTGTTTAGGTGGTTTCAAATAAAATAAGAGACCTTACAAGGAGCTTTCTGGAGCAGTTAATATCTCACTCAAACCACTAAAACTGTCTTGGAGTATATTCTGGATTCTATAGGCCTGCAAATCTTGTGTCCTGTATTAGTAAAGTTGCAAAATAATACTGTACCTGCTTAATGTGTTTTGCTTTTTTTAACTCCTGAAGTGATCTCTCATGGAAAAGAATTAGTTCTTCTATCTTCACTATCAAACCACTTGTTTCTTCTCTTGACTTATCAATTGTTCTCCTGGTGATTTGGATATCATTCTGTTTCAAAATAAGTGATATTGAACTTATTTCAGTGAATGTAAATAGCAACAAAAGCTACCAGTTAATTTTAAATGAGATGTGTTTAAGTCCTGGAACCAGGAACCATTGTCATGATGTGTCCATATGCAGCTCTGCAAACTGCATGGCATGTCCTTATGCAGAGGGGACTTTGGACAACTTTAAATGCACCTGTACTTAGGAATTTATGAAAAACATAAAAGTAACAGCTTCACAAAACAGCATTCTCCTATTTCTGCATGGGCCTAATGATAAACTCAGACATTTGCAAGCAGTCAGTCACGTTGATGAAAGCTCAGCTTGTCTTTCCAACACTCAGTGCTTGTCTTCATGCTAAGGTGTCTCACTTGGGCAGTGATAATCTATTTTTCTGGAAATTATAGGGAATATATGGAGTTTTCCACATGAGTTACAGAAAGTGCAGATAGCCTTTAGTCTAATACCAACTTCTTAATTACTAAGACCCAATCTACTTAATTTGCTGAGGTTTCCAAGTGATACACAGTCAAAATGATGATCTAAGGAAGTTACCTGAAGTTTCCTGTACAGTGAGTGTAGAACATCATATGCCTTTTTCTTTTTTTCTAAGGTTTTCTTAAGTTCAGCAACTTTTCCTTCCAAAACTTCTTTTTCATCTGAATTAACCTCCCCTTCTAACCGTGACAGCCGTCTCTGTACTTGCTGAATATAAAAATCCTGTTAAAATAAATTTGAAGGGAATTAATAGTCTGAGATAAGCAATAAACTTGGATCTAAATGTTGGCTTTAGGACAGCCACCCAATTAAGCTATTGTTTTTATAATAGTTTCTGGCTTATAGACCTCATTAGCAAAATATCTTAGATGACTGATGAGCAGTGATGGTTTGGGGTAATCTTCTAGAAGAGTAACAAAGCCCACTACAGGCTGCTGTAGGGAGGCTTACAGTGGAGTTGCCATCTTGTTGCTACCAGTGGATGCTGATATAAAAGAGCAAATTTTCAAAGTGGTGCATAGGAAATATGCACATAATCCAATTAGTAAATAACAGGATTTTGGCATGTACCTCTTGTATTGCTTTAAAAATATACCCTGAGGTGTCTGTGGCTCAGAGGGATCAAAGTAAAGAATGGATTTTAGGAATTAGTGGGAAAAGCAGCAGATCCAAAAAAATAATGAAACACACAAGTGCAAAATGTAGGTGATACTTTGGCAAGTTTCAGTAATTTCAATTTTATCTGTACATCTAGAAACAGAAATAAATGCAGACTTCAAATGATACTGCATAACATTTCCAAAATGGAAAACTGTTAAAGATTACAGAATTCATGCAGTAAACTCAAGAAACAATCATAGTATGAAAACAGATAAACATTTTACCTGGTTATATATTATTTCTTGCTGTTTTAACAGCTCTGCGTCAAGTTTGCGCAGTCGACTCTTGAGATTTTTAAGTGATTTTTGACCTCCCTCAATTTCTGCCAGAACAATCTTTTCCTTATCACTGTGCATTTTTAACTCCTGAGACTTCTTGAAAAGTAGATCCTTTAACTGTCGCATTTCGTTTTCTTTTTCCTGGTGACAAATTGAAAATTAAGTAGAAGAAAGAAGTAATTAATCACATCAGAATTAATTTCTGAGGAATTATTTGATTTTATTAATCACATATAGAAAAAAATTATTACTATATCCATTGATATGAACATGGAATTTTGTAAGTCTTCAAAATAGTTGGCAAAAGAAGTATTTGAGTTAAAGAGAAAGTAATATTTTTTTCTTTTTTTAAAAATCTAATCCTACCCTGCAATTACATGACTTTTTTTCCCCAGTTATGGGAATGCTACTCTTTTCAGCCTTTCAGAAAACTAAATTCCTGTCATTCTTCTCAAAAAACCTCCTTACTGCCTCCAGCATCTGTGAATATTTGAGAAATATAATACAAAGCTTTTCAATGGTTTATTAAATCTTGTAACACTGTGTGTGCACATGTATGTACATGTGTGTTTATCTAAGATTGAATAATTCTGGAAAATTACACTTTCTAAAATCACTTCTTTTTCTCAGAGGTAAGTTGCCATTAATACTGAAATCAGTGCAGGAGATGAGGTTTTAGGAGGATAAAAAACAATGTTGCATTTCAGGTAACTTGAAATGGACTGAAAACAATGAAAATTGAGATGGTTTCCTTTTTATTACCCTAATAAGGAAAACAATTTTATTCTTTTCCTCTCTCCTTCCACCTCTCCCATCCAAGTAGCCAAAGACCTTCCAAAGCTCAGGCCATTGAGCATGCCAGTTTCCTGTCAGGAACATCCTAAAACAAGAGATGTGATTTCCCCTTCCTTTTCCAAAGGACTCATTCACATTTAACTCAAGTCTGGTACAGAATGTGAAGATGTGCATTTAAATTAATATGCAAAACACCTGAGAACTCACTCTTCTACATTGATTAACAGTATTTATTCTTGATTTAATATGTATGTAACCATCCTGCTGGCTTAAACAATGGTGAAAGATAATTTAATGCCTTCTCTAAGGGTTTGTAATCACGTTGCACATTCTACTCAACAGATTTTTTTTGTAGTTGAACTTGCTGTAAGTGCAATTCCAAATTCAAAACTCAGGATCTTAAAGGCAAGTGTAAGTTTAATATGAAATTATTATGGACTGTAGCATGTGTCAATGGGCTTTGCATTGTGGCTGAACAAAGGAACTTCCTTCTGGAAGCAAACAGGTTTTTAAGCATGTGCCAAATGCTGAGCTGTATTTCTGAAGCTAATGACAATGATGAATTCATCCACTGACATTGGATCATGATTTGACCTTCACTTCATGGTGCATATCTAAATTAATTTATTTAACTGAAATTATATATTTATTGCATATCTAAATTAATTTATTTAACTGAAATGGTTGCTCTCCCTTTAAGTGAGGTCGTTGACAGAGATAAGATATTCAATAACCCTCACTGTGCAACAGCATTTTGCCACAAATTGAAGAGGGAGAAGTACCACAGAACTAGAGAGCAAAACAGTGACATTCCATCCACATTGTTCCTGTAAATATCTCTTCACAGTAAATTAACAGATGCAGCAAATAGCCATGTGTGTCTAATGGTGATGGAAGGGAGGCTTCTGACTAATACATTACAGACATTGTTCAAGAACAGTTCATCCTAACTAAAATATTCCCCTGCAGCTGTGGAGCTGCCAAGCTCAATGTCATCTTAGGTTATCCGCCACAGACACGAGTAAAGAAACCCTGCTAAGGCTTGAGCCACCCTGCAAACTGTCTTGAGGGGAAGCAAATAAGGTTTTCATCTTAATGAAATGCTACACCATTACAACTTGTTTTCAAATTATCTGAAAACCCAAAACAGTAAGGCCTGTAATTTAAGAAACTCCCTATAAAGGAGTGACAACCCAACTCGTTTCTGACAGTATATTTAAAATGTGTGATTAATGCCTGTGGAGTTAAAAAGAAGTTTGAAAAATGACATTCAATCTACTGCAAGGCATTATTTCACATGCATGCTGTAGGAAACATAAAATAGGGAAGAAAAAAAAGAGCATACAGTGGTATGAAAGAGCATTGCAGAGATACAGCTTTGTCAGTTGTGTAGGACACCTGCTGTCACATTAATTTAACCTGGTCATTCTAGAGCAATGAAAGCTTCAGCATATCCAATGCTCAGTTGTCCAGCAAAATGTAAAAAGAAAAAATTTCTGTCATGTTCAGTCAGAAGTTAAGTAGCGAAAAATACTTTGAGAGAATTAGTAGCAAAATGACAAAACAGTGTAAGCACTTCCTGAAATGCAGGAAAGTTCAGAAGATTGCATTACAACACTGCATTTATTCAAAAGCCCTTTACAGCTCATCAGATCATAATGAATTTTTATCCCTATACTGAATTTGCAACCTAAAAGGTGGTTTTTTAATGTAATAAAAGTATTATTGGGCATGTTAAAAAAATAGTCACCTTATGATAGCTTGTATATGCCACTTCCCACACCAAAATCTTTACTCATAAAAATGAAATCTAAAGTGAGCCAGTAATTATTTAATAGTCCACAAGTTAGATATGTCAGAGTATCACGTAGTAAAATTAAAATAATGAAGAGCAGACCAGGCCAGCCAAATCTGATTGAAAGATTTCTAAATACTTTTTAAACTTTTTGCCAAAATCACAGCTTTTTGCAGGTGAATAAATTTTGGTAATTTTATTAGAGCCAAGAAGTTTTTGGTGGCAGTGTTACTGAAAAGTCATCCTGGCAAGATTCTCACTCTTTAAAAACCTTGTTGATGGGTATCAGTATCCTGAATTAATACAGTTGGAATTGCTAGGATCCTTTATTTTCCTCCAGAGTTTTCTCAGCTCAGACATACCTACATGCACAGTATTTGATGAAATACTTACATCATATTAATACTTTCATTTAATTTTAATAGAAAATTCAAAAATTAAAGAGATAATTTTAAAATGTAAAGTTTGCAAATACAAACGATTCCTGTA
The DNA here is from genome assembly GCA_013400955.1 of Drymodes brunneopygia. Lineage (NCBI taxonomy): Eukaryota > Metazoa > Chordata > Aves > Passeriformes > Petroicidae > Drymodes > Drymodes brunneopygia. The sequence goes on along the minus strand of VZTZ01007989.1, from coordinate 6,792 downwards.
AAGTTTGCAAATACAAACGATTCCTCATTTCTAGAAACCATGAAAAACATTTTTACCTCAACACTTTTTTCTTCTTCTTTCAATATTTCTTCCAACCTCATAGCTTTCTCTTCTGCACTGAGTGACTCCTCAGTCACAAGCTTCAGTTTATCAGAAAGACTTGCATTTTTTTCATTAAGAAGTTTTAATCTAAACAAAATTACAGAAGTTAAATATAGGTTGCTTAGACAATGCTGCCAAAAGGAAGCAGCAAATCTTACTGAGCAGTTGCCTCAATATAAACTTCAACCTATGATAAGCAAGGCCCTGGTTTTTTTCCCACCCTTTAAAAACAAGGACTACCTGGAGTATTTTGCCTGACATACCCAGTGCCAAAATTTATGCAGGACATGAAGTAACCGGAAGGTTGGAGGCTTCACTCATTGTTATTATTTAAGGTTCTTTTCTAGTTCTAGGATTTGGTTGTATTACTAATCCTTACAAATTTTATCTTTGAAGGTCTGTTTCTTACCTGGCTTGTTTTCCCTGAATTTCTTTCTTCAGATTGGTTATTTGTGTTCTCAGAGACTCTAGATCAGAAGCAGTTTTGTTCACAATGGATTTCAAAGTCTGCAGCTAATAAATTACAAAATTGAGCAATTGAGCTCTTATTTACTTTGGTACATGTTAAGATATTTAAAATTATATTTTCCTATTTATTGTAAAGTATTCCACTACTTTTAAACAGTGCTGTCCAAATGAGGAGTGCTGCAAATTTTGAAGCACTGTAAATTGGCCCAGCTACTAAATTCAATAGACTAATTTACACAATATCAGTACTGGGAAAAAATAATAAGAATTAAGAACATAGAATGAATTATGGAAGTGCTATGGACTGCAATTCTTGTCCAACAGCATCTGTATAAGTGAAATCGTGTTTTTATGGTGCATAGCTGACTTTGCCGAGGTTCTTTGTCAACATAGATAACCTTATATCTAATAAACATTTCTATGTCAAACTTTGCTGGATACATAAAATTATTTCAATTAAGATATCACTGTGACAAAAATACACAGATATTTAATTTGGTAAAAAATATATGACAGCATGCACTCATTAATTAGGATAGGAATACTTTACAACCAGTAGCTCTTTCATCTTCACAGTATCACTTAACAGCATAAGTTTAATTGTTTTCACTTTCACAGACGAAGAAACCTGATCAAGGGCATGTATAGCAGGTTTCTTAGAGGTCACAAGTTGTTGGCTGAACTGTCTCCTTTCCTTGTTTCTCACATGCATGCCACAGATGTTCTAATAAGGGGAGGCTGTTCTATTATCCCATCATGGAGTATTAATTGTGAAAAAATTCAAGGAAGAATCTCACAGCTTGAGATGAAAACCAACCAATTCTACAAACCCTCAAGCTTGCATGAATTATAGGGTAATCTAATAGCCTACACCTTGTTTGAGCTACCTACAGCTAATTAGGAGATCAGTCTATGAACCACCTGCTACAGAAAAGCTATCCAAAGTTCAGGCAACAGCAGATGCAGGGTTTGTCAAAAACCACCAAGCTTGCTGAGTAGCCCAGTGTTATCATTTTCTTGTTAAGAAAAAATTTACTCAGGTAATGCAAGTGTGTCCCTTCTCACCAGAGCCATGAAACTTGGATTACTCTTAGAAATACTTCTACAGGCATTTAAGCAATTAAGCAGTGCAGCTTGTTCCCAGATTTAAGAGCAGAGTAAAACCAGACAGCATCAAGAATGACTTGTTCACAGGGCAGTCCTGTTCCACTGCCTCTTGATTAGAAAGCCATGTGAAAGCACTGGGGGTTTTCCCCAGGAACTGCAACCTGACTACAAAGCCATCAACAGACACTTCTGAGAACACAGCACAGGAATTGTTTGGATTCTGGAAGAGATTTCTCTCATCTTTATACAACACTGCAGTCTGTGTATGCTAAAGGAAAGAAACCTCTTGAGGCATCAAACAGTGTTGGACCATTTGTGAGAAAATTAATCCATTTTACACGTACACAACAGAGAATATATTCCAACCTTTTCACCACTCTCAATGACAGGATTAAGCTGAGGGTTCAGATCCCAATAAACAGGAGTAGGCTGACAAAAACAACATTTTATTGAATTATTAAGAGTCTAGTATAAAACCAGAGAAAAGGAAATGCTATCCTGTATTTCCTCCATCTGGTCCTCAGTCACAGTTTCAGCCTGTTTTCCTGAACTCTTTGGTCACCCTTACCTCATCCTGCATCTGAGCCCTGTGAGTATCCTGAATCTGGAACTCCTTTCGGAGGTTGTTGGCTTCTCGCTCAGCAGTAGCAATTTTCTTTTCATATTCCATATTATTGACAGTCTCATTTACCAAAAAGGCAGTCTTATCTCTAAGCAAAATTTCTTTGTTTCGGATCTCCTGTTTTATCTCTGCAATTAGCTATGAGGATAAAAACATATTAGATTTTCTTGTATTAGTTGTGTTAGATTAATAAAGGGTACAACCAGAAGATCAATTCTTATCATGATTACTATTTGCCTGAGAGAGAGCAGTCATCATTCTTAAAATTACTTTATTCCATGGATACACCACAGCAAACACTGCAGTGATTTTCAACTGGGAACTTCCAAAGTATTCCAATAATTTAAAAACAAAAAGAAACAGTGAACTCTTACAAAAATAAAATAATTCTTGATTGGTTGAATTGGGGAAAAAAAGGCTAAGCAAAACTTCTGGTAGATTTGAAACAGATGAAATTAAACAGGAAAATCAATGATGCTTACTTTACCAGACAGATTTATAGCTGCTCAGTGAAAATTGTGCATTTTGAAAGGTCAAGTAAAATATAAGCTACCCAGAAAATTATACTGTAGTTTTGATATTAAAAAAAAAACAAAAACAAAAACACATCAAACCCAAACCCCAGATATGGATCAGTTACAGCAGTTTTACCAAAGCACATTGTTCAATCTCCTGATCCCTTTTTTGCATCTGATGAATTGCATTCTCCCACTGCCTGATGAGTTCTTGTCTTTCTTGATGAACCCTGCGAAAATCTTCAGCTGCTCTGTCAAGCTCCATCTGTTTAAAAGGAAGCACCCCCATGATTTCTGAAGTTAAAAATGTCACATATTAACAAGGGATCTTTGAGAACCTTAAGCACAAACCTGAGCTGTCATGGTTTCTGTAAGCTCATTATCCAGAGCTCTGCGCTTCTGGTTTGCTTGCGTGGTCAGCTTTTCTATTTGAAGGGTTAATGTCTAAAAGGAAAGGATATGAAAACATTTGGAAATTAAGTATTTGAAAATAAATAGATCACATTGTATAAGTTCTTAAAATCCTGCTACAATTAGGGATTGAATTATTGAGGCATCAATTTTATTGTGCTTTAGAAAACAAAAAAATTGGGAGGTGTAGCCTTCCAAATTTTCAGTCAACAGAAGTGGCCATAAGAACCAAACTGCAGCAAGGCCAAAGTAACCCCCCACTGTGTGTAAATGTGTGTGAGATGTCTGTGGCATACAGCAGTGAGACTGTTTGTGTGAACAAAAGTTTTTGGGTTAGGTATTTAATGAGTAAAAATCAAACTTCTCCTCCCTCAGTTTAAAGGCTAAAAAGAATAATAACCAGGCTTACTTATCTCTACATTAATAATATACTTGGGAACGCACCCTTATAAACTCTGAACTGTTGACTGGAATCCCTCTTTATACAGATATATATGTCGATGTCTTCCATTATTGAAGGTAGCTTTACTGAAGTAGCTGTAATTTGTTCTTAGCAATATTAATACATTCAGATCTAAAGAGAAATTCTACACTATTCATCCATACTTGGTATGAATTTTTGAATAAACTCCTCTTAACTCAGTGGCACTGTTTTCTAGACTTTATTATCTATTTGTGCACCCTCTCAAAATATTTAAACTTAAATCTTACCCAGATGAACAAGCAAATTAATATCTTCAATTATGCCTCTCATTACTGTAAAACCTATTCTCTCTGAACTTCAAAATGAGCCTCATATGGAATTGCACTCTTGTGCTAAATGGAAACCAGTTCCAAAGCAGTATTGTACAAAATCTTGTCTTTATTTCATCTGACTTGATAACATAACAAGGTCTTCAAGTGATAAAATGGTTCTTCATTTGGTTTCTGAAAATTGCTCATTTCTACTTACTCCTAGCTTCCCTTCATCTTGCAGTGCATACTTCTGGATTGCAACAGCATCATTATCTGTACGATTTAATTCCTTTATCCAGCTCTCCAGAAGTTTCTCATCACAATTCATCTGTTGTTTTAAGTTTTCCAGCTTCTTAGTGGTTTTATTTATAGTATTCTAAAAAAATAAGAGAAAAACAAAGGCTCAATATCAAATGTCTAATATCCACTGAATAGTAATTGAAACTACTGTAACAAGTCTACCCACATCTTGTCCACAGAATTGATGGTGAAAAAGAGACAGTTCCAAACCCAGAAGACCACTTGTATTTGAGCAGCATTAGATTACTTTGTAACTTAAACCAAATCTTTGATCTTGAAATCATGCCCCAAGTTTATTTTATGTAGAGAAGATTTGCCACCAACCATTTGCTTTTTAAACCATTAGGAAAATACCTGTGATAATTAGCAATACAGTGATATCGATGCGTGGCTGTGTATCTGGTATTAAGAACAGAATTCTTTCAATATCTAATTAATATTTGCTAAGTCTTGACCAGTCTGTGCAAGGAGATCCTCAGTGTCACTCTACTTGCCTACAAAGGGAAAAGTCCACCCAGATCATCTACTACAGTTTATAAGCTTCAATTATAATTAGTTCTTCTTGATTTATACTACTGTTGTAAGTGCAAGTGAGGACAAGCCATAAAATTTTGCAATATATTTCCCTTCCAAAAAGTTTAAACTTACTTCCTGAATGTTTTTCTTTTGTCTCAAGGAAGCTATCTCATCTTTCAGACGTTTCATGTCATTTTTGAGACGTCCATATTCTCTCTCAGCAAGGGCTTTAAAGTGATGTTCAGTTTCAATTTCATTCTCTTTGGCTTTGTAAAGAGACTGCAGAATAATAAAGTTCAGTATTTTACAATAAACAAAAGGCACACATTAACAAACCTTTTTTTTATATACAATCCAATCCCAAGTCAGAGAAGGTGTGGCTTCACTGTGTAAATGAAGGGATTTTCAGAGAAAATTTGTTTGATTTTAGTATCTCAAATACACATATTCTTTTATATATGCATATATACACATTGTATCAAGTATCTACAGATCAGCATTTTGTAGCCCTAAAAACTCAATTCTAAGATTTTTCACCCAAGATTCAGAATCTCAACCTTTCAACATCAAAATCATAGGCTCTTGATCACCAGTGACTTTAAATCAGATTCAGGAAAAAATATTTTATTGTTCTGTGCTGAGACAGACTTCCCCTGCTGGCCTATAGCAGTATCTGGGTATTGTCTAATCTTTCTTTCATTTAATTCAAATTAAAACTTGAATCTGGAACCCAAAAAAAATTAGGAAGTTGTTCAGCTGCAGGGAAGTTTCCTAAGACTTTTTCACTCAGGATATCTTATCTGAAAGGTGTAAATCTTTGTCTCAAGACTCTTTAGAAATCTAAACCAGCCTTTTTGGTCAGTTAATTCAAAGTGTAAATAAAGATTTAGATCTTGACCATCTACTTCATTTTTCGTGTCTGTCAATTAAGTCTTCACCAGCATTTCACAACTAACTCTTGACCATTATAAAGATTATAATTTTTTTTTCTCTTACACTGGTGTTTTTCTTGATCATTCATGAAGAATTCGAAAATACACCCTTCTTGGCTTTTTCCTAGGTACACTAATTTGAATTTGGATGCTCGTAATGACCATCAGATAACATTACTGAGGTACATAGTTTAATTTCTGTTTCCTGTGGAAATCCTGGAATAAAGGCCTAACAAACCTCTCAAGAAGCTGGCAAAATATACAGGGATACCAGCCACAGAGAGATAATCGGGTTACACATCTGCTTGACAAAACAGATCTGCTAGAGGTGGTGATTTACCTGAGAGAAGCTTATCTCTTGTCTCACATTTTTCAAATGAGACGTCATTGCTTCTATTCGCTCCTGAAAGTTGGTCAATTCATTCTGCAAGTTCTCTTCCTCCTTTTGCATCTTCCGGAGCTGTTTAAGAGTTAGAATCGTCAAGTTACTGCTTGCGGTTGAGTGTTTGTTACCTGCAACTACCTAAAAATAGTCACTGCACTTTTCAATAAAAAATAACGTAAGAAGTAGCTGCTACATTCCTCAGCAGTGAAAGGAGGGATTTCAGGAGAAAACATGGAGCTTTGCTAGGGGAACGCGCAACTCGCACTGCTCCTCCCGCGGGGTTCGGGGGATGCGGGTGCACGGGTACCGCTCTCGGTGGGGCGGATCCGCCTCTCGATTCCCCGGGCAGCTCCGCGGGACCCGTGCGGTCTCCATCCATCCATCCCTCCCTCCCTCCATCGCTCCCTGCCCGGCCCCGGGGAAGGGCGGGCTCCTCTCCCCGCCGGCCGCGGCCCCGCGCTCACTTCGTCCTCCAGCGCCTTGTTCTCGGCGTTGGCCACGGGCAGGGCGTAGCCGGGCTCCCACTGCATCTCGGCCAGCACCGAGGCGGCGGAGGAGCTGGACAGGTTCTCCATGGCCGCGAAGCGGAGGACAAGCACCGGGGCTGCGGCAGGGCCGGGGCTGAGGCGGCTCCGGGCGCTTGGCAACGGCGGCAACGGCGGCTCCGGCCGGGAGGGGCCTAGGGCGGCACCGCCCTCG
>VZTZ01007983.1:18802-59175 GCA_013400955.1 Drymodes brunneopygia | reverse complement strand
GCCTGCACGGCCCCGAGCCCCGCCGGCGCCTCCCGCCGCTGCCCCGGCGTTGGGCGGGCGAGACGCTATGAGTCACGGGGCTACGCACAGCCCCGTCCCTGCAGCCGGGGCCCGGCCCGGCCCCGAGGGGACGCGGGACCGAGCGGTGTGGGCGGTGGGCCGGCGGCAGTCCCGCACCGGAGAGTCCCGAGCCGCCTCGTGGACCCGCTTGTCTCTCGTCTTTTCCGGCCCTTGGCAGGGACTGGGGCCGGCGGAGAGACCTGTGGGGTGCTGGGTGCTGGCGCGGTGTCTGCTCGCCGGAGGCGCTGCCTCTGCTGTGCTGGGGGGCGTGGGGAACGGGGTGGGCAAGTCAGCGGAGTTACAGTGACACGTCTTCATGTCGGCCCCCTGTATAGCAGGGAAGCCTAACCAGTAACTGGGGTTTCCTGTGACAGATCGGTATCTATCACCAACTTCTTGAGTTTGTTCCAAACAGCTGGTTCGTGGTTCACTTCGGCTTAAAAGTGCGTGTCCAAGATGCCTGTGATGGGTGTGAAAATAGAAGTAGTTTTTACTGTGTGGGTTGTCAGGTGTAGATTTTCAAACTCTGGTGGCCCTTGTACCACGGAGGAGCTTTGAAGCAGAGAACTACCTGGGCTTGGTGTGAACCTGCTCAGCTGTGTGATGGCTCTCTTTGTTATTTTTCTTTATCAGATTGAAAGATGATGATAGTGGAGACCATGACCAGAATGAGGAAAATAACACACAGAAAGACAGTGAGAAGGAAAAGAATGATCGTGAGAAACCACAGAGTACTACCAAGAGGAAGGTATGGTGCTGGCATCTGCAATCCACTGCCAGTGCATGGTGTGGCAGTGCTGGGGAGTCAATCCTCAGTTTACGGATGAGGAAAATAATGTCTTGGAGGGCAGTGGTCTCAGTGCATTGTTACTGCTGCAGGGAATACAGAGGGACTATATTTGATTTCAATAACTGGATGTTACTTTTGGAGGTCTCTCATCTGAGGGGTGAATGCTCCCTTCACTAACATAGCTGATACCCTGCCAGTCATTTGAATGGAAATGAGAAATAAGGCTTTATTTTCCTCCAAAAACAAATTTGGAAGAGGGCATGGGGAAAGGACTCCCCATCTGACAGGGCAGTAGTGGCTTGAAGGTGGTTTAGCAGGAAGTGTTTGTGCCACTCTTCAAATAACTTCTAAGATGTGTCCCTGTGTGTAGTGTAGCCTGATTAAGAAGGCATAAGGCATATATCTCTCTCCTGGTTTGGGGATTTTTTTCATCTTGTGTTTATGAAAATTGCTCTGTCTGAAGTGATGCTACCCTTGTAAACTTGCTATAGTCAAGAGGAAAGTAGAGACTTAAGCCCTGGTAACTCCTGTAACAATATCAAGGGCTCTGATTGGGGTTTTCTCTGTAAGTTTTGACTCCTGGCTAATGAGCTCTCATTATCTCATTAACCTGTTTTTTTCTCATTAAAAGTCTTTTTAATCAGAAATCAGTGTTCTGGAAATTGAAAAGTGATCGCTGCCCACTGCTGGTGATGGGTTCTGCCAAAGCTGACATAACAAGTTCTAATATTAATCCTCCCAGAGCACTGGAGTGTTGGTTGCTTAAGGCAGTTGGTGTCACTGAAGAGTTTTAATTGCATTTGAATCATGGTTCATTATAAGTGAGGTTTATCCTTCCCAGAGGAGGAGAGTGTCTTTTTTTTTTCCTTAATTTGAAAAAGTTAGGGGTCTCACATTGCCCTTTTTAGTTTGTCTTTTTTTTTCCTTTGAGACAGGCACAGTTATGGACTAAAAGAAATTCAGTAATGATGGCTTGAACAGTTGCTTTTGTATGCTGTAAATATAATTTTTCCCATTCCCCTTTTTAGAGGAGCTTGCAAGGGGTAAACAAGCTTTTCTGTTCTGCAGGCTGTGGTGCCGGGGCCAGCTGAGCACCCCTTGCAGTATAACTACACCTTCTGGTACTCCCGACGCACCCCCGGGCGGCCCACGAGCTCTCAGAGCTACGAACAGAACATCAAACAGATCGGCACCTTCGCCTCCGTGAGTACCCCCTGCTGTCCCCGTGTCCCTGCGTGGTCCCCGTGGCTGGGTCCCTGTCTGCTGGCTCTGTGCACACACAGCCCGTGCTCATGGTGGCAGTGAGTGATTTGCCAAGCAAATGAGCTCTTGGGTTACCTACAGCAGGAGATGTGTCTTTAGCACTTAACCTTTTCCCTGTGCTAGACCTCTGTGCATGGTGGTAGCTGGAATAATAATTTAGAAAAAAAGAGGAGCCGTGTAGTTCACTCATGGCTGGAGTAGAACTGGACAGGTCAGCAGGAGAAGAAAGGAACAGCTTTTCTGCTCCTTTTCTGTACGGTTCCCTCCACAAAAAATTCCTAGCACAAAGACTGTGTTTGGAATAAGCATCTTGCATGCTGTATTTGCCAACAGCTGGTGGTCTGTTGTCTGTCTGGAAGTGGTGGACAAGGTGCACTTTGATGTTGCAGTCAAGTTCATTAAAAGGCAAATTACTCTTCCTTTCCCCTTCCACTCTGTGGTTGCTTGTTCCTGGGATAAACTTGAGCATGTCCTAGAAAGGCAGTGTTGGGTTTTTGCATAGAGCTGACAGAGTAAAACTGCCCTCAAGAACCCAAGATATATAAACAAAAAGAGTCCCCATTACTGTTCTAGAGCCCAAGAAGTCTTTTGGTTGTTTTCTTCGTTTTTCTTCTCAATCTGGTGTTTGCCCAGTTTTTCAGGGTCTCTTATAAATGTTAATATTGCCCACCAGTACATATCCTCCGTAATATGAGAATTCATAAAAACAGCCCTTTATTCCTTCTGGAGGCTGCCTAAAAATATGCCTGTCTGAGCAGCTGGGTTGTGTTACTGCATCTACACAGGATAAGGGTGGGAAGAACAGCCTGTAGTTACTGCTCCTGTTACCCTGTGCGAGCAAGTACTTTCAGTTCAGGGGATAAAAAATGTGGCTGCTACTTGATGATCTGGCAATAACTTTTCAGTCTGATAAATCAGTGTAGACTTAGCATTGATTTTTAGCTCCTTAGAGGAAAACCATTGTGTTGAATATTCTGTTGTCTGCTCTTTGCTACAGAGAAGCCAGGGGCCACTGTAGGCTGGAAGTGCTGCAGTTCTGTTAGGATGGAGAGAGACTGGCCAGCATAACTGATGATGTGTTTGGGTCCAAATTCTGTTTAAGGAGATTGAAGAGCAAACTTCAGAAATAATTGTCTGGGCTAAGCCTGGGTTCAGACTTACTCTTGGCTTTTCAGTGGAAAGCTCTAAAAGCTGTGAAATGTGAACCACTAGAGGGCACGTTCCCTCACTGTGGGAGTGTGAGTTCCCCACGGATGTGCCTGACAAAAACAGATTGCTTCTGACCCCTCCTCAGTCTTGGTTCATAATTTTATTGACTATAAAAGCAAGTCTCAGCTTGGATGGCAGAGGTCACAAATTGGAGTGGAATTCCAAGTGCTGACCAAGTCATTAAGGTCTCTGATAAAGTACTTGGGGTGATGTCTGACCCTTCCAGCTGCACACTGCTGGTCTGCTTAATAGCTATTGTCTTCCTGAGCAGAGTCTTCTTAAAATATGGAAATTAGTATAATCTCTTCCACTGCCTTGTTTTGTTTTAAAGATCCATCCTCTCTCAAATTCTTTCTTATCCAGAGATTCCCAAAAGATAAATGTGCTGTTTTTAAGAACTATAAAAGATAAGTCCCCTGCCTTGCAGTGAGATTGTCTCAAGCAGACACAGGGGTGCTAGAATGGAACTAGTCAAAGGGAAGCGGTCCAAGTGTACTATGGCAGATTGTTAGAGGAAGTAAGAAGTACTTAAATAAAAACTGTGAATAGTGCCTCCCAATCTTAAACTAGCACCAGAATTTATATTTTGTCTTAAAATCTGCACACAGTAAAGTCAAGTACAAGAAATATCTTATTTGGAGGCTTCTGTAGTTTCCATGGTCACAGAAAGCAGTGGATGTGCAGGGTAGAGAGGCTTGGCTGTAGCTGATGCATTTTACACATAACCAGTGCTTGAAAGTTTGGGCGGAAGAATTTTCAAGATATGTTTGGAACTGTTGTCCAGAGCAGCTGTTACCTTAGCACAGATTTCCTCAGTCAAACACTGAGTGACTTTAGAGGCACCTGGTTGAGTATTTCAAGCGGTCACCTGGTAGTGGAGCCAGTCAGAAATAGGCACCCAAGCTCTGACAGTACTGTTGCCTTTTGTGTTGCCTTATCAACACAGTGACAAGAGAGTAGAACAGAAGAGAGGAAGGTGGCTCTGGAGAGCTTGTGTAAAAATGGAAGCCTCTTTCTGTAGAAATCTTGACTGTGAACAGTTTGAGCAGCCTCATTGTGTGGTTGGTGTTGTTGCAGGTGGAACAGTTCTGGCGGTTTTACAGTCACATGGTACGTCCTGGGGACCTGACAGGCCACAGTGACTTCCATCTTTTCAAAGAGGGCATCAAACCCATGTGGGAGGTGAGTTGGAGCTCTCATTTCTGCCTTGACATTTTCCCACAGTATTTTGGAGGGTACCTTCTCCAGTGGAAGGACTCTTGTTATTAAATGTCACTCCATCAGATTTTCTTGGGTGAAATCCTTTGGTCTGAGTTTCCTGTAAACTTGTCCTTAGAACTCTGTCCCATGTAACCCAACAGTCCTGCTGCCAGAGAGGGGAGAGCTGCCCTTGCCAATGGAGGGGGTATCCCATCTAAGCTCTGTGCCTCCTAGTATAGGCACTTGCCCCTTATAGCTGCCTCCAGTGACAACAGTGCAGGGCTTTCCTCTGGAAGGACTGGACCTCTCCAAGTGGAATTCAACAAAGCTTATAAAAATCAACAAGGACAGCAGAGGTACATATGGTTAAAAGCCTACATACTGAGCTGGAAATGGAAGAACAACTTAGCCTTTTTTTTTTTTTTNTCTGTTCCAGGGCACTTTAGTTTGCTTCTATTTCTATCCAAATCTGTTAAAAGAAATTTTAAAAAAATCTTTGCCCAGCAAATTATTCTTCCAGTTCCTGGCCTGCTTCCAGCAGTGACCAATAGCATTCACAACATGAGGATTTTATGTGTTTCTGTGAAGTACCTAATTATACTGCTCAGTCCTGAGAAATTTATATGTGACCCTCATTGGCAGTTATTTTAAGCAATGTGTTTTATAGCCAGTTACTGCAAATACAATTTATATAAAACATTTAACCCTCTTTGGACTCCTGGTGAGCAAGTTCCTCGGACAATGTGTCGACCAGAGAGTCCCCAAGTTAATGATACCAGAATTTCTATAAAGCATTTCCTGGTAGATTCTTAAGATGGAGGTGGAGAGATTCTTTGGTATTTTTACTTCTGACTCTTCCTTCTTGTATTTCTAGAAGAGGACCTGAAATCTCACTTCTGGCCTTCCACTGCTGCATGCTTTGTTTATGCTTCTTTCTCTTCCAAACCAGTCCTTAGTTACGGTCATTCTTGTAGGCATATGTGCTCTGTGTAGCTCTGATCTGCATCCATCTGTGCCTTTTCTGGTAAAGTCAGAAGCACTAAGCGTAATATTCCCTGGTGATTTACTGGGCTGCACATCATTTTTATTCTGGTGAAGGAAAATCAAATGCTTGACTGAACCGAAGCTTGTTTAACCTGAAAGAAAACCAACAACAACCATAAAGCACATGATACAGCATCTGCCTCCCAGTCACTTCTCTCTGTGTAGCCTTGAACCTGCTTAAGCCACCTTTGAGATATTTTTAGCAATATCACTCTCTTCTGATGCCCATTAGTCATTGTGGAAACTTTGAAGAGTTAAACCCAACTCCCAGTCTAAAGGCTGTGATGTTCATGACTTGGAAAACAAGGGCACTTAAGAGAAAGTAGTTTGCTTCTCACAGGAGTCTGCTACATTCCTAGAACTTGTGTTGATTTGGGTGGCTCCTGTCATGCTTTGAGTTTTGTCTGAAGCTGATGCCTTCCCCTTTCAGTCCAGCACATACCTGATAAGTAGGAGTCAGGTGAATGCTGCTGTTATGCTGACACTTCATATTTCCTCTGGATTGCTTGATTAGCGCTTGCTGTCTCTGAGAGAGCACACAAATGTTTAGTTTTATCTGAGCCCTAGAGAAGCTTTAAGGGTAAAATAAAATGAATTTTATTTCATTAAGAAGGATTGGGCTGCCTTGCCTGACATCTTTTAGGTGTGTCCCAGCTTGGCAGAGGGGCTTGCTGGGGATTTGGAGAGGGATGTCCTGTTTTGTGCAGTCCCCTCTGAGTCATCCTTTGTTCTGTTTCTGTCCTAGACCCATCTTGCCTTACCCTTCTTAACTACCACCTCTTTGACTTGTTCCTACCTCTGTCTTCAGCTTTGGATGGAATTTGAAATTCCCCTCTCACCTTGTAAGATTCCCAGCTACAGTGTTGTACCAGAGAATGCCACAGTGTTCTACAGAGAGGAGGAGCTGCTCTTTGACATAGCTGTGCGTTCTGGGCAGCAGGGGAGGTTGTAGCAGTTTCCAGCTCTTTGTCAGCTTCAAGATGCAGAATCACAATATTGAGGTGACAGACTGGCTGCTTAGCATAAAATTTTTCTTTTACTCTCTCCCCTCATTTTGGTTATTTCCCTGGGTCATCACACTCTGGAGCAAACATTCAGCTGTATGATGTGTGATAATGTCAGTAGGTCTCAGAGAACAGGGTGGCCCTTTCTGTGTTAACACAACTTGTGAACCCGTTCCAGGAAATGTGGAAGGAAAATGTTTATCAATTTTGCTTGCTTTTAAGATACCACTTTGCAAACTCTTTCCTGGCCTTCCATGCTCTGTGATGAGGGGGTTCTCCTGTTTTACAGGGATCTTGTTTTACAGGCAGAACTACATATACAGGGGATCAGACAAATGGTGAATCAGTCTCAGGTTTAGGAATAGTTTTAAAGTCCTTGCCTCTGGGTCTGATTGTGCACATTGTTAGGCTGGTATTAGTCTTTGCTAGTGGGATCAAAACACTAGAACTCAAGTTGAGCATAGAACTTTGTCTGGAAGGCTGAGGGCCATTGTTTCAAGTACTTTGTATTCAAAGTAAGTGGTTTTCCTCTGTCTCTGTTTGTATGGGGGAGAAGTGAAATAAAATGATTTTGCTCGAAAATACCTTCCTTGCCCCACCCAATCAATATCTGCTCCTGTTTGTGGCTCTGCTGTCTTGTAGATAGCAGAAAAATAGCTAGGAGAAAACAAATCAATTTCTTTCCCCTCTTCCCAGGATGATGCCAACAAAAATGGTGGTAAATGGATTATCCGTCTGCGGAAGGGCTTAGCATCACGGTGCTGGGAGAATCTTATTCTGGCCATGTTGGGAGAGCAGTTCATGGTGGGGGAAGAAATCTGTGGGGCCGTCGTCTCTGTCCGATTCCAGGTGAGTGCTTTTGAGAACTGGCATGTGCTTCCATGTGGCAGGGCTGCTAAAAGTGCCCCGTGCTTACCTCTCCCTCCCGTGCCGTTCCTCAGGAGGACATCATCTCCATATGGAACAAGACAGCCAGCGACCAGGCCACGACAGCCCGGATACGCGACACGTTACGAAGAGTGCTCAACCTACCTCCCAACACCATCATGGAATATAAAACCCACACCGATAGCATCAAGTACGTGTGCTGGCCAGGGGGGTGCTGCAGGTTGCATGCGTGCTTGAGCAGCTCAGTGCACGGCGCAGGCGTTGGCAGAAGTGCTCGTGTGCGTTAGGGCTGTTCCTGCAAACTGAAGTAAAAACAGCAGCAGTTTTTGCCAGCACGCTTTGAAAGCCAAATTCCTGTGTTGTTGTGCTATTCTTAAGGGTGTTTGGTTCTATGAGCAAAACCTTTTTCTTTTTAAATGTGTGACCCAGGATTATTTTAACAATCCACCCAGCATGTCACTTGGGATATGGGCAGCCCAGGGTGGGACTGTGGCTTGATGTATTCAAAGACAGGATTGCAATGGGGGGGGACAAATCATTTGAATAAATAGAGATTCTGGGGAATAAAGTGCGGAAGCTAACAGGGATTTATAGTGCCATTAGACTTATAAATGGTCTTGGGAAAGTGCTGTGTGAATTTACAGTGCTGTACAAATGATTTCTAATCATAATAAACGTCGTATATTAAGTCTTCCAGGCCCTGGTGACAGAGGCTCTTTAACAAGACTAGAAGATCATGGTACACAGAGAGCACAGCTGTATTTTTAAATAAATGTATTATAGCTTACCATATCAGGCCATTCAGGGTGACTTTTATTTCCTACAAAGTGACAAAAAATTGCACATACAGGTATTAGTTAGAGGTGAGTAATATATTGGTTTTATTTTTTTCTTAAGTGTATTATAAACCAATACACTGATTAGGTTGTATTGGTTAAATTAATACTTGAAAAGGTGTACACAGGAAAAGAAGTGAAACAATTGAATAAGACACTGGTGGAGCAGTGAGCTTTCTAGTCTAGCCTGTAATGAGGGTGCAAGTGTCTTTCATGACTTGCTTTCATCATGCTGGCTTTCCATGTAATCACCCTCTCATCAGTCTGCTGTCAGACAGTTGGATGGGATCAATCCTGGTTCTGGCAGACAGCTAGCTTCCAATTTTGAGTGTGGGTCACTAGTAATTATAGAGATCTCGCTGAATCTGCCTGTAGGCACCTAGTGTTCCATGTGGCCCTCCCTCCTGTGTGCATGGGGAAGAGGAGGGAAGGAGATAATTTTTTCTGTAATTTTGCCAGTAACGTTTCTCATGCTCTTTTTGCCAGGAGAGGGCACTATGGACTCTCTGTCCATGTAGGGAACACAACAGAGTATTTTACTCCTGCTCAGCAGCAGCAGACTGCGGAGTGTGGTGATGCGGCTTTGTGGTGAGAGCAGGGAGGTGTTTGACTTCTTTCAGTCTCTGTAGGAAAATCTGTGTATGGAGCCAACTGTCCTAAGCTGTGGTGGTGGTTCGTGTAGCAAGTGTAGAATGGGAATGATGTGGCCTTTCCCTTGTGAGTTGTCACCACCAGCACTTCCTAGCACAGAGAATGCCGCTGTAGTAATGTTTGTTTTTGCTCTGGCAGGTGTAAGGCCTTTAGTGATGGTGCATCCAGTAGTGTGACCTCACCAGTGTTAACATGCTGTGCTTGCTGCCCTCTCTTCCTGCATAGCATCCAAGTTTTATTTTGTACTGCTGATGTGTGGTGCAAAATGAGCTCATCTGAGAATAACAGGTGTTGAAGGTATCAAGTTTAGTAGCTCAGATTACAACTGGGAGCAATTCTTAAATAGAGGCTGTCTGCCTTGTCTCCTACTCATTCTTCTGTGGGTAGGTGGGTTAGTCAGGAATTGCTTTGATGATGTGCCACTCAGGTAGGTCTAAGCAATTAACCTTCTGCTGTGTGGGGCGTCATGAAAGCCCCTTTTTATCCAATTGCCTTACTTGAGCTGCAGCAGTCTGCAGTGCTCTCCAGCATCTCCTTCCAATGGCACTGGTGTAAATTCATAGCAGAATTGCTGTCAGTGGAGTTTCTGTGTAGTGAGGCACAGACCAACTTCTTGTGCCTCTCTTGCCTGGTACCAGCAGACAGCAGCTGCAGAGAGGTGACGGTGGCTGCTTTGTGACTCAGAAGAGCAGGACAGCCCCAGCTTTCAGTCTGACTCTGCTTGGCTTAGCTTCATATCATTAAGGTTCTCTCACTAATGAAGAATCTCTTGTGTAACTAGTTCTATCCTCCATAAAGTCTGGCTCCTTTTCCTCACCCATCTATCAAGTCCTGTTGAAATACTGTCCGTCATGAATAAACTCCACTTATGCTGCACATGTACCATGTGATTTATGACTCGGGAGGGCTTTCTAGCCAGCACTCTATATTCACACTCTGGCTGTGTTTCATGAAAAGCTCTAATGGAAGAGCTGTGCTCTAGGCTTTGTCAGGGCTGCCTTTCGAGGGGGGCTCGTGGCATTTTTCATTTGTATGGGCTGCATCTCTCCACTAGAGCTCTGCTCATGTGCGGGGTTTGATTGGCATTGATTGTGCTTCAGGGAAGGGAGCATGCTTAGCAAGAAAAGAACAGGCGTTTCTCAAAACCTTGACTTTTAGGTAGTGAATTGACCTGGATTAGCTTTTGACACACTGTAAATGAATGCTTCTGTAGAAATTGCTAGCATGCCTCTCGCTGTGGAACTGAGCCCTGTGTTTCAGGTTTTGTATATTCCTTTTGTGATGATGCATTTCATATTAAATCATTTCTAGACACCATTTTTCATGAGTTGTCAGTGAGGCTGCAGCCCCCTTTGTTTCAGAAAGTGGTGGTGCTGCCAAGCTGCATCTGAAAAGTACCTGTTGCGTCACAGCTATACCAAGGAGCTGTTCTGCATTCTGTCCTTCCTTCTCTCAGTGGTGGGGCTTGTGCATTTAGCTAGATAAGCAGATCTTTCATTGCAATTTTCCTGTGTTTGTCCTTTCTCTTGCTTGTGATATTGACAAGCTGCCTAAATCCCAGTGAGTAGAAGGGTCAGCCTAGTCTGTATGAATTTCCAATCTTGCTAGGAGAGCTAGAACAATCTCTTGGACTCTGCTTAATTCCAGGGGATTTATAGTACCTTAGACATTACAGTGCTGAGCACCTGAAGAGAACATATGTGACATTTTGTGGGCTACCTTGTTTCAGTAGCTGGAGAGAAATTGCTTCTCTTTGTTCCCTCAGAGGTGCACTGAGAGAGGAGCACTCTGATGCAGTGAACCACTTAATAGGTTCAGTTCATCAGTGTTGTTAACCTTGGAGGTGACAAGGTCCAGAAATGACAGTGGCTTATGGACAATGGTACTTCCTGTGGCTTGGAATTAAAGGAAAAAAAGCCAGCCTCTTTTGCTGCTGTAGCAGGTGCACTGTGCTTTTTTGAAAGCAGAATGTTGCCAACCACAGTCTGGCCATGTCTCAGGGAAGCCACTGAAAATATTCAGGTATCTGCAGTTGGGAGAGTGGTGGAGGGGAAGTGATTACTTTCACGTTTCACTCTGAGCATTGCAGCATGAAGTTCTTGGCTGCCTTGCGTACACTTTTGTCCTGCCTGGGCTTATCCGCCTTTCTTTTCTGCACTGATAACTGTGTGGTCAGTGACCATCTCCTTTGTTGAGAGCCCTCACTGGCAATCCAGGAACCCCAGGCAAATTCAACAACACTGCTTCCAGTGCCAGGAGAGACCACAGCAGTGGCCATCAGCAGGTTGCCACTGAGCAGGCTGGAGTGGAAATGTTTTGGTTGCTGTGTGACGTTATGGATTGTCCTGTCAGCTCTAAAGCAAGGCTGCTTTTTCTGAAAACAGAGCTTCGCTTATTCGTAAGTGCCTGCTGCAGTGAGAGCTGAGCAGGGTATAAAACTATCCTTTCCTTTCAAAGTCACCAGTGATAACTAATGGGATGGCTCGAGTAAATGAGAAGAATAGTTGATCTTAATAGAGCTGGCACTGGGTTCATTTCACTGCAGGCAGTTGGAGGAAATGGCCTCTGACTATTGTAGGTAGGAAACAAGAGGATATCCTATGAAGGGAATAATGCCCTGTAAGAAGACTGCAGGGGTGAGGTTGTCTGGCAAAGTGAGGAATTAGGAAGAGAAATCCCTGTGGAAGTGGCAGATATTGGGCAAGAAGATTAGTGTTTATGGGACTGTACGCGGGTGGTAAGGTGCTTGTGAGGTCTCCCTTGCCACAGCAGAGTTCAGCTAATCCTGTAACTGTTGTGGTTTTATAGCACTGGTTTCCATTTGCTTGCTAATTTCCAAAACCTTAGGAGAACTCCTCAATGCTGCTGTTCTACTTGTGCCTTTGACTGTGTCTTAAATAGTGTGGACAGGGTCAACCTTGCCTAAAGAGAGACGGTTTGCAGATGGGACCTCACACATTGTCTGATGCCTCTCGGGGGAAGACAGGTTGCCTTGGGCCTTGCCAGCTTAGAGCTGCATTGTTTCTCCCTCATCCATTCAAGTCTGACAGCAGGAATAAAATCTAGAGGAGAGCAGTGAGGTTCCAGATCTGATAGCTGTCCTCTTCTCCTGAGTCTCTGCAATACTAGCTTCATTCATTTATCACTCCATTCTCCAATTCCAGTAATGTTTCCAGATGTTGCAAGTCTAAGAGCACTTGCATAGACCTGGTCTTTGATTTGATGGATTCATTGATTCATTCTCCATCAACATAATATGCTTTATTCAGAAGTGTCCATGACTTTGGGAAAAGCTTCCTTATCTTGGTGGCCTGTCTCTTACCAAAAGTGCCTATAACCCATTTATTTCATGGTTTTTTTTCAAGGAGGTCAGTTTAGTTGTGTTCATTTAGTTATGTTATATTACCTTTGCTACAGGTACTGTCAGATAGGTGAAAAATTGATTCAGGCTAGAAGACTATCCTAGATATTTTTTTTCAAGCTGTTAGTCACAAAGTTCTTGTCTGGCTGTGAGCAAATCCCAGGGGAAGCACCCAGAAAGAGACTGTGCTGCTCTGGACACCTGCAGAGTGTAGTGAGTGGTCAGTGTGCTGGGGGGTTCCACGTGGGCTGGCAAAAGAGATAGAACTTGTTGCCCTTTGTAAGCTACCACAAGTGTACTCTGTGCTCTCTGAATCATCCTTTCTTAGCTAGGGAAGGAGAAGGTAAAGAAGCAGGGTTACACAGAGAAATACTGGAGGCAAACTGCTAGGACTTAACTGAGGATGATTACAGAAAACAGATAGTGCTGCTTGCACAATGATGATTTGGAAAGTCCCTTGAAGCAGCTAAGACTGCCCTTCCTCTTTTTGCTGGAGTCTTCCTCTTTTTTTGGGTTTTTTTTTTTCCTTCTTTTTTTTTCTTTTTGGGGAGATAGTGGCTTCTTTTCTCATTTTTTTTTCTTCCAACTTACTTGCTGGAGCTAAAGAGAGGCCTGTTTGGGTCCTGACCCTGGGCAGTAGGGAAGAAGGTGGGAAGTTTCATCAGTTGTGGGTCAGGAATGAGTGTGGAAGAACAGCTCTGGCAGGCTTTCTTTAGCCTGCTAACGTTTCCATTTCCCATCTGTTCAATGAGAATAATCTAAGTGTTGGGGATCAATTCACTGAGTATCTGATCACTGTGCAGACAGTATGGCAATAAGGTACTAAAAATGTCTATACATAAAAATAACCTCTTAGACTCTCTGGCACTGTGCCTTTGGCATGTCACAGGTCATAAAGATTCTGCCAGATGAAATTAACTGGCAGCCTTGCTCGCTATGGAATGAGAGCAGTTTGCTCTCCTAGCAGTGTAGGTACAGTGTAGGGCAGACACATCCTGGTGGATCTTTTCAGTCAAGTCAGCAGATAGTTGGAGTCATTAGTACTATAATACGTAAGAGGGTCTTGAATTAAAAATTCTTGGCTGGAAGAGCTTTTTCTCTCTGTCTGTGAGGACAGAGATGAAGGACTGCGCATGATGTTATTGGGATGTTGGAACAAGGAACTCCTTAGTTTGAAAGGGGTAATAAATTATTGATTATGTTGACAAGTAATCTGCCCTTGTGTTTGTTCTGCTGAGAAGTTACAGGTTTGGGAGAACTGTGGGAGAGGAAAGAGAGATGTGATTGTAGATGATGGGAATGTGGTAGAAATACAAGGGACATTGGAGGGAAGACATGAAGATGGAGACTTTTTGACAAGTCTGGAGATGTGCAAAGTTTACCAACAACTAAGAGGGCTTCAGATTCAGAGTTTCTCTTCTCCCTAACTTTCTTCTGGAGAGAGGCTGTTGAACCCCGAGGCCTCTGTGTTTATTTGGGCTATAACTTGCTGGGAAACAGCATGTGACACCTGAGTTGCTTTTGCAAATGCTATTTGGGAGCTTGACTTTGAGGCTCAGATAAGAGCCAGGTTGGTGGTCTGGTTTTGGCACAGGTGCTGACTAACACAGGGCTTCCATTTCTGGACTATCCTGTTGTGTTGCAGTGGCCTGATGAGACAATGCACAAAACAAAATGTGAGGTAGCTTAGAAGTACCAGCAAAAAAATCTAGAGGGTGGTCTGACTTTATGATTGACCTGGGTTTCGTTTAAGGTCCCTCCGGCTCCATGGGGCTCTGTGGCTTCAGTAAATGGCTTGGCATGTGCTGTAGACACCAGTACTGTTTTGCTGGGCATGAAGAACTATGAGGTTCTTTGATGTTTCTGATCCCAGAAGGTAATAGTCATGCTCACATTAACCTGAGCATCTTTTCCCTGAGAGGGTTTTCAGTATGCTGCCTTCGTAAAACTGACAGCAATTTTTCAGTCTGCTGCCTTCATCCATCAGTAACATTCTCCACCAGGGAATGCAGCGTTGGGCTTGTCCCTCTAACTTATCTAAAAACATTTTCATTTCAAATAGCTCTGACGTTTTTACTGGGTTGTCATTAACAATGCAGATTTACAACAGAAAATGAGACTTCCTAATAACAATTGGATTCTGCTGCCTGATCGAAGAATTTCGTATGAACTAAGCTGTGTGGCATTGAAAGAAGCCCCTTTTGGGGGGATTACCTGCGTATGCAGTATGTGGCAAAGCATGAGACCAGTAACTGGCTGAGTTTAACCAGCCAAGGAATGTGATAATCCTCCAGAAAGACGTAACATGGACTGTTTTATGAGCAATAGGAAATGGATATTCCATTTGTGACTAGGAAGGTCGTACCTGTCTCTGGGTATTAATGTGGCTTTATCACCAGCAGCCAGTGGGAACGCTTCATGTCTGTGCAGAACGCTAAAGCTGCCTTGTGCTGTCAGATGTTTGGCTGAATTTTAAGGATGCTTCTATCCACTAGGGCTATCAGAGAATATTGCCTTGCTCTCTGAAGACAAGTGCCTTTCAAACGCCATTGAATGTTTCTGCTCTCGTTAAAAGTTAAGAAGCCTTTGATCTGAAGTGCAATTTTTTGGTTTTTATTTCATTTTTTTTCCCCTCTGGCTTGCCAGGGCCTGGGAGGAGTTTCATGGCCTGGTGAACAGCAGTGGCCGCTGATCGAACGCTCCCCCTCCCTCTGTCACACCCAGGGTAGGGCCTCATTTTTCTTCCTATGTGATTTCATGGCATACCTCTCAGCTTCCAACCTTCTAACCATGGGCTGTCATGTCCTCTTGCCTTATGGCCTGATGGTGGGCCCATTCTGCTATTTGTTCTTTTCCAAAGGTCAAAATGATTTTTAAATTTTTTTTACCAAACCACCAGCATTTTCTGTTGAGGTGCTGTGTGCTATTTTGCTAATGTGTCCTTCCTCTGTATGAGGCACTTGTATCCCAGACCTGGTCCCAGGAGGCTGAGAGGTATGTCTTCAGCTTGGGTGTGTTGCCTAGGGTTGACTATGAGCAGGTGTGGAGTGGTAAATGAATCCTAAGCACATCCAGGTGATGGACACTGAGAGAGGCACCTGGGGCCTGACTCACAGCTCTTTAACAGTGGGCTGAAACAGAATAAATTAATTAGTCAATAATAGTTTGTTCAGGAAGGATGCCCAGTAGCTACTGTAGGTA
Source organism: Drymodes brunneopygia (assembly GCA_013400955.1). Lineage (NCBI taxonomy): Eukaryota > Metazoa > Chordata > Aves > Passeriformes > Petroicidae > Drymodes > Drymodes brunneopygia. Next base: position 43,668 of record VZTZ01007983.1, on the reverse strand, counting down.
GAAATAAAAATGTTGTGGCTAATGAGACAACCACCCCCCTACTGCTGGTAGTGTCAGCCAAGAAATGCAGAGAAAATAGCCAAGGTGAGCCCAGGGCTGCTGGAAGCCTCACAGCTCCGATTGTTTTTCCCCCCAGTGCCCCCTTCCCTGATAGCAAGCTCTTAAGAAGGGCCAGCAAGAGGCCTGGACATGAGAGTTGGGTTGGTTGTAGCCAAGTGGGATTGCTGGAGTGCTGAGTGCTAGAGCAGAGGAATCCACTGGAAGGAAGCATTGACATTGCCCAGTTCCCATAACTGGGGAGTGGAATGTAGGTGCTCCAACACAGCTGAGCTCTGAGGAGCTGCTGGGGATCCCAAAACCTCCCCAACAGCACTGGGCAAGCAGTGTTCTCATACCTTGCTCTGAAGTCATGGGTGAAAATAATACCTCTCTCTCCTCACAGGTTTGGCTTTTTGTGAGGATCAGTGTTTACAAAATATTACGCAGGCACTTGGTAGTGTTGTTATTGTTAGATGACATTCACATGTCCTTCCGGAAAAGAAAACCAGCTCACTTCATGACATACCAGGCTCTGAAGGCAACAAATGTGCCAAGGGTATAGGAAAACCGTGGCAGAGTTCATGTAGCTCTCAGCTGTATTGGGTGGCCTGGGCTGAACAGGGATGAGCACAGGGCCTGGGGCACCCCAATAAAGGCAAAAGGAGGGAAAATGTAGAAATCTGTCCAAGAAAGAGCTAACTAAAGTGTGCTGTCCTCCTGAGGTAGATGGCACAGGTAAAAGTCCAGTATGGGACAGAAAGCCAAACCATTGTTGCAAATTAACTGGAATTCAGTTAATGAATCCTGAATCACATTCCCAAATGGCAGCCTAGCCTGCTCTGCTGGCAAGTGCAAAGGTGAAGCCCATTCTTCTGCAGATGGCCTCCAGCATGGTTTTTGCTGTCTTGTCATAGCAGAGTAACGTTTTTAAATCTCTAAAAAGTGGTTTTTACTTCCTTCTGCTCTTCCAGTTCTCCAGCCCACCTCCTGGAGCTGTTCCAGTCTGTACTGGTACAGCTGCCATGCAGCTCCTGGCAGCACACAATGATAGCTCAAGGGTTTGAGTGGAATTTCACAGTCCTGCACAGCACCTTGCTGCTGAAGTTGCTGCCTTTGCTCTTCAACCATTTGGTGTGGTATGTCCTGGGGCATCCCTAAATATTTTGGCTTGGGCGACTTACAGCCCTGTCCCTGTTTATAGGAAGGGCTGCCAAACCTATCCTCTCAAAGTAATTGTAATCTCCTTTGTTTCCAACATACCACCTATTAATGTGGAAATAAGCTTTGCCTGTTGCTGCTGCTCACAGGCTGGCAGTAAGCAATAACAGATTTGTGTAACCTGCCCCATCTTCAATTGCTGCAGTGCCATGAGACTACTGAGGGAGGTTGTAGACCAGCATTCTGTCCTTGGTCAATAGCCCTTGAGGCTCATGGCTGTACTCATGAGTGAGTGGAAGCTGCTGAAGAAACTCTTCTATTTAAACTTGAGGGGAAACACCTTTTTCAGATTAGATACTCTTAAGGTAGGCGAGATCAGAGAGCTAAACTTGTTGACAGTATGACTAAATACAAGGGACAGAGGCAGGGGGAGATTGGCCTCATGGTACATTAATGCTCCAAGCAGAATCCCTGAGACAAATGTTCAGTAAGGAAGAGACTTTGCAAGTTGTTTAAACACCAGAATCCATCAGGGAGGTTTCCACATTCTATCATGTGCTTTGCTCACAGGAGATGACAATTTTTTCTTCTCATTGAATGGGGGTGAACTAGGATCTCCCTCTGTTCCAAGTGTTCTGAGGTGACGGCTGACTTGCATGAGAAGTCTGTTGTTAGGAAGATCTGCATGGGAGATTTAACAAGCGTTGATTTTGAGTGATGTGCTGGGATGGCAACACTGGTAGCTGTGGTGGGGTGAATAGGGAGGTGCTGTGGTCTGAAGGAATGCACATCTTTAACCGCTTCTTTTCTTCCCTCTGTTTTCCAGGGATAATTCAAGCTTTCGAAACACAAAAATCACATTGTGAGAACAAGAGTTGGCACTAAGCTCCTCTCTCCGTGTTGAAAGCACTGAGAGTGCCCTCCAACCTCTGAAGGGACTCATGGGCCACTCTCGCACTCCTCCCTGGGGGAAGGATCCATCTGAAGCCCTCCAGCAGCGATGACAATAGAGGCCGATTTTGTCTTACACAAACTTTTTTTAGCAGTGGGGCGGGAGGCAGCCTTTCAATTAGCGACGGGCCTTTGGGGCCGCATCTTGCAGCACTTTCCTCTCTTTCTCTACATGGCATGCAGGATCTCTGGGATTCTGCCTCAACATCAGAGCCTTTTGCTGAGGGATACCAGTATTATAAATCTCTCTGCAGCTGGGAGGAGCATCCCAGTTGAGAGTCAGCCCTGTGGTTTTCAAATGCCCCTTTTCAGTTTTGCCAATAAATTATTGGGTCTCTTTGTTTCTTTCAGTCTCTCTTATTTTTTGGCTCTGTCTGAAATTCAGTGGGATGGTATTTCTCTAGGCTGCTTGCTTTGTCTTTGCCTCTTTATACTCCCAGGTTAGCAGTGCCTTGTACCCACCCCTATTTATTGTGGAGAGGGATGTGAACTTCCCTTAAACCAGGACAAAGAGATGTTTGGTGTCAGTTGCCTTCACTCTGTCTTGGTGGAGAGCCAGCAGGACTGACTCAGGGCCGAGTCTACTTCTGGTGTGCACTGGGGTTTGCAAGTCTCTGGCCACCTGGGAAACTGGGCCCCCAGTGGGTGTAGCAGAAGAGGGCAATGGCCCAGCCTGCTGCTCATAGCTGCGTGACAGCTGTGACCAGAAGAGGGGCTGGGAGTGACCCCCTGTCCTCCGGGGTGAGCCTCAAATGATGGGTTGTTGCCTGGAAAGCCAGCATGGCTGCAATTTGGATGCCACGGAAACAATAGGAGCTAATTATTTCCTCTGATTCTGCTTGACTACAACACTAATTGTACTCATTAACAGCTCCAGCCTTTTCTCCTTTTCCTTGGGGAATCGCACAATTGCCTTTCATTTTTAATAGAGGCTTTGCCTTGGGCCCAGGAGGGGAGGCTGTGGCCAGCGATGGGGCACATCTGCCCCACGTGCTCTGTGCAGTTCCCCAGGAGAAGGGGCTGCTTGGGCCAATCTGCTTGTGACTGCAGAAGCAGCAGCCCATGTCTGGGACAATTACCAGCCTTGGGGCCTGGGAGACCTTCAGCCTCATGACTCCGATTGCAAATTCCTTGTCTTATTATTGAAGTCTAGATTGAAAGCAGCCAGGACTGACAGAGAAAACAGTTTAAAATATTCAGTCTTCTGTAGGGTTTGTTTTCTTCATTGAGGGTGTTAGTTCTGGGCTGTCTGTATAGACATTCCCTGCACTGACAGCAATGACTAAGTGCTCCCCATGGTCAGGCAGTTAGCACCTGGCTGGGCAGGGAGCAGGGCTGTTCCCCAAGCTGTAGTGGCATCTCTCTCTGTGTTTCTTGAGACCCATGGTCCTGTTCCTGCTTTTGGCACTTGTTTGTCACCAGCTCTCAACCAAATGCTCTTTTCCAGACATTGTTTTCCCTGCTGCGAGCAGGTACTACTATGGCTGCTACTTAAGATTCCTTTTAAATACAACTCTCCCCTGCTGTTCTCCAGTATTTGTTAGGGGGGATTTAGTTGTAATTACATTTTGGCAATCTAGGCAGAAATAGCCTTACAAGGCGGGGCTGAAATATTAGCTGTAGGTTCCATTTATTCACAACACAGTCAGCTTTTTGCAGATGACATCACTGAGGGCTTCAGTCCTGTTGTTGTGCCCAGCTGTGCGTCATGTCCACTGCTGTTATTTCGTGTACTCGCCCACTTCTTGCCTCTGATGCCCCTTGTCTAAGCTAGTGCTGATGAGTGCAGGCTTGCTAATAAATCTGAAAATGCTGCAGTCTTGCTGTGCTCACCCGCACTTTGTGAGTGAGCTGTGGAAGAGCCCTTCCTGGGGAGGCTGTTCCTCTCCTCCCACTGCCCCTATGGTTGAGATTAAGAGGAACTCAGCAGAGGTTCCTCTTGCTCAGCCTTGAAAAGAGTGAGCTGGCTGGGTGTGGAGTTTTTCCTCTTTAAGGCTACTTTTCCTGAGGTCAGGAGAAAAGCAGTGGTTGACCAGTGCCAAGCATCAGGTGCCTTCTATAGCCTGGAGAGGGATGGAGCCAGATTGGTTTTTGAGCTGGACTTCTGGTTTGTGGTCTGCTGTGTCCTGCTAATGAGAATGGTAAAAACACAGGCATGAGGTTGTTTGGGAAGGGAAGGAGCTTCTGTCATGCTCTAGAAAAAGGTTTCAGATCCTCTTCATTCAGGAAGGAAGCCTCTAGCCAAATCTGTGGTGAGTCAAGACCTTTCCTGCTTTCGTTATCCCAAAGGCTTTGAACACCCTTGAACTTCTTTAAATCCCTGCAAAGCAGCCTTTGGGGGAACTGGAAGAGCTTTGAGCCCTGGAGTCCAAAGAAGAGCATTCCCTTGGGTTCTTCTTTCCCTAGGGGATGCTGAGCTCAGGTGGGCTCGTGGACCCTGGATGTCTCTGGCCACAGCTGGCCAGGTGGGGGTTGATGGCTCTTCCCAGCCCACAGAGAGAAAGGAGTTCTCTCTGTGGAGGGGAGCAGTTGGAGGATGATGTTGCCTAATCTTAGTGCTTCTTGACGGAGAGTGGGCACATGAGGCTGGTACTGGGCTGGGGAAGCTTTTCCTCTCACTGCACTTCCTCCATAACCATGACCTGCAAGGTGTTCTCCCACCAGATCCTGCGAGGCACATCTGCTGCCCGAGATCTGTGACATCCTAGCTCTTGCTTTTGTTCTTTGTTCTTGGAATGATAAACCACAGAGATCTCCTGAGGGCTCATAAAACCACTGCTTGGAGATGGTTGAGAGTGCGGTCAAGGTCATGTGCTCCTGGCAGGCTGGAAGAGCTCATCCATTTCCACTTGTGCTGTATGGACAGTATGCTGTATGGAGCCTGAGCTCACTGGAAGAAGCAGCATCCCTGGAGTGGTTAAGAAATAGGTGACAGTGCCTGGCCTTGGAGACTGGCAGCAGAGCAATTGGGAGCCAGTAATCAATGGGAAAATTGACAAAGGCAAAGACAGAACAGAGCACATTAATTATGCATCATCTTGGAGAGCCTGGGAGCTGTGGACATGCCTCATGCTCTGGTTTGGGCAGCTTATGGCAGTTCCTGGCTCTCACAGGACTGGGAACACTGGGGCAGGAGGGTCTGTCCCTTCAGCCACTGCGAGGACATTGCTGTGGCAGGACAGGAGTACTGCACAGTGCCATCACTTACCAGCAAGACTGGCCAGGAGTACAGTGCCCCAGAACCTGGTCACCTCACCTGGGTAATGGCCATGGGAGGTGATCAGGCAGGGGGCAGGACCCAGGCAAGGTCCTCTGAGCAAGGTCCTGCCTGCACTGGGGAGCACCATCCCCCCCTCCTTCAAGGTGCCAGCTGGGAGCTCTGTATTCGCCTGGTGTTGGTGCTGTGGGCACTACACATCTTACAGGAATAGGGCAGGCAAAGCTACCTTGCAGAGAGCAGGGGCAGACTGGCACAGCCCCAAGTGGTTCCAGGCCATGACCAGGCTGCAGATGTCCAAGAAGTGATGTCTCAGCTGCTGTGTATTTTCCTCCCTCCTCCATCTGTGCCCACAGTGCCCTCACCTCTGGCAGGCAGTGCCAGGGGCAGTTGTGGGCAGTAAACAGCTGGTTTTCTCCCAGCAGCAACAGAGGCAGCTGGTGCTGGGGCTGTGAAGCAGATGCACGTCCCGGAGCCAGGGGCAGGTGGCATGAACTGGATCACACAGGAGCAGATGCTGCTTGCCACCATTCCCAGGCTGACCTCTCTCATCTCCCCTGCCAGCAGCGACAAAGCCAGGGGGCCCCAGAGGTCACTGAGGGGCACAGGAGGATGGAGCATTGCTGGGATGGGGGGAAGGGGCTGTGCTTGACAAAGATGATCCCATAGGGCAAGGAAGGCTGGTGGGGGAGGGAGTCATGCTGATGCTCCCAGCAGGATGGATGCCACGGGGCACACATCCCTGAGGGTGTTTGAGTGCCTGCTGGCCCAGAGTCTTTCCACCTCAAGCTGCTTGCTAGGAATCAAGGACAGCCCTTTAGCTGTCCCCAAGAGCCGCAGTCAGGGCATAAATGGAGGGAAGAATTAGCTGCCACTAATCCCATCCATGGCTCCATTGTTGCCCCAGAATGGATGGCTGTAGGTGTGATTCCTGCCTCATTGCCATGACAAGGATGACAGCGTTCCCATTTGTCCTGGGCTTGAATTTGCAAATTTGCAGCGGGGTGATGTGGCTCTTGCTGCCAGCACTGCTGCGTGGCCTATTAGATGTCTGACTCTGCTCCGGTTTCCCTGTGTCTCATCTCACAGGACTGTGCAGCTTAGAGGTGTGTGGGCAGCCTGCACAGGGTGCACATCCAACCTCTGAGCAGAGATGCCATGGAGGCTTTCAAGACTTGGAGGTTTTATTTCCACATAAATAACGTGTGTGTTCAGCACAGTGAGAGCACCCCATGTTCTCCCTTCCCCCATCACCACTGGGCTGGTGGGCACCTGTGAGCATCACTGTGGCAGGTACTGCTTGGGGTCCCCTGGGAAGGGCAGGGCAGGTGCCTGGTTGAAGTGAGCCACGAGGAAGATTCCAACAGTGCCACACACAAAGAGAGAGGCCATGATGAAGAAGCAGACACGGTCTATCACCTGTCCCACCATCATCCACTCTTCGCTCTCCTGCCAGTGACACAAGAAGAGTGAGGGCTGCCCCCAGTGCCCCCCATGCAGATCCCTCTCCTCCCAGCCCCGACTCACGCTGCTGAAGTCGTTCTGCTCCCGTGTGGCATTGGCAATGTAGTTGCAGGCATCCACGCAGGCACGGATCTCGGGACCTGCCTCCTCCAGGCTCTGGCAGAAGTCCTGGGTACTGCCACTCTCCAGACCACGTCCTACAAGCAGCAGAGCCAGCACAGCGGGCACCAGCAAGTGCTCAGCCACCTGGCACAATGCCCTACTTCACAGGGAGGTGCCAACCCCCTGGGGTCACTCACCAATCTTCTCCAGCACAGTTTTCATCAGCCCATCTCTTTCCTTCTGCTTCTCAAAGAGCAGCTCGGTCCGGGCTTTCCAGAGCATGTACTCATCAGCTTTCACTATGAGCCCCAGGGAGCTGCGTCTGCGGATGGCTTGTGGTGGCCCTGGGGTCTCCTCTGGCATGGCCATGCCCAGGTAGCTGGGCAGGAGGTGCAGGAACACCTGGGCACAGTGTCACCTGTGGGGATCTGCCCCTCTCACACTGCCCAGAGCACCCAAAGGTGTGACTGGTTTCCCAATGCACCTAAAGCATGGTGCTATTGGGAAGCTGGCACTTGCTCCCCAGTGTTGGGAGTGGTTTGGTGGCACAGTGTGGTCTGTTGGGGACATCTGGGGCCTTCTCTTTGTGCCAGGACTTGCACTCAGATGAAGGCATGCCTGCCACCTTACTCTGCAAGGGACATGGCCTGCATCCCCAAATACCCATCCCATTCCCCCTGTATAAAGGGTAGAGTGTGATGGCAGTTACCTGACGCACTCTCTGGGACATGGAGTGAGTGTTGGGTGTTCTCAGGGAGACGTTGAGGACAATGACAGCATTCACCACAATCACCACTGTCACCACCATGAGGAAGGTCAGGTATCTGGGGAGGGGGCACAGAACCTCAGTGGGGCTGCTGGGTCACAAGCTATGGTCATGCAAGGTCCTTCTCAGTGCTCTCCTGGGCTGGAAGCTGGTGACTGGCAATGAAACATGGGCAAGCGGTAGCCCTGTATCAGCCCCATCTGGGCTGAGGGTTATTTCTGTACCAGGGTCCTGTCCCTGGGCACTGGCTGCTCCACAGCACCTGAGACCCTGCTGGCACAGAGGGCTGGCATCCCGGTCCCAATGTGACACTTACTTCCCAATGAGAGGCACAGCCTGGGAGGTCTCAGGCACCTTCTGGGCAATGAGGAAGAGGAAGACAGTTTGGGCCAGGAGAACATTGATGGAGACGGTGCATTTCTGCCCACCCGCTGCCAAGGAGGGGGAAAGGCAGAGTTTGGCACAGGGCAGTGCTGTGGGCATTGCCCTCCTAAGGCAAAAAACCCCCACCCAAAAGCTGAATTAGACAAGTCCTGCCTTGAGGCATTAACTATGGAATACCTGCAAATTTACACACTGCCCCCAGTCCAAATACTACAGGAGTGGGTGAGAGATGATACTGATGGTCCCCAAGCACAGAGGGGATAAGGAGCCCTTCCCGGAGTGTTGCTGTCCCCTTGCACATCCCCATGCCCGCAGTGGGCACGGTCCCAGTGTACCTTTGGCGGGCAGGAAGTAGACAAGCACGGCCATGGCGGAGATGAGGACACAGGGCACGATGATGTTGATGATGTAGAAGAGTGGCTTGCGCTGGATGATGAGGTAGAAGATTACCTGCTGGTACTGGATGTCGTCTGGGGTGAAGTGCTCTGAGTTGATGATCTTCCGAGCAGGGCGGTGCTTGATGGCCCATTCGCCGTTCTCTGCATCGTGATGGTGCCGGGTGAGTCCCACCATCCCCACGGGGGCACTGGGCCTCCAGCCCCCCAGTCCAGGGAGGAAGAGGAGAACTGGTGATTGGCATGGGCCCCACAGGGCACCCAGGCTGTGCACAGTGGTACAGCCACTCATGAGGGAGATGAGCACTGTGGAATGTGCCATGATGCCTGGGCAAAATATCCCAAAAAGCAGTTGGATGGGGCAGCTCAGCAAGTATAGGGCACCTTGAACCACCTGGGGGCTCCCAGGGTTACAGCTGTGGGGCTGGGGTCCCCCCATCTCCCCATTTCCACAGTGCCACAGAGGGAAGCCAAGCATGACACTAGGTGACAGCACACTGCTCTCCCCTGCTCTCCGCAGGAGCGATAGATTTTTTCCCAGTCAAGATCGCAACTCAGGCCGGTAATGAAAAAATAAATCTCGCTGCCCGAAAAGCATTTTGTTCCTTCAATATGCAATTAAAATGTGATGGAAAACGTCATTGTTTGGCCATGACAGCTACGTTCCCAGCATCAATCAAGCTTGCAGGAGTGGTGCTCTCCAGGAGCAGCTGCCAGGCTGCAAGAGCCCCGAGCCGGGGGGGGGGTTAGAAAAACAAATGTCTCCCACACTCCCACTTTCACTAATAACTTAAGTGCCCATGTAATGGTGGGAGCTGCTAATAGTCCCTGCAGCCCTGCTTTTGGCAGCCACCAGTGTAGCAGCAGACCTGTTGAATGTCTCCTGTGGTGGGACACTCTTCTGCCATGGGTGGGGGCTGCAGTGTTACCTGTGAAAGCCTCAGGGTCGATGAAGATCCACTCCACGGTCTGGCCTTCCTCCACTGTCAGGAGCAGGTTGATTTCATTGGCGCTGTATGTCTGGGACCTGGGGAGAGACAGGGTGGTGGCACAGGCTGGCATGCAGCAGGCTGGATGGGCAAAGGGTGCCAGTGTGGCACCACGTCATGCTGGCCACCACCAGCTCTGCTTTGGGGTGCTTAGCTTGTCCATGGTGCCTCCTGCCAAGTGGCAGGGGATAGGCAGCTGGCACTTATCTGCCCAGGGACAAAGAGGCATCCCATGCTAATCCCAGGAGGAGCTGCGGTGGTGCCCTTGCTCACTGGAAGACCATGGTGCAGTTCTGCCAGTCGAAGGGGAAGTAGGTGACGTGGATGACACAGACGCTGCGGTAGATGGCTGGGGGCAGCCAGTAGATGCTGCCATCAGGGGACACCAGCACGTTGGTGTAGAGCGTGATTTCAAACGTCCCGTCAATGCTGGGGGGAAGAGGATGGGCTCAGCCCCAAACTATGCCTCGGGGGCAGCTGCCAGTCCTATATGGGGACATGTCCCCATTGCCCTGTCACCTACTTGTTCTCCAGGACGATGTCAGGCAACCAGACCATGGTGGAGGGAATGCGCAGCAGCTGGATGTTGTCGTATTTCTCAGGGTCCCAGCTCAGGCGATAATCGGACCATTGCTGGGCAAAGGAGAGAAAAGGAGGAAGGGTCATGGAGCCCCCCAAGATGAAGGAGATTGTGAGCAGCCTGTGCTATGTTGCCCACAAAATGGCTCATTTGGGGGTGCCCACAAAAGAGGGTTCAGGTTACAGTGTCACTGCCCCATGGGGTGCCACCCTGATATGAAAACACAGCTGGGTGTGATCCTGCCTACAGGGGAGGGGTCTCACCATCTCGATCCAGACATTGGTGGTGAGGGTCTCCTCCCGTTCATTCTAGCAGAGAAGGAAGGAGGAAGATGGCTTTAGTGCCCTGCCTTCTGCCCCACATGTGGGGGCAAATTCTGTCCCACTGGGGTACCTGGGGTGATCTCTCACCAGGGAGATGAGGTTGGTGAGGGTAAGCTTGAGGGAGACATCGATGATCTCATCCCCCCGGGCCGGGCGCAGTTGCTGATTGTAGTTGGACATGAGGTCCTGGAGCAGCTTCTCCTCCTGGTTCCTGCAGCCCACACCTGGGAGGGCACACGCCATGAGGACAGACCGGGGAGAAGACAGTGGGGTCCCTGATGCCCCCAAAACCTGATACATTGAGGGGGGAGGCACAGGGGTGTGTGCATGGGGAGAGGATGCCCAAGAGTGTGTTCCTGCGGGTGTGTACGCTCTGCTCCATGATCCTGACAGTCCCGTCAGAGCTCCCGTGCAAGCAGGGGGTGTGTCCCCACCACGGCCTCACCCAGCCCACCCGGGGACCTCTCCAGGGCAGGGCACGGGGGCAGTGGGCTGCCGGCACAGGGACAGCCCGGTGGGGCGGTGCCTGGCGCTGTACTCCCAGGGGTGACAAACCCCCAGGTGCAAAGGTGGGGGGTGGCCAGGTGCCCTCCAGGCCTCTCCCTGGACGGGCAGATCTTACCTGCCAGGGTGCAGAAGATGAGGAGGAGGCCGTGGCCGCGCATGGCGGTGCCGTGGGGCGCAGGGGCTGCGGCTCCGCTCGGCCGCCTGCGCCGACGTGCTCTGGGCTTGGCGCCCGCTGGGACAGGACAGCTGTCCCCTGCCACCGTCAGCTGTTCCGAACAGCCACGGGGGGCCGGGCGGGGACGGTGACCACCCACTTCCCCACTGGTGGGGCGATGCCAACTTGCTGGGAAGTTCCTCTGGCATTTTGTGCTGGAGGGGTTGGAATTGGGGCAAGGGGCAAAATGAGCTCTGTGCCTTGGGTTCCCCTTGGCACCCACAAAGGGATGCATCTCCTTGCAGTGTGCAGGTGCCCACAGGTTATGAGAAAGGAGTGCCCCCCTGCCAGCACATCCTGTCCCTGCCATGGCAGTGGCTGCCCCAGAATATAGGGTGGGGAAGTCCCACCCTATCAGGCAAGTCCCACCACATCAGCCTGGGGAGTGATACCCCCCTGGGGGTTCAAATCCTTCCAGCCCCTTTTGCGGATCACGGGGAGGGGGGGGGTGGGGATTTGGTGAGATTCCTGGCTCGGTGGAGAGGATGTGTCAGCTGTCCTGGGCCACTGGCAGTGGGGGGACGTCAGCTGTGTCCCCTGAAACCAGAGCCCTGGTATCCCACTGCTGAGCTGGGAAAGGAGACACCCCTCTGGGCCCCCAGCCTTGCACTGTGGGATGGGGCATGCTGGGGGGACACTGTGGGTCTGGCTGTGGGATCATAAAGGCAGGGGGGAAATGTGGGCACTGATGGCATCTCTGCCAGCTGCAGTGGGTCTGCAGGGGGTGGTGCCATGCTGGGGGGGACAACTCCTTCCCCAGCCCATCCTGCCCCAAGTGCCCAGTTGACAGGGGCAGCAGGGCCGGTACCACCACATCCCCTCTGAGAATCACCCCTTGCAGCCACAGCTGGGGTCCACCACACTCAGGACCCCCAACAACATCCATTCCTTGGGTGGGCATCACCCACCCCAGCACACAGTGTTCAGGTTGGGCATCGTGCCCAGTGGGGCACACCGAGGGCAGCCACCAGATCAGGGCCCCATGGCAAGAAGTACCCAGCTTTATTTTCCCAAATCAAGACAGGTGGGGGAGAGGCTGGCATGTGGGATCCCCACACCCCCCCTAGATGAAGCGCTTGTTCTCCTCCCGGTAGTCATAGAGGTCTCCAGCAAAGGGCAGTGGCGGTGGGTGGTTGTAGATGCCCATGAGGAAGATCCAGAGGGTGCCCACCACAAGCGTGGGGGTGATGAGGAAGAAGCACAGGCGGTCCAGGGTCCGGGCCACACGGTTCCAGTTGTCGATCTCCTGTGGAGAGAGCCAGGAGCCAGGCAGTGTGAGGGCACAGTGGGCACAGGGAGCCCCCCTGCCCTCCCAGTACCCATGGCCCCACCTCATTGTAGCTGTTTTCATCCCTCATGTGCTTGACAATGTAGTTGGCATCATCAATGACGGGTTTGATGTGCTCGTAGGGCTGTTCCTCGCCTGAGTCCATGCCCAGTGGTGCCAAACCTGGGGATGAGGGGGTCCGGTGAGATGGGCTCTGAAGGGCTGCCAACCCTGGAGACCCCAACCCCGCCACCCTTCCCTATGTCCCCATGGAGGGACTGTGGCTCACGGGCAGGGGTGATGCGGCTGGTGAGCCCGTGCCGCTCCGACTGCTTCTCGAACATGAGCTCGCTGCGGGACTTGACACTGAAATATTCCTCTGCCTTGGCGATGTAACCGGCCGAGCTGCAGCGCCGGATGCACGGGGCGCCCGCTGGGCTCTCTGATGGCTGTGTCATGCCCAGCAACCGGGGCAAGCTCTCCAGGAAAACCTGGGACACAAGAGGGGGTGTCATGGCCCTCGGCCACCTTCCCAGTGTGTTGCTACCTTGTCCCCACTTTCTGCCCACAAACTCCATGTGGCACAGATGCAATGCCAGGGCTGTGCTGTCCCATGCCCTCTGTGGGGCACAGTGTGACCCTTGTGCCCACCAGTGCACCCACCCCAGCCCACACCCCGCTCACCTCTTTGACCCAGTCAGACATGATGTGGGTGCTGGGGGTGCGGAAGTGGAAGTTGAGGACCACAACGGAGATGATCACCACGGCTGTCACCAGAAGCATGATAAAAAGCAGATACCTGGTAGGGAGCATGGTCTTGGAGCTGGCATTGCCAGAGATCCTGGGCACAGGCAGAACTGCCCTCTGGCACCAAGGGACTCCACAATGTCCCCACTGCGCCCAGCAGTGCCCAGGACTCACTTGCCAATGAGGGGGATGGCGTGGGAAGTGGCAGGTAGGCGCTGGGAGATCAGCAGGAGGAAGACAGACTGGGCCAGGAGCACTGAGATTACCAGGGTCATCTTCTCACCACCTGGAGAACAGATGAGCTCAGGGTAAACCTTGCCTCAGGTACCTCTATCAGAGTCCCCAGTGCCAGGGTTGCCCTTCCAGTGTCCCATGATATTGTGCCCCATATAGGAGTTTTCTGTTACAGGGTCCCACATGGGATATTCTGTGCCTAAGTGCACCTCTGCCAGGATGCCTGGCTGGGGTAATGGTGTCCTACATGGCAATATTCCAGTTCCAGGATGTCCTCATGCTGGGCATTGGGGTGCTGCTGTGCCCCAGGAGCTGGTGCAGGTGTGGGACATGGAGGTGCCCCATGGATGTGACTCTCATTAGTGGCACACATATCACAGGGCTCACTCACTGTCAGCGGGTAGGTAGAAGACGAGAATGACCATGAAGGCGATGAGGATGCAGGGTATGACGATGTTGATGACATAGAAGAGCGGCTTGCGCTTGATGATGAGGTAGAAGGTGATGTCCTGGTGCTCACTGGTGTCCAGGGGAATGTCAGGGTAGGTGTTCTTGCGGGCTGGGCGATGGATGATTTCCCATTCCCCATTCTCTGCCAGGGCACAGGGGACAGCACACAGCATGGGGGATATCTGTCATGACCATCCTCACCAGGTCCACTAGCACCAGTCTCCTCCCCCAGGGTGTGGATAGCATTCCAAGGTGGAATGAGTGCCAGGATGCCAAAGCCCCAGGTAGTAGAGTTTCTCCATGGCAGCATGCCATGAGAGGGCACGCCAGAGGGCCCTCCCGCCCTTTACAGGGTGTCCCACTGCCACAGGAGGTGGCAGAGAGCACCAGCGTTACCTGTGAAGCCTTCGGGATCAATGATGATCCACTCCACTGGGTAAGACCTCTCCGTGTCTGGATCAGTGTCTGTCTTCAAGTGCATGTTGATCTCCAGGGCACTGTATGCCAGCGACCTGGACCACCACAGCCAGGAGGACAGACAGTGAGGGGCTGCTGGGTACCCACCACCCAACCCACCCTGACCTCCGGTGTGGTAGACTTAGACCACCAAGTCACCTACAGACCCCCACCTTGCTGCACCTCAACAGCAAGGGGAGGCACTGGCAGCAGCAGGCACCCAGGCACGACATGCCCACCCTGCTGCCCTGACCCAGTCGCCCAGCACCTGAATCTGAGGGAGCAGTTCTGCCAGTCGAAGGGGAAGAAGTCAACATTGATGAGGCAGGTGCTGCGGAAGATGGCGGGTGGCAGCCAGTAGACGTAGCCCGTGTTGTAGATGAGGACATTGCAGTAGTAGGCAACCTCGAAGAGCCCATCATTGCTGTGCCAGGAGGGAGACAAGGTTATGGCAAACTGGGAAGGGGCCAGGGGAGTCCTGGACATGCACTGGGAACAGTTCAGAAGGTTTGGGAGGGGAAATTAAGGCACAGCTCACTTGTTCTCAAGAACTATCTCAGGCAGCCACAGCATGTCTGGCGGCAGGCGGAGCACCTCGATGTCCCCAAACTCAGACTTGTTCCACTGCAGGCGGTAATCAGTCCAGCCCTGGAGGGAGGATCCTCAGGTCACCCCCTCACCATGCTGGGCCACCCCATGGTGGCACAACTGATGCTGTGACACCTGTCCCTACTCACATGCTCGAGCCATACGTTGGTGGTGAGCGTCTCATCCACCTCTTTCTGCAAACAGCAACATGGGGCAGCGAGATTCCAGGGTGTCCCCCTAGCCCAGGACCCCCAGTCCTCACCAGCCAGGGTTGGGATAGCAGCCTCAGGGCTCCCCTCATGCAACCAGCCCTGGGGGTGAGGCATGACTGGGGGTACCCAGCCCGGCCCACTGTGGCTCACCAGTGAGATGAGGTTGGAGAGGGTGAGGGCCAGGTAGACATCCACGACCTCATCAGAGGAGACCACAGGGCGCAGCTCTTTGTCATAGCCATTCTCCTCGAACAGGTAGTGGATGAGCCGCTCCTCATGGTTCACGCAGAGCCCACCTGGGGGTGTGGGATCAGGCAAGCCAGGGGGCTCAGGGGGTTACTGGGCCCAGTGCCACCCACTAGGGTTGCTCAGCAAGGGAAGGAATGTATAAGAATAGAGGGGAGAGGAACAGGCCAGAACACTGCATGTCTGTGCTGCACAGGAGAACAGACATGGACGTGCAGGAATGACAGACATGTGGGAGCACATGGTCGCACGTGGTCACGGGACAGGGACGTGGGCACAGACACAGAGGGGCATGCAGATACAAACCCAGCCCAGACAGGGACACAGACACAGAGGGACACACAGATACAAACCCAGCACAGACAGGGACACAGAGGGACACGCAGATACAAACCCAGCACAGAGAGGGACACAGACACAAGGACACACAGATATAAACCCAGCACAGACAGGGACACAGACACGAGGCATTTGGATACAGACATGGTGGAACTGTGCACGTAGGTGGCTGCAGACACAGAACGCACATGGACTCATGGACATGGACTCAGTGTGTGCAGGGACACGTGGTCAAAGATTCGGCACAGACAGGCACTTACAGGGACACATGGATACAATGACACTGTGCACTGACAGCACATAGCCTGGGCAGGGACGTGGCTCTGGGTGGCACAGCCAGGAAAGAAGCACAAAGGAAAGGACACACAGTGAACGGACTCTGCCAGGTAATACCCAAAACGCAGCCCTGGGGACCCTGGTGCCCAGTTTGAACCCTGCCACCACCATCCCCCACCAACCCCATGGAGGGGGCCCATAACCCCATGGGCACCCCATGCAGCAGAGCAACAGGGCACCCCATGACCCAGACCCTGCTCACCCGACAGCATCAGAGCCCCTAGCAGGGTCAGCTGCTGCAGCAGGTTCCCCATGCAGTGGCTGTGGTGCCCTCACGCCGTGCCAGGCCCTGGCTGCCTCCCTGCCTGGCCAGGCTGAGCGGATGTCCGGCTGCCGGGGGGAGTGGGAGATGGATGGTGCCAGGTGCTGAGGGGGAAGGGTACCGGCACCAGGGAGCCGCTCCAACCCCTCTTTCCGGCATCCCCACGTGCAGGGAAGGGGAGACAGGCAGGCACAGCTGGCCTTGCTGGCCCCACGGGTGTCAGCCCATCACTCTGAGCCTGGGCACCCCAGCACAGGCACTGCTGGGCACGGGGAGCAGCCGTCCCCACCCTGCTGCTCAGCAGTCCCAGCGATGCTGCTCGGGTCCCACAGCAGGGTCCCCAGGGTACCCACTGATGCCCAGGCACAGGCGTGGCACCCACCACTGGCGCTCAGCCCCGCATCGGGAGGTTTCATGTGGGTCCCTGATGGGATTTCACCAGGGTGAGCACCAGTGCTGTCCTGTGGGTGCTGTGTGGGCAGCAGGGGTGTCTGACCCTTGGGGAGGGAGCTGGGGAGTCTGTGCCAGGGTGGGCACAGCAGGAACCAAGGCTGGAGGTGTCACTTCAGAGTACAGGGGGGGTGGGAAAGGGGACCCAATTGGATGTCATAGCTCCCCTGGAAAGTCCCTCCATTGTCACCCACTTTGCCAGCACTGTGTGGCACAACATTCGCTTCACATTCACCAGCTACTGGAAAATAGAGCCCTTCTTTATTGAAAAATAAACCTTCTCTGTACAAATAAATAACAGCTCAGGTGCCTCTGAGGAGGATGGGGTGAGGGTGGGCTTGCCAAGGGGAGGGTCCAGGGCAGAGGAGATTCCTGGCTGGGATTCTTCAGGTACCCAACAGACCCCCATTGCCCTGGGGAAGTAAGGAAGTGCTGGTGGGAAGAGAGACTGAGGTACAACTGGGGACAAAAGGGTGGAAGAGCCTGAGACAGGGAGTGGAGTGTGTTTGAAGGACATATGAGACACCTGTCCCAGTGCCCTCTTCACAGCAGCTGGCGTGCTGCCCCAGGGGCACCATTAGGTTTTCAGCGCTTCGAGCGCCAGAGCGACGAGGCCCGGCATGCTACGGGCCAGTGAGTCACTCTCCAGCCCCACAAGGCCAGTGAAGGCGGTGGGGCGGCCTCCTACAGTGGCCCGAACCTGTGCCCGGTACAGTCCCTTGGTGTTTTTGGAGCCCAAGTCCACCAGGATCTGTGGGGAGACAACAGCACCGCGAGTCCCAGGGGAGCCATGGGCAGAGTGGGAGAGTGGCGGGCTGGGGGATGGCACTGCCTGGCCGCCAGGGTGTGCGGCTCGGGGTGGTTGGATGGGGCACTCACCTCCTGGAAGGTCATGGCCAGGTCTGCCTCGGGCACCCGCAGCACCCAGGCGTACAGGTCCCGCACCGCACCCACCCGCACTGCCGACTCGTTGAGGCCAGGGCAGGCTGTAATCCCCGGGACAGGCAGGAGAGACATGGAGGGGACATCAGGGATCAACCATGGGGGCACTATGCTGCTGCCCACCACAGGGAGGAGCACCCTTGCTCTGAGGACAGCAGGGGAGCATGGGCAGAGGGGGGAATATAGCAAAAGACTGTCGCACTGAAATGGGACAGCCCTGACACAAGGGTGCAAGGCTGGGCTTGTCACCATCCCCATGGTGATACATAGCACCCCATAGGGTCTGTGGGAGCTTACCTTTACCCACGCCTGCCTCCTCCTCTTCTTCCTCCTCCACCCTGGGCAGCTCCGTGGGCACCAGTTCACGTTTCTCTCTCAGTGCAGACCCTGCCATCGAGAGAGGTGTAAAACCTCGGTGGGCACTGCCTGGACACAGAGCCGCCCAGTGGATGGACACCCTGCCCCATTGCCCCCAGTCCCTCCAGGCTCACGGGGTTCATGGCTTGGCACAGGGGTTCCTGACAGCTCTCCAGATGCCCATTGTGGCTCCATGGATTCTAGGGTGATGCCAAGGTCCAACTCTGCCCGCAGCTGGGTAAGGAAGGCTCGTCCCTGTCCTACCATCTCCTCCACCACATCCTCACCCTGCCAAAGGGAAGTGGGGGCAGGATGGGTGATGGGGCACCCACAGGGCACCCGTGGGCACAGCCCCATGCATGGTGGCAGAGTGCAGGGCATGGTTGTGCTGGTGTCAGACAGGGCATTGGTGACGTGCAACTGCTTTGTGGCTGTGCTGGATCAGATCCTAAGCTGCAGGGTCAGACCCATGGCTGGCTCTGCTCTGGCTGGACTTGGGAGCACTGGTTTCAGCTGGGGAGGGTGAGATGCCCCCTCTGTGGTGGCAAAGTGAGAAATGCCACTTCTGTGGCTGCACAGAGGACAATGGACCCAAGGCATGTCAGGAGGGGACACAGGGGAACTGAAGGAATTTTGGTCCCTGGTGGCACAGTTACAAGAAGACTGGGGGTCCCCCAGCCTGTCCCTCCCCACATACCTGCAGGAAGATCTGTGTCTCCCCAGAGAGCTGCTCCCTGTCCCAGGTTGGCACCAGGTGGCTGCCCCCTGCCATGGTCCTCAGAGCCTCCACCCAGTCCTGCAGCTGAGGCCCCACTACCCCAAAAAGCTCTGCAAAGGGGGGCAGCCGCCTGTCCCCCCACCTGGAAGCACAATGGGGTGAGCTCAGACTGGGTGGGCAGTGCCACCCTCTGCACCACACCTGGGCACTCTGGGGGGGTTGCCTTGGCTGCAGCAGGATCCCAATACTTCAGGCTGTCCCCAAAATGGCATGTCAGTGCCCACCAGTATCTCAACCACCTCTCCAACCTCTTTAGCCCCTCATCCCATGGTCCACCATGCCTCACCTCTTGGGGGGTCTCTGCGGTCTCACTGCTGTGGGGCTGGATTGGCTCCCTGCCACAGCCAGGCCTGCGGGGACAAGGACATGACAAGGGATAGAGGAGCCCTATTGGGAAGCCAGGGCAGGCTCCACCCACCAGCACAGGGGAGACTGATGGGACCCCAAGTGGGCACGGGGCGGTCCAGCATGGGAGAGTACCTGAGGCATCCCTGCGGACACGGGGAGGGAAGAAGTGTCCGTAGATCTTGCCCAGGAGCTGAGGCAGAGTGCGGGTGAGGAAGGAGAAATCAAACTGGTTTCGGATGAAATCCCCAGCCTGGCGCAGGAGATCCACCAAGGTCTGGGCATAGGAGTGCAGCTCTGTGGGCATGGAGGGAGAGATGTGGCCCCGGCCCCTCACCAGAAATGGGGTCCCTCCCTACACTGTAGCCATGGCATGACCCCCAGCTCACCACATCGTCTCATCCTGGCGTGGCAGGTCTCCTCGGCCAGGCGTGTACAGGTGGCCCGGCCCTGAGGTGCCCGGCAGGACCCGGCGTAGAAGGCACAGAGACGGGAGCGCTCGGGGGGCTGCTGCTCGGGGGGCAGCTGCGCCAAGGCCAGCAGGTCGAAGCAGCTTGGCTCTTGGCTGCCAGGGTCAGCTGTGAGGGAAGCGGCACTGCCCTGAGTGCTGAAAACCCCCTGGGCATCTCCGTCCCCGCCACGGTGCAGCAGTGGCACTCACGGTCCATCTGGAGACTCAGCCAGTCCGTGAAGGCAGTGACACGGGTGTAGACTCCTGGTTTGCCCCGCTCACCGCAGCCATCACCCCACGAGGTGATACCGTAGAGGACGAAGCGGTGCGAAGTGGGGTCCTGGCACGCCAGCGGGCCCCCTGAGTCGCCCTGCAGGGGAAATTCCTGTGCACTGGGCTGGGCTGGGACCCCAGCCACGCTGTGGTATGTGCCCGGCACTGTGTGCCACGAGGGATTTTTGAGGTGGGGTGCTGACAGTCCCTCAGGCAAGGTGTTACCTGGCAGGAGTCGATGCCTCCAGACAAATACCCAGCACAGAACATGGCACTGGTGAGCAGATCCTTGCCTAGGGCACCCCGGCACGTCTCCTGGCTGAGCAGGGGCACTTGCGCCTCCATCACCACGTCGGCTGCTGGTCCCTCTGCCAGGCAAGGCACCCATTACAGGGTCCCCTGTGTCCGGACATCTCCCTCTCTCTCGCACCCCCCTGCCCTGCCTCGGTGCGCTGGGGTTGGGCACCAGAGAGAGCGCAGAGGGGAACACCCCACGGTGTCTCTTACCTTCGTAGAGGGAGCCCCAGCCCGCGATGTAGCAGGGGGTGCCGGGGTTGGGCTCCGCGGGGCCGCTGGGAAGGCACACGGGGCTCACTGTGGGTGACGGAGCCAGCGGCACTGCCAGCTCCAGCAGCGCCAAGTCCCCGTGGAACGTCTTGGGGTTAAACTGGAAGGAGATGTGGGGGTGTCAGTGGGGGCCCCTGGGGCGTGCGCAGGGAGGTGAGGGGGTGCCCACCTCCACCGACCTTAGGGTGAGGCAGGATGCGCCGGACGGGCACCGCCCGCTTGCCCGCTCCCGGCTTGCCCAGCTCGTGGTCGCCCACCACCACAGTCCACGCCAGCTCGTTCCGGTTCCTGGCGGGGTGGGGGGCAGCAAGTTACAGGGGTGATGGTACCACCCCGTGCCCCCCTCTGCAGGAACATCATCCCCGCAGTGCCGCGCCCCCACCGTACCCGCCAAAGCAGTGTGCCGCGGTGAGGACCCAGGAGCGCCCCACCAGCACCCCTCCGCACATCAGCTCCCCGTGCAGTCGCACCGACACCAGCCAGGGCCAGGCGCCCCGCGGGGCCACGCTGCCGCCCATGATCCGTCCTCGGGGGGCCGTGGCGTTGACTCGTGGGCCCCCGCGGCGCCCACAGCTCCCTGGGGGACNCTGCGTCAGGACCCGGGGCTGCGGCCACCGCCTCTGCAGGGACAGGCTGTCATGGCATGTGGGGACACTCCTTCCCGATGTCACCACCACATCCCTGCTATCCTCAAATCGCCCCAGTTCCTTTCAGTGCCCCCAAACGCCCAACATCCCGAACAAATACCCCTGTACCATCCCAGGGAGTGCTCATCACCCGCAGTGACTCAGTGTCCCCAGTCTCCCCTTGCCCACTTCTCCCATCACAGGTTGTCCATTGCCCCTCAATGCCCCAGCCCAGCCCAATTTGCTCATCGCTCCAATTGTTTCCATTCCCCAAATCTCCAATTTCCTTCCCAGATCCCTCTCCCAGCCTTCCATCCCAGCAGAGCGAGATCCCCCATCACTCTGTCATACCCCCACCTCCACCATCTCTCCACTCCATCCCAGCCCTCTGTCACCCCAACACTCCATATCCATTCCAAGCATCCCCTGGGGATACCCCATTTGTTATTGTAGGGTCTCCCATCTCTGGGAGGAGCTGGGGGGTGTGGGTGCCCACTCACGGCACTCCTGGAGGCGGTGGCGGCAGAGCTGGGCGCTGAGCGGGGCGCAGGTGTGCAGGGCCCCCTCAGGCGGGCACAGGCGCTGGTAGGGGGCACAGGCCTGGCTCAGTGCCCAGTTGCGCTGGGGCAGTTCTGGCAGTCCCTGGGCATCCAGCAGGGCCTGGCAGCTGGGAGGCATGGCAGGGGGCACGGCTGGTGCTGCAAGGACAGTAGGGCTGTGGGCATCCTCCCTCTGCTCCTCTGCCACGGCCACCCCAGTCTCTGCTTTGGGATGGAAGGGAAGGGAGCATGATAGGCTGTGCAGTCAGCATGTTTTGGTGGGGTCTTCTGGGTCCTGGGGTATGTTTTTGGGGGGAGTATCTGAAAAATTCACAAGGGATCAGGCGATGACTTGGATAGGGCTCCAGGTGATTGGGTAAGATCTAGATATGATGGGAACTGCTTGGGCAGGGTCTCTAGCAGTTAGGGATATGTTTCAGGTGTCTGGGCACTATTTTGGTAAAAGCCTGTAGGCTAAGCCTGTAGAGGATGAGTATGGTTTGGATAGGATCTTGGGGTGTCATTTTGACAGGATTTCTAGGGGATGAAGTGGTGCTTTTGTAGGCATCCAAATAAGTATTTGGGTAGAGTTTCCAGGCAGGGGTGCAGGTTTTGGTAGGGTCTTCTGGGCATGAGATGGTGTTTGGATAGGACCCCTGGGCTGTTTGGCTGAGGATCCTGGGCTCTGTTTGGGTAGGGTCTCCTGGGGACACAGCACTGGGGGTAATGGGGTTGTGACTCACGTGGGCAGTGGCCGGTGAAGTTGGCACAGGGTGGGAAGAGGCAGGGGGCACAGAGCCCACAGGCACCCTGCTGCTGCTGCTGCTCGGACAGTGCCCGCTCCAGTGCCAGCAATGCGCTCCTCAGTGCCGCCTCCAGCACCAGCGTCCCCCGGCTTGACAGTGCTGATGGGTACACACAGAGTGTTCAGACCCCCAGAGCCCCCACTGCTGCCCCNACGCTGCCGCCCATGATCCGTCCTCGGGGGGCCGTGGCGTTGACTCGTGGGCCCCCGCGGCGCCCACAGCTCCCTGGGGGACAAAGTCGGGGGGAGGGGGCGTCCTGCAGGCCGGCTGCTGGACATCCCATCTCCCAGGTGGGCTCGGGTGGCCGGGGATGTCCGTGGCAGGTGGAGGAGGTGGCGGGAGATGAGGCGCGTCGGGCGCGCTGTCAAGCCTCATCGTGCTCACGGAGGCGAGCGGGCGGAGGGCCGGGGGCTCCCCGCAGCCCGGCAGCTGCCGACGCTAACCTCTGCCCCCCGGCCCAGCAGGCATCTGGGGGCCGGGGGCGCCCGCCAGCGTAGTGGGGGGGGNATCCCAGCCCTCTGTCACCCCAACACTCCATATCCATTCCAAGCATCCCCTGGGGATACCCCATTTGTTATTGTAGGGTCTCCCATCTCTGGGAGGAGCTGGGGGGTGTGGGTGCCCACTCACGGCACTCCTGGAGGCGGTGGCGGCAGAGCTGGGCGCTGAGCGGGGCGCAGGTGTGCAGGGCCCCCTCAGGCGGGCACAGGCGCTGGTAGGGGGCACAGGCCTGGCTCAGTGCCCAGTTGCGCTGGGGCAGTTCTGGCAGTCCCTGGGCATCCAGCAGGGCCTGGCAGCTGGGAGGCATGGCAGGGGGCACGGCTGGTGCTGCAAGGACAGTAGGGCTGTGGGCATCCTCCCTCTGCTCCTCTGCCACGGCCACCCCAGTCTCTGCTTTGGGATGGAAGGGAAGGGAGCATGATAGGCTGTGCAGTCAGCATGTTTTGGTGGGGTCTTCTGGGTCCTGGGGTATGTTTTTGGGGGGAGTATCTGAAAAATTCACAAGGGATCAGGCGATGACTTGGATAGGGCTCCAGGTGATTGGGTAAGATCTAGATATGATGGGAACTGCTTGGGCAGGGTCTCTAGCAGTTAGGGATATGTTTCAGGTGTCTGGGCACTATTTTGGTAAAAGCCTGTAGGCTAAGCCTGTAGAGGATGAGTATGGTTTGGATAGGATCTTGGGGTGTCATTTTGACAGGATTTCTAGGGGATGAAGTGGTGCTTTTGTAGGCATCCAAATAAGTATTTGGGTAGAGTTTCCAGGCAGGGGTGCAGGTTTTGGTAGGGTCTTCTGGGCATGAGATGGTGTTTGGATAGGACCCCTGGGCTGTTTGGCTGAGGATCCTGGGCTCTGTTTGGGTAGGGTCTCCTGGGGACACAGCACTGGGGGTAATGGGGTTGTGACTCACGTGGGCAGTGGCCGGTGAAGTTGGCACAGGGTGGGAAGAGGCAGGGGGCACAGAGCCCACAGGCACCCTGCTGCTGCTGCTGCTCGGACAGTGCCCGCTCCAGTGCCAGCAATGCGCTCCTCAGTGCCGCCTCCAGCACCAGCGTCCCCCGGCTTGACAGTGCTGATGGGTACACACAGAGTGTTCAGACCCCCAGAGCCCCCACTGCTGCCCCCCACCACAGCCACGGGATACCCCCAGCCCACCTGGTGCCTGCGCCCTGATATCCCCATAGTGGATGTCAGGCTGGGCATGGCATGTCACCCCTTGACATTGCCTAGAGTGACAGCTACCAGTGTCACCTCCCTGCTGGGGCTGGCACATGGACACCTGGATGTTTGCCCAGATCTCTGTGTGCCTGTTGTACGTGGAGACAGGGTGTGAGCCCAGGCAGGTGTGCCCACATGGGTACCTCTGTGCACATTTGTGAGCACACACTTGTGTGTACCAGGGTCCATGTGCCCATGTCTGCATGTCCCTGCATGTGCTCATGTGTGTGCAGTCCTGTGCCTGCTCAATGTGTGCATCCCCCCGCGTGCCCCTACCTGTGACCACCTGTACCCATGCAGAGCCACCTCCCTGCTGGCCGTGCCCTAGGGCCAGAGGGAGTGCTGGTGACCGTAGGACAAGAACCACAACACTCCCTGTGTCCCCTGTGTCCCCTAGTGCCACTGGCAGCACTTGACACCCAGTCCAGGCAGCGCAGGCATGCCGCGGGTTCTTGGGGGTTTTGACAGGGACCTGGCCATCCTTCTTGTGCTGCCTCTCTACCTGAGAGCGAATCCCAGGGTACCGTCCCCTACAGCCACCTCATCTGCAGCCAAACTCTCCCGCGAAAACGCCCCCGTCCCTGTGCCCCACTGACCTTGTAGGATGCTGGCCGGCATGGGGTACAGCCNCCTCAATGCCGCCTTTGTTCGACGAGGCCTCCGGGCGGGCAGCATCAGACGGGCGCTGCGCTCCGGCGCTGCCCGCGGCCCTTGATCATTTTCACGCCAAGCCCCGGCCGCGCCACCCTCCCTCCTGCGGGCCCCGGGCGGGTGGGAACGCACCGG
>VZTZ01007983.1:1869-17642 GCA_013400955.1 Drymodes brunneopygia | reverse complement strand
CCGGGCGGGTGGGAACGCACCGGCGGCTGCGGGCGCGGGGGGCCCGAGCTGGGCGTGGGAGCCCCGCCGGCAGTTTCAAAGGCGGGCAACGGGCCGGGAGCAGCCGGGCGGACAAGGCAGGGGAAGGGGAGGAGGGAGGGTGTCCTGGGCGGGGGGTCCCCGCTCTCCGTGCCAGCCCATCCCTGGCTGAACGGGGCGCCCCGCGCAAGGGCACGGCCCATGCTGAGCACCGGCTGCCCCCGGGGATCCCCCTCCGGTGTCCCCCGCCCCAGTACCCCCTGTCCTGCCTGGGATGTAGGAAGGAGAACGTGACCCAGGGAGGGGCAGGTGGGACGGTGTCATCGGCTATCCTTCTTGCTTGTGCTCTTTCAACAGCGGGCTTGGGTGGGGGTTAGCTTTGGCCCCAGGGATGGGAGGGAGCTACGCTCACCAGCCCAGCTGGACAGTCTGCTCCGTGCCTGCCGCTCGGCTGGTCATTGGCGCCACATTTTGGGATGCCACCGTCCTGCCCTCATTGCCACTCTCCTGTGCCCACGGGCCCAGCCTCAGCTGGTTTGGTGAAAGAGTTGCGGCATCTCCATTACCTCTTTGGGGTGCAGTAGATGCCTGTGTCCCCACCTCTGTCCCTGTCAAAGGGA
This sequence comes from Drymodes brunneopygia, assembly GCA_013400955.1. Classification (NCBI taxonomy): domain Eukaryota; kingdom Metazoa; phylum Chordata; class Aves; order Passeriformes; family Petroicidae; genus Drymodes; species Drymodes brunneopygia. The sequence continues at coordinate 17,004 of VZTZ01007983.1, read as the reverse complement.
CTGGGGTTTCTGCATCCCATGTCCATCTGTGGGATGCCCATCTTTGTTGGGGAAAGAGATGGGTGGCCCTGTCCAGACTTTTGTCCTTGCTAGGGGTAGGGGGTGCCTGTGTTCTCATGTCCACTGGGGAATGGGGGATGCCCGTGCTCAAATCTCTGTACTCCGTAGGGGGTACCCCACGCCCCGCTCTCTGTCCCCATGAAGTGCAGGAGGTGCCCGTGTCCCCATCCCCATTTCGAGTCCGGGGTGCTCGTCCCCATTAGGGGCAGGAGCGGCTCCGTGCCCGCGCTCCCCCCGGTCCTCCCGGCCACGATGGTGCCAGCGGGGCGCGGACAATGCCGCTTCAGTGGCACATCAAAGGCGCGGGCTGCCCGCGGCTGGCACGGCGACAGGCCCGCCGCAGATGAAAGCCCTGGCCCCGCGGGCTCCCACCTCGGCCGCGGGGGCACGCTGCGCCTCCGCCCCACGGGAGACGGCGGGGACGAGTGGGGGGCACAGCACCACGGCACACAGGGGAGCCGTGTCGCTCCCCGCCCCGGTGTCCCCGCATGGAGCCCCCCACCCGTAACACGTGGGGGTCCAACCGTTCTGATGACTGCAACCGGAGCTCATGCGGTTATTTGAAGCCGGAGCGGTGTTCGCCTCCGGCCGCACCGTGCCCCCCGCTCCTGGCCCCGGTGCGGGTGCCAACCCCATTAACCTAATTGGCGAGGCGCTCGGCCGCCCCGGGCGGCGGCGGCAGTGGGACCCCGGGACCCAGGCAGATCCCAGCCCCGGCGACGGGCAGGGGGGGACGGTGCTCCGATTGTCCGGTAATTGGCGCGGGCAGCCGAGCCCGGCCAGGAGCGCCGCGGGGCGGGGGAGCGGGCACCGGCGGGGATGTACCGGAGTTCCCGGGGGTGTCCTGTGCGCGGAGCTCCCGGAGTCCGTATTAGGGTGTTGACCACTGGGGGGTCGGGGACAGGAGGCGCGTGGCGATGCGGGGAGGGAGGTTTGGGGCGCGAAGAGAAGTGGGGCGAGTTCGGAGGACGCGAGTGGGGGGACAGTGCCGGGTACCAGAGTGGGGAGACCCCGGAAGGGCTGAGGGTTGTGGGTGNTGGCGAGCTCGGAGCGGAGCGCGCTGCTCACGTACCGCTTGTGCGGCGGCTCGGCCGAGGAGGAGCGGGGCCGGGAGCGCGGCCGGGCCGCCGCCGCCCCCCGCAAGCTGCCCACATTCCTGGGCGTTGTGGTGCCCACGCTGCTCTCCATGTTCAGCGTCGTCCTCTTCCTGCGCCTCGGTGAGTGCCGCCGCCTCCGGGGCGGCCGCCGCTCCCGGCCGCGGCCCGGGGCCCCCCGAGAGTGACCAGCCCTTCCTGGTACCCCCGGCCCGGCTCCCGTCTAATTACGGGGCCTCCGCCTCTGGAGCCTTGAGTTCCCCAGTCTGGGTCGCCAGTGCCCTCCCAGTGCCCTCTCCTGAGCCTCCGTCTCTGCTGCAGTCCCAGTGCTCCCCTCCAGTGCTTATCGCAGTACCCACAGTTTGGGGCCCCCGTACCCTTCCCCTGCCTGCTCAGTTCCCCTCGGGCTGGGGTCCCAGGGCTGTGTGTCCCCACCTGAACCCACTAGGCTGGAGGCTCGGGCCTCGGGACCCAGAGACAGGAACCTGCGGGACAGGAACCCAGTTAGGACCTTAGGGACCCCTGTAAGGGACCCTAGTTCAAAACCCGGGTGTCCCTGGGATACGACTCCTGTGTCTTCCCAGTACCTTCCCTGAACGGGATTCCAGTGCCCTCATGTTCACCTGTCCCCTAGTGCTGGGACCCCGCTGTTGCCAGGCATCCTCTAGTGCCAGACTCCAGCACCCCAGTTCTCTCCCGCCTCCCACCCAATGTCCCAAGGGCAGAACCCTGGTGTCCCCCAGCAGACACTCAGCTGCCCCACTCTGTGTGTGCGAAGGGCACACATTGTTTCCCAGTCTGCCCCCAGTTTGGGTTATGAGTCTGCTACTGTGACCCCAGGGAGAAGTAGGGGGCAGGATGGGCATGGACTGGGGCAGCTGGCAGCCTTTTGGGAGGCCCTGAGGGGAGTAAATGCCCCAGCATGGCCCGGGGCAGGCAGGGGCGGGCAATGTTTGTCCTGGTCCGGGAACGGGAAAAGCTTTTCCTCTTTCACTTTCCACCCACGGAAAGCCCAGGGCGGGAGTTGGCTGCGAGCCCGCCGGGCCCCGCTGGGCCATGGTGGGGGGCCTTGAGACCATTCCCCTGTCTGGGACATCCCCCAAGCTAGGGGCACGGTGCTCCCCTGTCATCACTCACCACTTCCCCAATCCCCTGCTTGGGGTCTTCATACAGGCTCTGATCCCCCAGCCCCAGAGCGGGCACCGGGGTCTCCCTGCCCGACCCGGCCCCTCCACCCGGGGCTCCGTTACCCTGGGGACCGCGGGGCTCTGGGGGAGCTGTGGAGCGGAGGGGAAGGAAAGCAGCCAGGAAGAGGAACTTTCCCACTCTGGGGGGCCAAGGCTCTCCCCGTCAGCTCCCTGCTTCCCCCACACCTCACACGCTCCCCACTTCTCCAGGGTGAGCGACCCCTCCTACTTATGCCCACCGTGCTTTTGGGGCGGGGCCCCCCTTTATTTCCACCAACAATCCCGCCCACCGTTGAATTTGGCACTCGGGTGCCCTCCGGCTCCCTGGAGACCACAGCGGGTGCCCCCAAACCCAGCCTGTCGCCCCAAGGGCTCCTTGCGGTGCCGATGCCCCGGTCACCCCCCTCGCCTCTCCCGCGGGCACATCCGCGGCCTGGCTTGTGGCTGATAGGGCATCGCCCACAGCCGCGGGCATCCCCTTCCTGCCCGCAGTGTCGCCAGCCGGGATTGCTCCCGTCACCCCGGGCAGGACCGGGGGGGCTCTGGGCTCCTTCTCTCGGGAACACCCACCTACTCCCCTGGCAGCGGTGCCGTGGCTGGCAGGGACACCCGGACTGCTGCTACTTCCTGCTGTGTTGTAGCAAGCGGGGCAGCAATGGGATCCCTATGGGGAACTTGTGACTCCCCACTCCGGGGAATAAGGGTGGCAGCAGGACACGGGGGTCCCAGCAGCAGAGCCCCTTCCCTGTTTGTTTGGTTTTTGGACACACCTGGGCCAGACACGGGTGGAAGATGGAGATACCCCGAGGAAGGGGGACTCTGGTGGGTGCTGCTGTGGCTGGGAGGTGGGAGCATCCTCATCATGGAACAGAAGGGGCTGGCAGGTCCTGGGGGAAGCTGTGGGCACAGGGATGGGAGTGGCCATGTGCCTCAGTGGGGTGAGGTTTGTGTGGTGGCAGTGCCCAGGGACTCTGTCCTGAAGGTTGTCCATGCTCAGCTAACGGGCAGTCTGTCCTCTCCCATCCTTGGCAGGGTTCGTGGTGGGCCATGCTGGGTTGTACCAGGCCCTGGCCATGTTCGCAGTGGCATATTTCATCATTGGCATGACAGTACTGTCTGTGTGTGCCATTGCCACCAACGGGGCACTGGATGCTGGAGGAGCCTACTGTATCCTTTGCTGTGGTTGCTGCTGGGACAGGGCACATGGGACAAAGCTGGGTGACTACCCACTAGCCTTGGGGGTGCCATGCTGAGGCTGGGACCCCGATGACCTGGGAGAGAGGGGTGGGAGCATCTGGTGGTGGTTTGTGTTGCTGACATCTTCCCTTGACTCAAGCAAGATATGATCAGCCGTGCCTTGGGCCCAGAGTTTGGGGGCAGCATTGGGATCATGTTTTTTCTGGCCAATGTGTGTGGCAGTGCCCTCTATGTGCTGGGGCTGGTGGAGGCAGTGGTGGACAGCTTTGGAATCCCGCCTGGTGAGTACCACCCTGTGTGGTGCCTGGGGACAGTGCATGTCCCTTACCTGAGCAGCCCTAGTGCTGTGCCAAGCACCATGCCTGGCATAGCCAGCATGGCTCACCCAGCCCTCTGGCCAGTGATTTGGTGCCCATCATGGCTGACACAATGCTAGTAGCTCTCAGCTCCCAATGATGCCCCCTTCGAGCCTTGCTGATGCTGACTTGTCTCTGTGCAGGGCAAGAAGTGGGCACAGGTGTCCATGTCCTGCCCCAGAGCTACTGGTACGAGCTGCTCTACGGCACCGTGCTGCTGGCACTCTGCCTCCTCGTGTGCCTTGTGGGTGCCTCCATCTATGCCAAGGCTACCTTCCTCATCTTCCTCATCGTCGCAGCTGTCCTGGGCACCATCCTTGTCAGCTTCTTCGCCACACGGCCCCTGGAGGTGCCCATCCGCCTGCCCGACACCAATGGCACTGAGACTGATAACGGCTTCTTCACCGGCTTCTCCCTCAACACCCTGCGGAGCAACCTGGGCGGTGAGGAGAGGCTTCCCCCACCCTGCCCGCCGTGCCCACTGGCACGCCATGTCACATGGGGCTTGCTGGAGTGTGGGGGCAGCTTGTGGGCACAAAGCAGGTGCTGTGAGGCGGTGTCTCCTGCAGTTTGTGTGTGGGGACATCAAGGAGAGGGCTTGTGGAGAGGCTGTGCCACCCTGGACAGCCTGTCACAGCCCGTGCCCATGTGTCCTGCAGGTGGGTATGCAGTAGACTACACGACTGGGCAGATGATGAGCTTCAGCTCCGTGTTTGCAGTGATGTTCAACGGCTGCACTGGCATCATGGCAGGCTCCAACATGTCAGGTATGGACAGGAGGTGCCTGGCAGGATGGCACCGGGAACAGGAGCTGGGAGAGATCAGGGGTGTGCTGTGCCTGTGGGCACTAATGCTGCCTGCTCCTGCCCACAGGGGACCTGAAGCGCCCGAGCTACTCCATCCCACGGGGCACCATCTCTGCTGTGCTCTTCACCTACCTCGTATACAACCTGCTGGCTTTCCTCATGTGTGCCACCTGCAACAGGTACAGCCACCTGTCCACATACCAGGGTGTGCCTGGTGCCCGGCATGTTGGCCTGGCCCAAGACAGAAGCCAGTGTGTCTGTGTCCCTCTTCAGGGTCCTTCTGCAGAAAGACTATGGCTTCCTGCGCGACATCAGTATCTTCCCACCGCTGGTCACTGTGGGCATCTATGCTGCCACCCTCTCTGCAGCCATGAGCAACCTCATTGGGGCGTCCCGCATCCTGTACGCTCTGGCTCGGGATGATCTCTTTGGTGAGTGCCCAGAATCCACTGGCACTTGTTGGAGTCCACTCAGCAGATTGTCCATGCTGGGGACCAGCCCTGGCACCAGGGAACTCCCTTCTTCTTGTAGGGGTGATGGTTTGTGTGTTGGTGTGTGCCTATTTCGGTCACCTGCATGCCCTGGAATTTGCCCCCGCCCCAGCACCCAGGGTGGGGACAGAACTCCTGGCTAGTGGTTCAACATGTGGGTGCCTGCTGGGGTGTCCCAGCCCAACCTCCCCGCTCTGCCTTGCAGGCCGGGCGCTGGTGCTGGCCAAGAAGACATCTGCCAGTGGGAACCCAGTGATGGCAGTGATCCTCTCCTGGCTGGTGGTGCAGGTGAGGTTGTCAGCAATGCTTCTTTCCTGGCCTCTCTGGATGAAGGTGGGTTGTCACCTGGGCTGGCTGTTGTGGAGCCTGGCACGTCCCCCTGCCCCTGGGCATTGCTCCCCCAGGCCCTCTGCCCTGGGTGTCCTGCTGCAGTTGTGCCCTTCCCTCCCTGAGATGGAGGGGGAGGTATCCCATAAATTAAGGATAAATCACAAAAAAGGAAAGAGATTCCTGTCTGTACCCTTACCCATCGTACTGCTGTGATACATCCCAAGTGGACAGGGGTGGCTTGTGCACATGCCTGAGGTGCCACCCTAGGGTGTGCATTCACCTTGTGCTCTCTGCAGGTTGTGCTCTTTTCTGGGAAGCTCAACACCATTGCAAGTGTCGTGACAACCTTCTTCCTCCTGGTTTATGCCACTGTCAACCTGGCCTGCCTGGCACTGGAATGGGCCTCGGCCCCCAACTTCAGGTACCCACTGGCACAGGGGAGAGAGGCTGTGCTGAGGTGATTGGCAGGCACCCATCCCTCCATTCTTCTATCTGTGATTCCCCTGCCATCCCTGTGCCTCAGATTTATGATGAGATGGTGGGCAGAGATGCTGAACTCCCCTCTCCTGGGCATTAGCGGGCAGAGGGAGCCCTGTCCCTGGGGAGATAGAAGGAGACAGGTCCTGGAATGGCAATGGCTTGTTGTGGCTCTTGTGCACTGGCACCACTTTGCTGAGTGGGTACAGATAAATCCAGCACCACTGGGTACCACCCGCCCCCTCCCCTTAGGCTTTCCAGAGGTAATTTATAGCCTGTGCCCAGCCGGCATCCCCCGGGCAGTTTGCCAAGCAGTGATGGAGCCCACTTTCCATTAGCGCTAATTAAACTAACGGAGAAGGGGGAGGGAGGAAGGGGGATTCTGGGTGGGGGGAGGAGAAAATATCTTCCAGGAAGAAGGAATGTGTGGCAGGCAGCCCCGGCATGGGGTACTCTGGTGTGAGGCTGGGCTGGTAGGGCTGCCCAAATCTTGGGTGCAGGGGCCATAGTGGAATGGTTGGGGGGAGCCTGATCCCCCTCCTGGGTGATGCTCACTGCCCTCAGAGCAGGATGCTATGACTCCACTGCAGGGAGAGTACCCCAGGTGGGCAGAGGTGTCGCCCAAGTAGGGCTGAGTGGCACTGCCTGGGAGTCTCCTAGAGGCCCCATTCCCAAGGGAGAGCTGATGCCTGTGCCAAGCTGGGGCATGGTCCCCATCCACCCTCCCCAGCTGCTTCCTTGACTTGACATAGATGGGGCAGGATCAGAGCCTGGGGGGAGCCTGCTGGGATGGGTAGCAACAGGCCCCTCGCCCACCCCACATCTCCTGCTTCCCCCCTCCCCTCACTGAGGTCTCCATCAAGCACAGCAGAAAAGGATTTTAATTACCTTTCAGGAAAAACAGCAATTAGAGAAAATAACAGCTTCTCGCCTCCCCGCCTCCACCTCCCTGCACCAGAATGAGCGGGCACCATGGCTGCCAGCACTGCCATGCGCTGCCCAATACTACCTGGGTATGGCAGGACAGTGCCAGCCCCATGGCCATCACTGTCCTGTTTGCCCAGGGCTGGCAGCAACAGGCTGCCCAATGCCCTGGGAGATAGCATCTCCCCTCCATAACTTCTCCTTCAGGCACATGCAGTGCCCAACATGTCCTGGGCTGGCACAGCAGAATCACTGAGGGTGGGTGGTGCGGCCCTTTGGCACAGCTTCCTTTGCTGTGCTCTCCCTATGGGCAGCATGGGCACCACATGATAGCAGGTGTCCCCTCCTCCCTGCTCCAGGCCCACTTTCCGGTACTTCACCTGGCACACGTGCCTGCTGGGCATCGCAGGCTGCTGCGTCATGATGTTCCTCATCAGCCCTGTGTCGGCCTCGGCGAGCCTGGGCTTCCTCCTCCTTCTCCTCCTTGCCCTTCACTACCTCTCACCCAGCAGCACCTGGGGCTACATCAGCCAGGCCCTCATCTTTCATCAGGTGAGCTCTGTCCTCCTGTTGTCCACTTATGGGGTGGAAAGCTGGTGTCCCTGTGGCAGCTCAGCTGTGTCCTGGTCTGCGTGTCCTCAGGACTGGCATCCCCGGAGGGTGATTTGGTGAAACAAAAAGGGTTCCTCACCTGTTTCCCTCCCTCCCTCCCTCCATCCTCCAGGTGCGGAAGTACCTGCTGATGCTGGATGTGCGGAAGGACCATGTCAAGTTCTGGCGCCCACAGATGCTGCTGATGGTGCAGAACCCGCGAGGCAGCGCCCGCCTCATCGACTTTGTCAATGACCTCAAGAAGAGTGGCCTCTACGTCCTGGGCCATGTGGAGCTGCAGGACTTGGGTGAGGATCTGCACTGTCTCCTGTGCTAATGGCCTCTGCACTTTGCTGTGGTGCCAGGGGTCTCCCAGACTTTTTGGGTTGACACTGCTGCCCATTGCCGTGGCTGGGCAATGTCAGTGTTTTGGGCACATGTGTGGCACATTGGGCTTGGCTGGTGTGGGGGACATTGGTGAGTTGTGTCTGTCCCATGCCTCCTGTGCACACACACTTACGTGTGCAGAAGTGTCCATCCCTACACATGCACATGGGGCTCCTGCATGTGTCAGTGTTGCCGTGCACATGAGGTATGTGCCACCCACGGTAGCACCTGCACACACATGGGCACACACTGAGCACAGCCTTGCACATGCACGTGCCTGTGTCCATCCTCACCTCCTGCCTGCTGCTGTGTGTCCAGGTGCCTTGGAGGTGTTTGCACCCTGGTGTGTGTTGGTTTGCACATGTGTGCTCTCCCTGGCACACATCATGGCTGATGCACAGGCTCTGTTCCCCCTTCCCTGCTGTTGCTGTAGTGACTAACGGTCTGAAATTGGGGAGTGGGGATGGGGCTGCCTGGGGTTTTTTTATACATCTGTGTATCGTTTTATATCTCTCTCTGTAAGCACCTGCATCCTCCTCTCCATCTCATGGGTAGGCACAGGGTTTTGCAACAGGGGTGGGACACCAGGCTTAGCCCCAATATGTGGTATCTGTCCCAGTGATGCTGGTTTTGCTCCCCACCCAGACATGCTGCCCTCGGACCCGCTGCAGCCCCAGCAGGACTCGTGGCTGAGCTTGGTGGACAAATTGAATGTCAAGGCCTTTGTCAGCCTCACCCTTGCGCCCTCGGTGCGGCACGGTGTCCGGCAGCTCCTCTTCACCTCTGGCCTTGGTAAGTGGTGCCTGGTCTGGACACGGGTGAGGATCCATCCAGCTGTCCCTGTGGGTTGAGAAGTTCCAAGGGGTTTGGAGGCACCTGGATGGTCGATGCCAGAGCCAAGTGTGCTCTTGGAGGCATTTGGGGTGAGCAGTGCTGTAGGCAGGTTTGGGTTTGGAAGCATCACTGTTGAGGGTCTTGAAGACACCTGAATAAGATATGTCAAGCGGTTTGGAAGCACCTGGTGTGGGCAGTCCCAAAGCCAAGTTGGAGGGGTATTGGGTGGGCAGTGCGAAAATCGAGTCAGGTTTTGGACATACCTGGGTGTGAGCCTGAGGGGTCGGAAATCAGCAGGGTGAGCAATGCTAAAGTCAAACTGTGGCTTGTTGGCACCTGCAGTGCCAGGAGGGCTGGTGGAGCCCTCTGCCGCTGCTCAGCTGGGCTGGCATGGTCTCTCTGGCAGGTGGGATGCGCCCCAACACTCTGGTGCTGGGCTTCTACGATGACGAGGCACCACAGGATGGTCTAGCCCGGCACCCTGCCTTCACCAGTGCCCGTGAGGAGGTCCCGCTGGGCTTCCCCCCACTGCGGGCACCCACCACTCCCAAGCTGCTGTCAGCCCGGGAGTACGTGGGCATTGTGGCTGACGCCCTGAAGATGCTTCGTAACGTCCTGCTGGCCCGGCAGCTGGAAAGTCTGGACAAAGCCTGGGAGCTGCGGCGGGCTGCCAGCCCCCCACCCACCATCCACGTGTGGCCCGTCACCCTGCGGCGGCCCGACAGCCCCCGCTACGCCGACACCTGCAGCCTGTTCCTGCTGCAGATGGCCTGTGTCCTCAACATGGCGCGGGCCTGGCGCCGGGCCCGCCTGCGCCTCTTCCTCTGCGTGGAGGCGGGCACCATGCCCCATGCCCAGGAGGAAAAGCTGCGCCAGCTCCTCAAGGACCTGCGCATCCAGGCCCAGATCCAGCTGGTGCCCTGGGATGCCATCACCCGCCTGCACTGGCAAACCTGCCGGAGACCACCAGGAGGGCCAGTGGAGGAGGAGGAAGAGGAGGAAGGGGTTGTGAACTTCCCGACCAACACCACCCAAGTGTCAGATGAGTATGTGTGTGCAGCCAACAAACTGGTCCTGGAGCAGAGCCCCGCGCCAGCCGTGCGCTTCCTGTACCTGCCGCGGCCACCGGCCGACACCAGCCTCTATCCGCTCTACCTGCACCAGCTGGAGCTGCTCACCCGCGGGCTGGGCCCCACCGTGCTGGTGCACGGGGTGAGTGCCGTCACCAGCACTCAGCTCTAGGTGACTCCCGGGTCCCCCCCGGCTCCCCGCACACTCCTTTGCCCAGTGCCTTTAGCAGCCTGAGCCTGAAGATGGCCCTGGTGTCCCCACCCTGGTGGGCAAAGAGGGTACCCCGCAGAGAGATGTGGGTGCAAGGAGGGGGTTTGATTTTCGGGGATGTCTCCTATAGAGGATTAAAGGTGCCCTGGCAGGATCCAGGCACAGCTGTGGGGCCGGACGGGCAGCACAGTGCATTCACGGTGCCTTTTCTTTGGGGTAGGGCATAGCAGGGTCCTGGGGGGGCCAAGCACTGGGTGCCCCAGTTGTCTGCTGGGAGCCCCTTAGTTGCACCCTGCAACCCCCTCTACTTCCTGCCTTGCCGCAGCCCCCATTCTCTCCTCCACCAGCTCCTCCGGGCACCCAGCCAGCAGCGGGGATTGATTAAAGGCAGCCTCGACCCTGGTGCCCCGGCTCCCCGCCATCCTCCTGCCTTTCATTAGGAGAAATTAAATGGGAAAGGGTGGGGGAGGGGAGCCCAGAGGCCTGGGCTCCCTGTGTGAGGTTGGGTGGGTGGGGGAAGCAGCTGGGTGCTGGCCCTAGTGGCTGCAGCATATGGCACCCTGCATCTTGCTCAGCACCCCCAGTGCTGTCGGGTGGCGAGCATCCAGATGCTTTAATCTGTAGCCCTCTCCCCCCCCATGGGTGCTGATCCCCTGGTCCTGGCAGGAAATGGGGAAGTTATTTGTGGTGGGGTCCTTACCCACACACCTCGGTCTCCTGACCTGTTTCTTGGGGCATTGTTATTTCCCCACATGCATCATGACCTGCAGGGGGAAGCTGGCCTTGCCCCCTGTCCTCCCTTATTGATTGGAGGAGAGCAGGAAATTGCCTGGGTGCTGGACGATAAATCCATCGGGTGCCTGGCAGGTGGGCAGTATGCCCAGCATTGCCTGATGGATTGTTTCCTATTAGCCCCAGCACAGGGGGCTGCTCCTAGCCAGGCTGGGCTCCACTGGGGGTGACAAGTGTGGCACTATGACCTGTGCCTGCTCTCACCAAACTTGGCACTGCTGCCTGCCAGCTCTGTTCAGGTAGAGGGCTGGAAAAACCCAGGTGGTTGGGTGCAGCTGGGGGTAAAAAATGGTGGAGACCCACATTTTGCAGTGGATTGTGCCCTGGTGGGGGAGGAAGGGGCTGGGGCTGGCTTTGCTCCCTGCTGCAGGAGCTGGGTGCCCTGGGGTGGGCACCATGCATCCCATGGGATTTATTTACGAACAGTCGGAAGCTGGCACAGGGCAGCCGGGCACCAGCGGGAGCCGGAGGCCTATAATGTTAATTATCACCACGTAATTAAAAGCCCATAAAAAGCCTCACACTTCATTAAATTAAAGCTTCCCCTCACTGTGCCCATGGGCTCCACCAGAGTTAACCTTGGCCATGCCAGGCACCAGCACCTCTGCAGCTGGGGACCCGGGGCTGGGGGTGTATGAGACCCCAGGTTTGGGACCATGCAGTCCCCCACAGCATTGTAGGGGGGTGCAGCATTGCACATGCATGGGTATCTTGCAACACCATTCATGCCACACCTGGGCCACAGGAGCCTGGGCACATACAGGGCTGCTGTCCCAGTCAGAGATGCCCATGGCACTGCTGCAGATGCACCATCACGCACACCGTGACACGGGCAGGGGCTGGCAGGGGCAGGGGGCTGACACGGGCACACACACACACAGCCAGGTGCACACGTGCAGCATCAGGGCCGCTGCAAAGGCAGCACCGCACGCCCGCACCACGGCTCCGGCAAAGCAGCTCTGGCACGCAACGCCCACGCAGCACACACCTACACAAACAGCATTTTTCCTCTTTCCCAACAGCCAGAGGTGCAGACAAACAGACACACTCGCACCCCTCCCTGCATCTCCTCCAGACTCCCACCCATTGCTGTTTGTGCCCAGAGGGAACAGGCTGTGTGGAATGCACCCATCTGTGCCTGCCCCCTCTGTGCCTTAATTTCCCCGAGCGCTGGCCTGTGCAGGTGTAGAACAGGGTGAATGGGGGACTCCCAAACCCTCCTGCCAATGGAGTGCTCTGGATCAGGAGTTCTATGCTAAGCTCAGGGGGGGGTGGGATACAAAGTTGGGGGGTCCCACCAGCACACAAGGAGGGACATGTATGTGTGTGTGTGTGTATATACATGTTCAGGCAGGGATATGCATAAACTAGGAGAGAGCGTGTGTGTGTGCGTGTGCACGTGGGAGGGGGTGCTGTGCTGGGGGCTGTGCATGTGCACAAGGGGTGTCTGTATATGCACACACGNCCCTCTGACAATAGTGGAGGGGAGACGCGGCGGCGGCGGGGGGAGTGGGGCTGGGGGCTGCTGGGGGAGTGCCTTGCTCTGGGCTGGGGGCACGGCAGTAATGGGATGCCAGGTTTGGAGCTGGGGGAAAATGAGGGGTTTTGTGGGGGGGACTGAGGGGTTTGGGAGAGGTGACTCTATGAGTGAGGGTTGTGGTTAATGGGTGGATGTGCCCAGCTGTGGGGTGGAGCACTCTCGTACTCCCCCTTGGGTGCTTGGGGCTCCTTGGGGTGGGGCTTGTGGGGTGATGCCCACCCCAAACAGGCAAGCCTTGGGCCAAGTGTTTCCTTCACTGGTGCCAACCTCCACCAGGCTTGTGGGTGCACCCAAAGGACACCATGAGGCCGCGTTGCCCACTCAGGCTGACACTCCCAAACTAGCACCCCTCTAAGAAACATCCCGGGAACCTGCCCTGTTTATTGGGCATGAAGGCACCATGCNTGTGTGTGTGTGTATATACATGTTCAGGCAGGGATATGCATAAACTAGGAGAGAGCGTGTGTGTGTGCGTGTGCACGTGGGAGGGGGTGCTGTGCTGGGGGCTGTGCATGTGCACAAGGGGTGTCTGTATATGCACACACGTTGGTGTGGGTGTATGTAGTCAGCCCTAGGTGTGACATGCTGATGTGTACACAGGGCTCCAGGAAGGGGGAGCCAGGCGAGCCCACAGCCTTGTGAACTCGGGGTGTGCAAGCTGGCACACGCATCTGCCCAGAACTCCAGGGCTCCGCTGCCAATCGAGGCCGTGGGCAGGGGGCTGCGGGGGTGGGTGCCCATGCCCCGGCCCTGCGGGGGTGGGCAGCCAACAGGGCCTCGGCTATTTCTTGGAAATTTTGCAGCATTCATTTCAGTGCAAATAAAAGCTGTCATTGCCGGAGAAATGATACTGATCGGGGTCTGAAAAGACAGCAAATTACCCGCCTGAAAATGCACCGCTGGAAAAAAATGCATATTAAACACACAAAAAGGCACTTTGCCANGCACCCAAAGGACACCATGAGGCCGCGTTGCCCACTCAGGCTGACACTCCCAAACTAGCACCCCTCTAAGAAACATCCCGGGAACCTGCCCTGTTTATTGGGCATGAAGGCACCATGCCCAGCACCCCAGCACTGCCGAGAGAGAGCAGTGGGTGGAGCGGGGGTCTAGCGGTGATGGTGGGGGGGTTCATCTAGCTGGGTGCTCAGCACTGAGGGGCTGACAGAGGTGAGGGCGGGTGGTGGAGGTTGGCACGGCGCTGCTTTGCGTTTTCAATGACAGACCCATGCCGGGTGCTCGGGAGAGTGGAAAAATCTTATTTGTCACCTGCTGGCGATGCGCGGAGGCTCCCGCGCCGCGGCTAATCTTGGGGAAAATGAGGATGACGGCGGGGTGGCCCGCGGGATGGGCAGGGCGGAGCAGGGCTGGTGAGCTGGGTGCCGCCCGGGGCCTGCTAGGGATCAGAGCGCTGGGCCACAGGATGGTCACACCCACCTGGTGATCTCTGACTGTGTTGGCCCCATGTGTTGGCCTCGTGCTGCTGGGTGTGCGTGGGCTGGGCAGCGCTTGGGCGTCCAGAAGCAGATGCCCTGTCCCCCAGTGCAGTCTGCAAAGGGGTAAACTCTTCTCTTCCATCCCAGCTCCAGCAGCAGCTGCTTGCCTCACAGTACCAGTTCCACAGGTTGGCACTGCCTGCACATCCTCTCAGGGCACTCAGTGGACTTCTTTGGAGAAAGTCAGCACTTGGAAGCAGGTGCAGGCACTGCCTGAAGCCCCATCCCACACCTGCTGTACCCTGGCTTTTTGAGATGCCAACACCTGCGGGACACCGCAGCGCTCTGCGGCCGGCTCAGATTTATCCATTATTTTATATCCACACGCCTTTAATTTTTACAGCCCTGTTGGAGCAATACCCAGGGCTGTTAATAACACCAGGCCTTCCCCCGCCCCCCATGTGCATCCATCATGCTCCAACCAAGGTGCCAAGTGTGTCTCGGGGCTGTGTAAGTGCAGGCATGGGGAGGCTGGTGTATGGCACCCAGTCCCATGCCCCTACCCTCCTGCCAGCACCCTCGTGAGCAGCAGGGTTGGATTCCCTGGCTGGGTGCCCTTGCATCCCACTGGGGTTGGTGATACCTGGCTGGTTGGGATGCCCAAACCTGGGGCGTCTCTCTGGTGGGATTCATGATTCTCTCTGCCTTGGCATGTGCCCCATGAAAGCTGTGCTGCAACACCTGAGCTTGTGTTTGGTGTGCCAGGGCACGTGTGGATGGCAGTGAATGCTTGAGTGTGAGAACGTGTGTGGAGGCACAGCGTGTGTGTTGGTACTGGTGCGTGCCTGTGTGTGGGTGTATGTGTGATGTATATGTGTGCCCCTGCCTGTGCAGGTGCTGCTCTCGTTGCTGCAGAAGGCACCGTGCCTGGGCCATGCCCAGCACCCCAGCACAGCAAAGTTCAGTCTCAGCAGCCCCAGGCATGGAGGGCTGTGACTGGGGCCAGCCGTCAGTGCCCACAGGACAAGACAGTAGGTCCCACATCCCTGAGCCACCTGTGCCATGACAAGCAGGACCCCATGCCACATCATAGCACACAGCATGTGCTGTCCCTCTCCAGCACCCAGGAGATCCATAGCCCCCTCCGAGCACCCAGGGATGTGGTGGCACGGGAGNCACACTTTACATAATTCTCCCTCTCCACCTCCGAATTAATTTCGCAGACAGAGGCAGAGGCAACCCTCTGACAATAGTGGAGGGGAGACGCGGCGGCGGCGGGGGGAGTGGGGCTGGGGGCTGCTGGGGGAGTGCCTTGCTCTGGGCTGGGGGCACGGCAGTAATGGGATGCCAGG
>VZTZ01007971.1:61542-79700 GCA_013400955.1 Drymodes brunneopygia | reverse complement strand
CCTCTGGCTCAGCCTGGAGCTGCCCCCACTCATCCTCACTCCTGATGTTCCCAGTCCACAGGAGGGTCACTGACCTGTCATTGCAGGATTGGTTGTGAAACACAGAATACAATCTTTTCAAAACAATATCTAACCAATAATTATCCAAGTTCCTAATGGTGGTGACAAAAAACTACCTGCCCTCCTATTGGATGCTATGGGTTATTTTGAATTCACTTTCTTCTTCCTTCCCAGTCTGCTGAGGATCTATTTTCAGGGTTCATTTTATCCCTTTGGGTTCCCATAATGAGAACTATTTACTAACCTAGCTGCCTTCCCAAGGAGGGTGCCACAGCTCCCAGCCAGGAACAGAGACTTATCAATGGCTCCTCATCAGGCAAGTCAGGCTTTGTCAGAAATGGAGATGGCAAAAATTCAAGTTCCTTTTTCATTCCTCCTTACTGATGTTTTCCACTCCCCTTTTTTTCCAGTCTTCCAGCCTAGAATTTGCCCCACCCCCTTTTTAATGGTACAAGTTTTAACTAGCTGGGAGGTGAGTGGTGAATGTGGTGCCATGCTAGGAAGCACCACACCAGGACTGCTGAAACATTGCTAAACATTTTCACTGGTGCCAAAAATATTTGAGAATAAATCACTTTCATCAGCACCCAACATTACCACAGATTTCTAGCATGAGGGATGAAAATAATTTAAACTGTTGGGAAGGCCTTATGTCTCAGATTTCTTTTGTGGAAGATATAGAGGGAGACAGCTTTGTGTCTTTACCCTGAAAGAGGAGTTATTTTTTTCTGTGTCAGAAAACATGAATCACCAGGCACGCCAGGGAGAGCATCGCACAGGAAAGAAGTGACTGTATCCCCCCAGGCCTCTCCATCCCTTGTAGAACTCCAAATCCTGGGAACGTGACTTGGGAACGTGACTGAACTTCACAAACTGGGGAGTGTGGGGAGCAAGCCACGACAGGCCTGTGAGGGTCAGTTCTCTCCTCCATAGTCCATAAAAATCCTTTCTTCTCCATACTGATAAAAAAACAGGTTTGAAAGCCCACATCCCACAGCTGCACTGGTAGGACTCCTCACAGTGCCTTGAAGGGACCCTGGTTATCATACAGAGGTTCTGGAATCTTTCAAACCTGATGTCACTTAATATTTTGGTTAATTTGCACGTCCTCTTCACTTGCAGACACAGGGTGTGGTGGAATGATGAGTCTTGTTCATCTTTCCAGAGTCAGGACCAGCCTAGACTCATCCCGGGCTGAATTTCATCCAGGTCTGAATGAGGAGTTTTACTTCCTGTGTGTTTTCTTATTCACTCTGAGCTCATCAAGATGAGTTTCACTTGTACCTCACAAGGCTCCTGGCCTGCAAATACCCTGAAAGATACCATTGCAACTCTTTCATAGAAAACTGCTATCTAAAGTATTACTATTAATAATTATTATTATTTTCTGCTATAATTTTACCTGTTATACTTCGACTTCGAATTTGGTTCCTACCTGATGTAAATGATCTCCCCACCTCCTGGCAGAACCGAGTTCTTCTAGAGCAGAGCAAAGGAGCTGAGATAAAGTGACTGTGAGCCAGCTCCAGAGGCACAGGTGGGACCTCACGGGAGGATGAGCTTCCTCAGCTCTGGAACCTCTGACTGCACCTTGCAGATTAACCATAAACCAGTATAAAACCAAAGCAAAGCAGAGCTGCTTTGGGTTGGTGTGTGATTCCAGGGTGGCAGGAAAAGCTCCTGTCCTTGCCTTACAAACCCTCCAGCTGGTTCAGGTGCAGGTCGAGCCCCAGGCTCACAGCAGGGGGACAAGCTCATCCCCTCTGTAGAACTCTGCATCCACCAGAACATGGCAGCACAAGGCAGGGAGCAGCAGCTCCCAAGAGTGTGTTGAAGTGTTTTTGACATCTGTAACACATCCAGAAGGATCCAACAGAGCCTCTGACTGGTCAGGGCTCATCTGAGCATAATGGGGTCAATTCTGCATCTGAAAGTAGTGATGAATTCTGGATTTCCCTCTTTTGGTGTGCAGGAGAAAGCGTGATAGTTGGAGCTGTCATGGAATCATAGAATCCCAGACTGGTTTGGGTGGGAAGGCACTTCAAAGTTCAGCTCATTCCACTCCCTGCCATGGGTAGGGACACCTTCTACTGTCCCAGGTTGCTCCAAGCCCCATCCAACCTGGCCTTGAACACTTCCAGGGATGGGGAATCCACAAATCCTCCAGACAATCTCTGCCAGGGCTTCCCCACCCTTACAGTAAAGCATTTCTTCCCAATATCTGATCCAAATATGCCCTTCAACCACTCCTGGTTATTGCAGCAGGGCACTGTGTCCCTTGTACACCCCACACTCCTGTGCCAGCATCCCCAGTACTAGCCCAGGTGTGGGACCAGGGAGCTGTGCCCTTCTGGAGAAAGGGGCAGGAAACACCAGCCCAGGAGCAACCCTTTGGTTTTGACATCTGGGAGTTTTTAAATGCATTGTCCTTCCAAGGATAAACCCCCAGCTAGAACTGGTGGCATGAAGATGGCAGATTTTTTTGCCTCTCCTCCCTCCCTGAAAATACATGGGAATCTGCTTTGTGCTTGGAAATATTCTCAACAAATCTTTATTGAGAGTGAAATACCCAGGCAAGTGGAAAGGTGACTGAGGACACAGGAAGGGTTGGAGAGGGACAGAGGGCTGAGCTTAGAAAGGAAGCTGTGAGGCCAGGGAACACACCTCTTCCAAAGATTTCCAGTGTGCTTCTGAGCCCCGTGGGGCTTTGGAAATCTCAGTCTCAGTGGGTGGGATTTTTCCTTCGTAGAGATGTGAAGCAAAATCCAGCTGTGTGCAACCATTATGGATCTGGAATATTTAAGAGGCACAGGCATCCTCTTTCCAACCTCCACTAGGAGCTTTTAAGATAAATGAGCTCAGAGTCCACAGAGGAAAAATAACGTCAGATCTCTCCCTTTCTGCTGCTGCAGAGCGTTGGGCAGGAGCAGCCGCGGGGACCCAGCAGCGCTGCCGTTCCCGGCCGCGGCCGGAGCCGGCGGGGCCGGGGGAGGGAGGCTGGCACCGCTGGGCAGCACCAAGCAGCCTCTGGACAGCGGCCGCGGGGCTGGAGCACTGGGAGACCCCAGGGGAGCGAAAACCAGGGCTTAAAAGGGAAAAAAAAGCCACCTGAGTGTGACGAAATACGTTGCTATGGAAAAGAGAGGTTTTGATGTAAATCGGGCCGTGAGGACACATCTCGCCAGGGATTTATCCAGGCTTCACGTGCAGCTGGCACCCGGCTTCACCTGCTACCAGTTCATGAAGCACAGACTGAGTCTGAAAGGGTGTTGCTTTGCTAGACACAATGTTATTAAAGATTTATCAACAGCACCATGGCAGAAAGATTTTCCTTGTGACCACAGTGTATAGAGGCCTGTGCTCCAAAATAGAAAGGGCAGCTCAAGATTCACCCAAAATGCTCTTTTATGCCAAAGCAGTGGCACTGAATTAACTGGAGCAGTGCTGCCGCATACCTGTCTCATCTCCTGCCTCTGATTTCTTTCCATTTGGCACTGATAACATCCCTATGAAGAGGGTGAGATGAAGATAGAAAGAAAATTACCCCCTCCCCTGAATCGTTTTGTAGTTTCATCAGGCTGTTGTTTCAGTTCTCTCCAAACCCTGATGATGCTCCTGATGCTCAGCGCTGATCCCTTCACCTGGCAGAGGTTGGGGCATGCTGCCCAGCACAGCCCCAGCTAACACAGCCGCTCCTCTCCCCAAAGAGACACAAACCAGTGGGAAAGGAGGGGAGCCAGATTCCCACTCATCAGGGAGTTAGTCCACAGAAGGGCACAGGATGAAGAGGATCTCTCCTCCTGATGAAGTTATCTCAGAGATCCTCCTCCACGACCACCCAGGCCCTGTTCAACCAAATCCAATGCCAAGCTCTGGGGCTCCTCTTGTCCCCAAAGAGAGTCTTGCAGCAGTGGATGCAATCCTGGCTGTGGGTCAGTGACTCCACTGAAGGCTTCAAGTTGTGTCAGGGGAGATTTAGGTTTGATATTAGGAAATATTTCTTCACAGAAAGGGTTGTCCAGGCCTGGCAGAGGCTGGCCAAGGCAGTGGTGAAGTCACTGTTCCTGGAAGTGTTTAAAAAACATGTGGATGTGGCATGGTTTAGCGGTGAATATGGTGGTGGTGCCGCCAGATCAGCCTTAACGATCTTAAGAGGCCTTTTCCAACCTTAACAATTCTGTGATCCCATGATTCTCCTGCTACAGCTACAAGTCCCTTTGGTGGGATTCTTAACACTGCTCACAGGGGCAGCTGGACCAGCAGTTCCCCCTTATCCAAAGGAACAGGCCAGTAACAAATCTGTCCGCATGTTTTTCCTTACATGAAGTCCCTTTTTGGGTGGTCAAAGTTGCAGCTAAAGTCAGCTGTGTGCCAAAGTCCCTCAACAGCAAGCACCAGTGCACCTCCATCGCTTCATGGGCAGTGACCCCTGGAACTCCCAACATGACACAAAATCAAGGATTAACCCAAAGACACCCAGTCTTTGAACTGATGAGTCCTGTTTAACACCAGATCTCTCAACAAGCCAAGCAGAAAAGCTGCAATTTTGAAAGCAGGTGAAAATGTTAAAAATCCTGGTGCAAATACCCAGAAAAAATTAACCATGAGAGGCCAGAGCTCAGGAGTGGTCGATTGGCAGCCACAGGAGGGTAACAACCAAGAGGCACCTCTGGAAGGAAGAGCAGTACATTAACTACAAGAAAAACAGCAGCATTCTTCTCTCAGATTTTATTTCAATTTAATTGCGAGCTTCACCCCATTAAAAAAAGAAATACATCGATTTCTACAGGATTCAAGAAGGCATACATTCAGAGAAATTACTACAGGACACAGGACTTGTGAAGTGCAGCAAACTGATTGCTGGCAGCACAGCCAAGGCATGGCATAACATGAAGCAGCATCTGTGCACACAGAGAGGCAGGGGAAAGCATCCACAACAGCACATTTTGACCAAATATGTTTTCAATTTGCTACAGTATGAGAAAAATAATGACAAATGAAAGAAACAAAAGGAGTAACTTTGCCTTAGCAAAGGCACTTTTAACTGCACACTCCATCCAGCAGCTGTAAAACAGCCCAGTGCATCCCAGAGTGAATCATCACTTCATTCCCACTCCAGCTCATCAGGCATATCATCCTTCACCAAGTCCTTTAAATAGCAGTCTGACTTTAAATGGAATTGTGCAAATTCTTTGTAGGATCTGTCACTTTGCTCCCCAGCTCTGCACACAGACGGACCCAGCACTGTCACTCGGCCTTGACTCAGCTGACTTGGGCCAGCACATGAGCCTGGGGTATCCCACTGGAGAGCTCCTGTCCTGGGACAGAGACAGCCCTGACACTACCACCAGGATAGTCTGAGGCACTTCAGCTTTACTTTACATCAAAATGCCCATTCATTAAAAAAATAACCCGGGAAGGAAGATGATTTTTTGCTAGATATCAAGATAGATATCTTGGGGCTGAAGAACCTGGAGCTGATCCCCCATTCCTTTCCCCTCAGGATTCACACACAAATCACCCACAGCAAAGGGGACAGTCCCTGGCAAAGGCAGCATGAGCTGGGCAGGCAGAAGCCAAAGGCACATCCCACCCTCATCTCCCTCCCGAGGGGCACATCCAGCCCTCCAGGAGAGCAACCCTGCCCAGTAGCCCTCGGGCTTCTTAGCCCAGAATGCCACTAAAGGCACAATGCTGCAGGGATAAGCAAACTGTTCTACTTCTTCAGTGACCTGCACAAGGTGAGAGAGGGAACATTGGAAACACAGCTGCTTCTCCTTAGCTGCTGTACAATTCCTGCCTGCAGCATGAGAACCACGGGGCTCACACAAGGATGGCCTCCTCCCTCTGCATGGAACCACCCACAGCCCAGCCAGGACAACCTCCCTGGACAAAAAGTGAAGCACATTTATAAATAAACACCAGCATAGTTTCAGCAGCAAAGGCCAAGTTTGCCAGGGAAACTGAAATTCTGCAGCTAAGCAGCTTCATCAAAAACCCTCCTTGATTTATTCCCAAGTCCTTAACACTGCTTGCCCAGCAGGACCTGACTCCCAGGCAGGTGCACATGTGCTTCCTCCAGGAGCTGAAAATGGAAAAATCATTGCTGCATAGATATGCTTGCAGAGAAGCAAGCTCCTGAAAGAAAAATATTCCAAGAAAAAGAATGTCTCCCAGCCCGTGCACAGGCCAATTTTATAGGCAGCCTGACTTCCACTGTTCAAATGACTGGCACTAATGAAGGAACAGATTATTTTCCATTCTTTGCTGTTAGGTCCATTAACACTAGGATGAACCAAGACTCACTATTTCTTTCTCCTTCCAGCTCTAACCCTTGGCATAGCTCATTCTGGATATTTTTTTTTTCCCCTGAGAGACATCCTCATCTCAAGCAACCTCAGGAAGGGAGGAAATATAGCCCTTGTATCCCTAGCCATAGTAAAATTTCTGGTATCATACTGGGAAGGAATTGTTCCCTGTGAGGGTAAGGAAGCCCTGGCATAGGGTAACCAGACAAGCTGTGGCTGCCCCATCCCTGGAAGTGCCCTTTGGAAGCTCTCTAATAATTTAATGCCTTTCTTGGATTGTGGTGCCCCAAACTGTCCCCAGCACCCGAGGTGAGGCCACCCCAGTGCAGAGAAGAGCAGAACAATCCCCTCTCTGGCCCAACTGGTGCCCCCCAGGACAGGGATGTCACCCCTGGCTGCCAGGGCACTCACATTCAACTCTCCACTGACCAAGACCCCCAGGTCCCTTTCCATGGTGCTGCTCTCCAGCACCTCATTCCCCAGCCTGTCCATACATCCAGGGTTGCCCCATCCCAGGTGCACAATCCTACACTTTCTCTTGTTGGACTTCACTGGGTTGGTGATTGCCCAGGCCTCTAATTTGTCCAGGTCTCCCTGCAGAGCCTCCCTTCATTTCACTGGGAAAGGGAAAGCTAAATAAATCTGGAACATTTTCTTGGTAGTCTGAAGTGCTTCAGGTCAGACATTCCAGTCCCTGGAACACCCCATGGGCTGGGAACCAGCCTGCAGCAGCTCCAGGGCATTCAAACCAGGACCAGCAGCAGAGTGTGGCTGGGAACAAGGCAGGCTGGGATGAGGCACCAACAGGGAGTCAGAACACACAGGGAATACAAGGCACACATAAAGGGAACTGGCCTCCATAAACTTTACACAGGTGCCAGTGCCCACCTGAGCTCAGCCAGTGACTACAAAGCATCTAGACAAAACAGACAGTTCTGAGACAGAGATCCATTTCTTAGTAAGGCATGTGTTTAAGTGCTATTCTTAAATTAATTCTCACAAAAGACAGGTCAGAGTTCTTCAAACAGTTGTGATCCTTCATTCCAGTATAGAAAACACATTTGCAAAAGTGGCTTCAGACCCACGCTCACTTGGGAGATCATTTTAAAGCTTGTATTAAAAATATTTTTTATACAAACCATAAATACTTTAAAATAAGCATTTACAAAAATAAACAGTCCGTTCCCATAAAGAAGGACATTTGTAGCTGAAATTCTGAACATCTGGAAGCAAGGCAATTATTGATGAAGCTAGTTAATAAAATCTTTGGTATGAATACAGGACACAAATATTTATGCACCATTGGCTTCCTTTGGCCAGTGTACTGTACAGACAAGTGAAGAGGCAGTTTTTCCTTAATTTCTTGGTATGTCTTCTAGATACAACATACAAATATTTCTA
The DNA here is from genome assembly GCA_013400955.1 of Drymodes brunneopygia. Classification (NCBI taxonomy): domain Eukaryota; kingdom Metazoa; phylum Chordata; class Aves; order Passeriformes; family Petroicidae; genus Drymodes; species Drymodes brunneopygia. The sequence goes on along the minus strand of VZTZ01007971.1, from coordinate 71,931 downwards.
ACATGTCTTCCTATGATAATAGGAGAAAAGCCCAGGATTCTCCTGGCTCTTCCTATGACTTGCGTTTCTAAAACAGAATGATGAGAGGAAAAAGAGAAAGTGAACACAGTTAAATTTCATTTTAGCTAGGAAGCAGCACCTGCAAAAAATAAAAATCAGTTGAAAATAACTAGAGAAAAGCCCATTTCCTTCAATTTGTAGAAATCAACTGCCAATAGAGGTGAACAATGAATCTGCTCAGATTCATTGCTGCAAGTTCAGACAGAAAGAGATTGGTCAGTTAGGGAAGGGGGCAGCTTCACACCTGAGCACAGCACTGTACAGTGTGGAGCAGGTAGAGCCAACACCCAGAGCCAGCAGCACAGGCACAGCTGTAGCTGCTGGGACTCAGCAAATCCAGCCAGCATACCCCAGTCCTGGCACTGGCCAGGCTCTCACCAGCTCCCAAGGGGTGTGGGAGCCAGAAGGTTTTGGGTCTGTCTCATGACTGCTGGGAGTCATGACCCATTGCTATGGCAACAGGAGCTCACGTGACTACTGTCTTTAAAAACAGCCCCTATTTGTGGCATCCTCTGTAGGCAAAATATCCATTATTTATACCTCAGCATGTCTGCTGTGCAATTTGTATCCTGAGCTCATTAATGAATGATGACACCTTGACCCACCCTGTCAGATGAGGAGCCCAGCCTGTCCCAGCCCTGCAGAGGGAGGGCAGGAGAATCCCTGAGCAGCTCACCTGAGTTCCAGCAGTACCAGAACAGGGCCAGGCCTGCAGCCACGCTGAAACACGCCAGGAAAAACATGGGGCCTGGAGAACGGCAGGAAAACACAGTGAGACACAGCAGGGCAGCAGATGATCAATCACCAATTGCTATCAATATGCATAATTAAGCACATTCAAATGAAGCTAACACAGTCACAATTCTGTGTGTTCTGTAGCTAATGTACTGTGAAGCACATTTACTAGATTGCAACTAATTTTTACTACAGTTGCTTTGCCACCATTCCCTGTTCCCCTCTGCTCATCCAGCTACAGCCTATGGAATTTAAGGAAAAGTTTCCAAACCAAATCTCCTGGAAACTGCCTGCCTGAAGTTACACACTGTTTAATGGTGATGGTCAGTACTGATGTTCAATAAAACCATTCTAATTCATACTTATCCACTGACAAAACATTTACATTTGCTTCTTTATTACCTAATATTCTATTTGTATTAACGATCTCACTAGAAACAGAGATACTATTAAACTACACCTCTATTTGTAGTTATTATTGAACTAGAAACAGAGATACAATTAAACTACAGCTATCAATTTAAGGACCAATGTACTGCCTCAACAAATTTCTGGAGCTGACTGTGCAAACAAGGACACTGCAGAAACAGCAAAGGAGCAAGGATATGGCTGCTCCTTGGCATTTAACCTCCCAAGGAAGGTGGCTAGTGGCCAAACAATCTCTAGTCTGAAATAAAATATTACTTCATTTTCTTATTTCCAAGCACTTTCTCTGTTAATCCTGTACTGTTATGCTGCAGACAGCAACAGCAATGTGGGAAGTCTGAACAACAATTTGGTTCAATGATCAGAGAAACACCGATACTACAGACAAAAATTACATCAGGTTAAACAGTGTTTCTGTTCCTTATTTCAGCTTTCTCTCAGGAAACTGCAAAAAAGGCATAATTCATAGAAGGTGTTTTGAATCTCTCATGATTGTATCTAAATCTGTAAATAAACTATTAAATGATACAATAGTTCATTATAAATTGTGACAATTCTACATCTTTATTTCAGATCTTCCTTTTCAAAATATCCTACTGCAAATAAAATATCTGTCTCTGTAATCAGGCATTGAACAGAGGAAGGTGAAAATAATATGTTTTCCTAAGGAAAATATATTTAAGCTTTTCCTTCTTTTCTGTCATTGCTTTCAAATGATTTGTAGTTAAATTGAGGGCTTAAAAATTTGAAAAAAATTGGAAGTCATATCAAAAGTTTGCCTTATGCAAAATGACAGCGGCAGCTGAATAGACCTTACTGTTCAGGCATTGGAGAAATCACAGGAAATTAAGAATTGAGCTGCAACAGTGTAAGCAATACCATTGTAAATGCTGATTAAACTCTACAGTCTCTCCAATTTCCTGGCACTGGTTTCCTTAACAGTAGCTCAGTATATTTTCCTCCATTAATTCTACTTAACTTGTGACAGTAAAGACATCATAAGCCAAAATAGTTGTTACATGAAGTGCAAATTACATGATATAATAAATTGCATCATAATCTGCAAAGCCATTCCATCCGGTGACACTGTATGATTTATTTACCCCTGTCATTTAGCATATATTGCTCCTTGTCAGTGTCTATCTCTGTGGGATCTGGGGTTTCTAGAAATAAAAGCAACACATGAAAAGTTAGTACTCAGCTCAAGCAAACAAACAAACATAATCAGCACATGCAAAATGGTGCAAAACAACACATTTCAGAAAAATATCCAATATTGACATAAAGTATTAACCTCTGCAATGGTAAATCATTGCTAGAGTTAAAGCTGACCAAAAGACATAGGCACAGAGTCATCTGAATTAAACTAAAATAGCTGCAGCCCCACCTCTGATCTGCTTAAGCACTGACCACAGAAATACCATTACATTTGTTTCCCAAGTTAGGAAAGCAGGAGATAATCCTTCACAATGCCAGCAATTTTCATTGCAATAAATACAAACTATTTGTTAACAGATGCACTGATCTGAAAACACCTCTATAACTTAATGTATCACCATTCTCTGTTCTTGAGCAAATCTCTGGGCATTGATGTATTTAGCAGGTAAAGCACATAGAAAAAACGTCTTGGTGCAGATTATTTACTAGATGCAGGTCTCAGCTGAAGACGTGCCCAGTTTCTTTAAAACTCTATAGGTTCTACATGCTAACATTTGGCACAAGACATTTTGGCCTCTATCTTTCTGCAAATTCTAGTAGAAAAGGAGGTTGGCCTTAGGACAAGGTGCTCAGTTGTTTACAGTCTGGGCAGAAAGACCCTTTCAGAACTGCCTTTGCCACACAGATATGGAGATCACGCTGTCTGCAGAAGGCGCATGCACAGCTGTCACCAGACATAGCAGAGCAGTGACCTTCCATAACAACTGTATTAACCAAATTTTTTTGTAGTCATAGAATCACAGAATCATAAAGGTTGGAAAAGACCTCTGAGATCCCCAAGTTCAACCATCAAATGGTTAAGAGGGTTAAAAAAGGAAAGGAAAAAAACTAAGAGCTCTGAATCTGGCTGTCAGTAGGGAAGAATTTAAGACTGATGGGTTTCAACTGCTCTCCTTCTCCTACTGGACACCTGGATCCAGGAGAGGTGCCTGAAAAACTGCCCTGTCCACCCAAGCAGCAGCAGGGGAACATCCATCCCCCCTGCTAAGAAGGGCCCTCTCTGTGGGGGGACAGGGCATGGCCCTGGAGCAGGACAGAGAGCATCTGGAGCCCACTGCTGTGAAGCCTGAGAGTCACCAAAGCAGCAAGGATTGTTGCAAAGGCTCTGTGAGCCCCGTGTCCCCAGCAGCCTCACCCAGCCTGCTGCCCCTTTGAGGAGCTGATGCCCTCCCTAGGAACTCTAGCTGGGGAATCCTTACACTGCACAGGAGAGCACAGACAAATCTCTGACGCTTCTATCGCTGCGTGGGGCTGATCTGAGCCTTTATCCTTTTAGTCTGTGCCAGCACGGAGAGAAATAAAAACATTTTCCGAGTCCCTTGGAAACTCCCATTTGCTCCGACAGCTCCCAGGGTGTCCACACCGTTGCCTTACTCCCCCTCTAGTGGGAATGTTCAGACATTACCAGACACTTCACTGGCAATTTACACTTTCAGGCAAAGAAATTTTGTTCTAGCACGAATTTTAAAGCTGCCCTAAAAATAAAAAAGAAATATTTGAAAGGATTTCCTCTGTTGAAAAAATCTGTCCTACGTATAGCTGCACATAATCTACTACAGAATTTCATCCTGGCCCTGGTTCATCCACATCCTCATCAATAATTTCTCCAGCTGTTTGCAATGCTGTTTGTTGCAGCTCAGTCTGCATTAAGAACAAAATCCCCATGTTAGGGATTCTCCTTTATCTTCACATTTACAAATTCCAGTGGCAATTCTGTAAATGTTTTGTGCTAAATTTAACAACTACTGCTAAGAGCATTATAGAATGATAGCATGGTTTGAGTGGGAAGGGACCTTAAAGACCATCCAGTTCCAACCTCCTGCCAAGGGCAGGGACACCTTCCACTGACCAGGGTGCTCAGGACCCCACAGACCTTGGCCTTGAGCACTTCTAAGGAGTAATATTCAAGTAATGAATTGTGCATGTTGGAGGTCTGAAGGATAATGCCTTTAACACTGAAAATGTCCAAGTTCTTTTAAATGACAAGTTACTCCTCATATTGATAGAGAAGCTTTTCCGAAGCATAGAAGTGTTTGCAGTTTTAGCTGAAAAAGTTGCACAGAAGTTTCTTGACCATTCAATCCAGAATGCAGACTACTTGTTTTAATTACAGAAGTCTAAGAAGCAGCAAGCATATTAACACAATCATCTCAATATTTACTTCTCAGATCAACAGACAGAAACTGCCAAACCTCGGCACACAGTAATGTTTTAACCCAATTCTTCAAATTATCCTCATCCTTCCAAGGATGGTAACACAAAAGAGCACACCAAAATAACAGAGAATTTAATGACTTCTAATGGCTACTGAAGTCAGTAGTTTGCAGCAGCAGCAAAACAGTTTTCAGGTGCCCCAAGGAGCTGTATGTTTGACCTGAAGCATTTCTAGCACAGGTATTTGCTATGCAAAGTCTGAACATGAGAAACCCTAACCCTGCCCTCCTCGTGGCTACCCCAGGAAAGCTCAGAGTCACCACGTAAATCAGGTGCAAGGATGAACATGTTTCTGCTCTAGCTGAAAGTGAAAACATCCTACAGACCCTATCTAAGTCTCCCTGTAAAGATACATTTTCAAAAATGACTTGTAGAATGTGCTACTGAACATTAAAAAAGCTTCAACTCTTAAACATCAAAACAATCTTGAAATTTTATTCTTAGTGACTACACTAAGACTTCTCAAACTGCTCTTAATTAATAAAGGCTATCTGCTAACTGCTAGTCAGCCTGGCAGAAAACCTGCTTCTTGAGCTCTGCCCAAGTAAAAATGATAGATCCAAGACAATTAGATTGAAGAGCCTGCTCCCCAAAGTGCTTGACTTCTGCAAGGTAAACATCAGATCAAAGCACTGCCTTCAAGCTGCTGTGAGGCTCAGTCAATTGGGAGTGGGGCTCATCTGAGGTTCTGAGGCAGGATGGGCCCAGACTTCCCCAGCTCTAAAGGGTTCAGGTATGGATGTGGGGTAACTCTGCACCCTCCCTGTGCAGGCAGGAAAATGGTCTTCCACCAATTTGTGCTGGGTAGATACAAATTGCTTCTTTCAAAATGAAGGTGATTACAATTTTACATTACAAAATCCCCTTACAGGTTTCAGAAAACTCAAGTCAGAAGGAATTAAGGTATACCCCAAAAATTATTTAAGTCACTTGTTTATTTGTATTATTTATAACCTGTTTAGGTTGTTTAAATTACCTACACTGCATCTGAAATGAGGTTTTGTAATACACTGGTGAGGAAACCCCTAACTCAATCAACTTACAAGTCAACTTACTCAAGATTTTCCTGCTTGGCAGGTCATTAAACAGCTGTTCAGCATTGATCTGCAGAGCCCTGTAAAACTCCTGACAGTGTCTGTCTCCTTTCTTTTGGAGGTGTTTTAACAGATCTGAGAGTCTGGTATGGAGTGATGCCTTTGGGTTCCTGAACTGTAAGAGAAAAACATTCATCAGAAGAGATATTAAAACAGAAGAGAGAATGAAAGATCAGTTTTACATTACTATGCCAGGGAACAAAGCTATGGAACTTCTTTGATATTTACTAAAAGAATGGGCCAAAAAGGGAAACCTAAAAAGGACAGCACTGAGCTCCATCTGGTCAGCACTGTCTGATGAAGAGCATATTGTCTCTGCCTCCCCTCCTGCTTTTTTCTGTCCTGATCAAGTGAAAACCACTCTGCATTTGATGTCTTCCCTGCATGCAAGCTAACATGCTACTTGCTATTCTACAGTTTAATTCTGACAGCTGTAGATAGAGAAATTTCAGCAAATCTTATCATTTGAAATAAAGTTTGACATTTTCAAGTTTGCCCTTAGCTGCCTAGTAATGATCTCCAAAAAGGCACTTTATACTGCTTATCCTAGTCCCAATACTGGAGTATTCACCATCCCAAGATTGCATATTTCATTGTTTTTTATTGTTTCCAGCACAATTAACTGCTGTGTACTCACTTCAACAGGCATAAATTTCCAGTACTCAGGTTGGCAAGCAGCTGCAGAGGAAAATACATTTTTCTGTAGTGCTAAATGTGATGAGTATTAGGAGACCTTACAAAGAGAAGGAAAATGCATCCCTAGCCTTACACATCAAACTGATTTCAGTTTATTTGGAAAAATCTAAAGCCATTCTCAGCAAAGTATCATATTTCATAGCAGCACAGTGGATAACCTTTGCAGCATATTGAGTTAGGAACAATTGGTGCTCGAGGGGGACAGGAATGCCACAGATCTTTCAAAACACTCCTTACTCTGACAAAATTCCCACAGGGTCGACCAAGATGCAGCTGAGATTACAAGCTTTCTAAACACTCAATAGAGTTGACACAAACTTGCCTGGACCCATAAAAAAGCAGTTCATTTCTGCCTAAGTGCAGAAGTCACAAACCTTGTTTTGTAGATTCTTTATGGATTTATTTTGAAGCTCTTGAGGAAAGTGGCAAGACTGGCTCAGCTAATGATCTAACTCTGCTCTACACCACAAAACATTAATTGTCCACATGGAGTTTGATTATGGCAGAATTGAACCTATTTTTTTCTGATGTTAAAATACTGATATGCCAAAACCCTGTGCAGACATGAAGCCAGCAGAGGGCAAATACAAACTGTTATAGGTAGGACTGGGGAAGCTCTTAGCTGACTTTATATTTGTCTCCACACAAGATTAGAAGCACTTTCTCCCTAAAAAGAGCTATCCATTTTTGAAAGCTTCATGTCAGGGAGGGTGGCCTTCCTACATACATTGTGGCACCACTGCAAGATATTAACTCAATCCACTTCCCACAGCTTCACACTTACCAGTGGGACTAACACCCCCCACCTCTCTACCAATACTTAAAATTATTAATTGGTTACCAAAATTGATTGAGCTAATATAGATGATTTTGTGGGCAGAGATGCACAGATCCCCTGGTGTGCCACTCCACACCTCCTCATGTGAGCAGCAGGCACACCAGGCATGTGGTCACAGGATGGGTGCTGACTGTAGGACTGCATGCTCCTAATCATGGCTGTGGCATTAAACTGCTGCTGAGGAGAATGTCCCTCTCATGACCACTTGGCACAGGGAACATGCCAGCCCTGTGACTGCTCCTCTTACAGGAGATGTCAGATACAACTGGTCAGCAAGCAGGAGGCTAGGCAGACTGGCTGCATGTGGCACCAAGAGTTGTGTTGAGAAGAGGGCAGCGGGGCTAGTGACCTGCAAAGGCAACACAACAGTCAGAGACACAGCAAAACTCATCAAATTACCTTTTCTGCTTCTTCATTGGTAAGAATTTGGGGATAGACTCGATTAAGTTGAAGAACAATTTTATCAACCACTTGTTCATTCAGTCGGCTGGTACTTGTAAGGAAGTACATGTCATGCTGCAGCCGATGACAATATGACTGATCTAGAGATAAAATAACACAGAATAAAGCACAGCAGTTAATTAGTAAGCCATTTTTAAATTCCATAAATTTCATTTTCCTGCCAGTGATTGAACAGCTAAAGTAAAATTATCACCAGCACCTAATATTAGAAAACTGAACCACCTGCTAGGGAAACACAACACTGCCATGTGCTTTCAAAGACTCATCCACTTGAAATTACACAAATCTGAACCTGTGGCTGGTCACTCCTACTGCCTCTCTCTTTCCAAAGGGAGGAAGTTCTAAATCATTCAGAAGTCAAGCTCTGATGGATATTTAATCAAATACAGCCCTAATGTTAATAAATCACTGAAGATAATTTCTATATCACTTATGAAGTCAGATTATGACATTTAAGGCACTTGCAAGATGCTTCCCCCACCCAATGGGATGCTCTTGGAAATAACCAGGCTCATAAAAAACTTACCACACATGACCATATGGTGCCAGACTCCCTGCTAGAGCATCTGCAGAAAAACATCAGGGTAACAGGGACACCCTTTCTAAAGTTCTTCCTCATTTAATAGCAGAGTGTTCACAGGGAGTTTGTCAGACACAATTCCTAATCTAGGTAGGGACATGCCAGAGCCTGGCAGCAGCCACGATGTTAGACAAACCTTTGCACTCCTGCTCCTTATGCCTGTGGTGAGGTGTGTGGTCCCTGACAGCTGTCACTAGCCACTGGCACAACACAGAACAGAACTTTCAGGTTATGTTAGTTGCCAAAAAACCCTTTGTAATTTTGGTTCTGCTTCACTATTCTTAGCATAAAATACCTCATGTTGCCTTCTGTACTAGGAATATTGAACAGGATTTTGTCCCTTCAATCCCCTGCATACATTTCTCCATTATCTACTTTCACTGTCCTTCTGAATAAAACCACAGGGCCCTAAGGAGCTGCACTGCCACCTCATGTTTATCAAAGTAAATTAATAAATACAGCTGCATTTAAAATTTGTAGGCTGAGATCAGCCCTTCCTTGTCACACTACAACATGTAAGCACTCATCCACACCTGGGCCCTGGGAGCATAAATGCTGCCAACCACCTTAAGTCAGGCAGGTACACATTCCCAATTAATAACTCCACTAATATTTACGTAAGGACTCTTGACACTGTCTCTGACACCACTGCGTCTTTATTATGGTTTCATCTTCTGTTTGTTTTCCTGTTAAAAGCCTTCTTAAGTTATCAAACAGACAGGATCATTAAGGAGATAAATTTAAATACAACAGACACAAAACCAATGCAGCACTCTGACATTCTCTGTAACACACAGAACTTGCAAACATCCGTTCCAGAAACCTCAATGGTGTCTGCTGTGCAGTGCAAACAGGAGCTGCTACTTCCTGTAAAACTCCTGGCTGATTTTCATAAACATTATACAGGAAAGCTGGCAACTAAAACCTAGAAGGTTTGGATCTGATGATCAAACCATTTGGATGTGTTCATGACAATTCCTTTCAGAAGCATCTCAGGAAAGAGAGGAAAAAGTCTCTCTCAACTAAATGTTAGCTTAACACTAATTTAGTTTTGGCTTTTCCCTTTCAAGAGCCCAAGAAAGGGATGCCAAGGATTTAAGGAAACGGACTGCAGAGAAATGGTCTGAGGTCATCAGATGGCACTGGTTACCAAATGCACCCACAATGAAGAGCAACTGGTCTGCTCCTCTGGCTGGAAGGATGACAGAGAGGTGAAAAACAAGATGCCACCTTCCCCTGCTACTCTCACCCACTGCCATATGCTACTGGCAAGTTACCAGTCTCTGAGAGCAAGTCAAGAGAATCACAGAATCATTCAGGTTGGAAAAGAACCTTAAGACTATTGAGTCCAACTATCAATCCAGCACCACCATATTCAGTGTGAAACCATGTCCTGGAGTGCTGCATCCACACGCCATTTGCAGGGATGGTGACTCCCCCACTGCCCTGGGCAGCCTGTACCAGCCTGGGCAACAACTTTTCCTTAATATCCAACCTAAACCTCCTCTGGTGCAACCTTAGGCTGTTATCGCTCATCTTGTTGCTGGGTGCTTGGGAGGAGACTGACACCCACCTGGCTACACCTGCCTGTCAGGGAATTGTAGACTTCAGTAAATCATTTTTATTTGAAATACCTTTCAAAAAGAGAAGAGGAAAACATAGAAAAATTGCAGTGTGCAAAATATTAAAAAGCATTTGATACTAGAGTGCGACATTAGGTTACACACAGTCCCAGTCCTCCTAGCCCCATGCGATGGCTAAAACAACCGGGCCTCGAGTCACCAGGACAGCCTGTGCATGCCCCAGGTGTAGAGACACAATCCCCGCAAGCCGGCTGGGGACAAACAGCAGATTTCGCTGCCGCACAACACGCAGCCAGAGTGCTAGGGTGTGAAACGTGGCACTGTCCGGCTACACCGGAGCCTCCAGGCAGGGCCTCCGCACGCACCGGCTGCCCGAGCCCCGCTCCCAGCCCGGCCCTGCCCGCGGTCACGGCAGCCCGTCCGTGCGGAGACCCGCGGCGCTGCCCAGGCCCGGGCCATGGCCCTGGGGCGGCCACCCCGACC